>CM031240.1:775000202-775377702 GCA_018340775.1 Taxus wallichiana var. yunnanensis
GATTTACACACACACACATAACTAAATCGGGTCTAAGATGTAATGTAGCTCTCAATTAGTAAGTCTACCATTTTGGCCGAGGAAAACTTGACCCCTTCATATGCATTATTTATTTTTCAGGAGGTTGATGCTTGTCTTGGGGTTTTGTAGTGCTCTCCTTTATCTCTAGTTTGAAGTGACATCCAACACAGTCCAAAAAAGCTAGTATGATAGTAAGGAAATATAAGCGAACATCCATTAACACCTCGAGAGGAGGGTTTCACACCATTTCCATAGACCAGTGGTGCCCAGATCTTAGACTAGGGTGCTCACAAGTGCCCCTGTCCGTCTCTAGGTACCCTGGGTCCCATCATGGAGATCAAATTTGTAATTTCTTAGGCTTCTATGTGGTCATTTCCTCCTTCTATTTTCCTAGTTCACACTGTGACACCATCCCACATTTTTGTTGAAATCAACTAAGACTTTCTTACTCCTCTTGCAAATTAGGGTTTTACATTTCTATTCACTTACGGGTTTAGGTCAATTTTTTCTAAAATGGTGTAGAACCAATCAAGGGATCTCAGTGAGGATGTTGGTTGTTAAGTGGTTGTGTCTTGTGAATAAATCACATTAGGTCAAAAATAGGAACTGAAGACACAACGTTGGATGTTTTTGATCGGTTGCTAGGGGATAACAATATATCTATTGAATAACTGGTTCATGGTTTGGATAAATGAGATGGAAAAATCCGCATGAAGGATTGGGTACATGAGGTTTTGGTTTGGGTAACGAAGACTAAAGATGAACACCTTAGGCAGCGAGGTAGGCATTAAGAGTGAAGTGGCTTGAATCTAAGATTTCTAAAAAGACAAGATCCCCACTATCAAAGAAATGGGGACTAAATGGCTCAGTATCTCAGATGAAGCAAATTGTCTACCTGGGAGAATGTGTTTATTCTCGATCTTCTGGTCAGGGAGTTGATAGGAATGTTTTACGTTGATCAATGATTCGTTGATTATATTCTATATAGGCTTGAGCATGATGGAAATGTTGTGCGGATTGTTGATATGAGATAGACATGTTTTCAGACATTTAGATGTGGGATTATTGTCTTGTAAGTACCATAATAAAAAAAAAACAATCACCTAATAAAATGAAAATAAATCTAGATTGGTTGATTAAAAGTAGTAAACAAGTAGTAAACAAATCACACAAAAAGATTATTTTGATTATCTTAATAATTTTAAAAAGGTGCAATGTGTAAAACGACTAATAAGGTCCTAGGAAATGACCATCTATGGATGGTTTCAAGAATGTTTAAGAATGGATTCCTTGATATAACTGAAGGTACATGAGGCCCAAATTTATGTCAGTGTCAGTACGGGGCTTGGTATTGGGGCCTACCCCCTCACTTCACGGTCCCTGGCAGTTGATAAAGGAGTCAGTGCTTAGCCAATATATCAACCACCAATTTTTATATTCAACCATAACACTGAGTTGGTTTTCCTATTGGGTGATGAAATCCGAATAGTTTCACATGGGTAGAATTTATTGATGTAAATTTTATATTCGATGTGGTTTGTCTCTATGTGAGGGATATTAAGTGAGTGCAATAAATTAATCCTTTAATTAATCTACGTGATAAAGAAATATGCAAATTTCATTTTTATCCCAAAATAACGATTGATTTTGATGAGGACAAACAACAAAATGTGATGCTTGAAAATAAAAGAGAAGGAAAAAATACACATGTAAAATGCTTCTTATTTAATTTTTTAATTTTTGATTTTTTTAGCAATGCAATAACCAGTAAGCAAAATCCACCAAAGTAAAAACATTAAAAAAGGTTAATAGAGGACAAGACATCAAAATAAAATGATGTTAGAGGCTGATCGGTTGAGTGAGTAATCAGAAGCAATCACAGAGATCGTCAGTGATTGATAGGAATCATTGGTAATTCACCCAATCGCTAGTGATTTGACATGATCGCTAGTGATTACAGAGCGAAGGCCAATAAATTGAATTAAATTAATTTAAATGAAGGAAAAGAGGAACTAAGGCTCCCACCGAACGTTCCAAAATGTTTAGAGATGTTTTTACTTTCCAACTTTAAAATAATGAAGTGAAATAATAAAAACAAAATTGACCTCAAAAGATGAATGGATTTACCAATACCTATGAAGATAGATGTTGAAGCTAATGGTTGATTGAAGTTTTCAATTCTAAATGAATGTATAAGTCCTCATGTCCTACAAAGTAACCTACACTCAAAAACACTAAAGAAAAAGGATCGGACAAATGGATAGACAAGCTTCTCGGAAAAGGTTGATTTTAGGAATCCAAAGGGACTTCCTTGGAGGATTTCAGCTTGATTTATATTAATTAAGTGAATTTATAACAATATCTAGGTAAATACAAAGATATATGATCAATATAGATATATGGACAATAGGTGAGAAGCTCTAGAATTCCAAGTTGAAAGGAAAATCATGTGCAACTTCGAAGGTGGCCCAGGAAAGGGTAGATGCAATGTGTACACATTCAAGTAGTTGTACCAGAATTCCTAGTCTTTTGTTGGATTTCATGCTTGAATTCAAATTGATCCTCAATTTCCTCCTCATCAATAGTGAATCGAGATTACACAAAGTGTAAGCTCATGTGGAATATTGTATTGTTCCCATAAGAAGAGGTGTTAGTCTATGGGGAGATCATAAATGTTGGTAATCGAATGTGAACGGTTAGGAAATGTCATCTAACAGAGAGCCATGCTTGGAAACAACATGTTAAATTTAAATGATTTGATAAAAGACGATATAAAGCTGATAAATTTATAAAAATATAAATTTGACAGAAATCATCGACGATTTAGGCCAATCGTTAGCGATTAGGGTGAATTGCTATTGATTGTTGTGATTTTGACATATTTGCTAAAAACAAGAGTTTAAAGTTCTAAATGATGTTTTCGATTGTTTTAAGAGTTTAGTATGACTTGAAAAGGATAAAAGAATAAAAAGGAATACCCTTTGACATGTGAGGAGCCAAAAGATGCCTCAAATATTCAGTGGGAAGGATCTGAGTTGATATGTTGTTTTTTCAAGTTCCTTGGAAGCTGAGTGATGAAGATGACCAAAAAAATGTTGTTAATGTTGATGCCTGGTGATGTCTAAGTGTGCCTTGTATTTTTTAACCTACGGGTTTTGAAAAGGAGGTCTCAAATCAAAGAGTGGAGATTGAAAAATCGAGTATCACCGACGGAGAGCATAAAGGTGCTATATATAATTGTTGGCGATTCGGTTGAATTGTCGGTGATCCAATTTTTTCAGGGAAACACCGACAAAAATAGTTAAAACCACCTCCAATTGAGGGTTTTTGGTTTTGGGATTCGGGTAAATGGACAAGGAATGTTGGGGATGAGGTGGGAGGATAGGAAGTAGTCGAAAATAGGTTTTTTTGGTTTTGAAATGGTTAGGGTTGATTTAGGTGGTTAAGTTGGTTTTTAGTAAGGTAAAATAGGATTTTACAGTGTGAAAATGGTATTTATGGGATGTGAGAGGATATTTACATGGAGTAAATATTGTGAAGATTTTAGGCTTAGGATAAGTGGTTCATGGATTAAATAATGTGTTTATATGACTTGTTTTGATTTAATATAATTACAACGATAGTGTAAGTGGTGAGGGAAATTAGTAGTGTGAATTTTAAGTGTCTACATTTATTGTGAAATTTTCCCATTAATTCATTATGTTATATGCTTAAGATATTTGTCCCATTGCAAAATAGGCATTGTGTTAATTTTAGTGTGCATGTGTATTGAAAGCGGTATCATGAGTCATCCCTTACGAGTTCCATTATTTTTCCTTGGAATTCACACAAAGCCCTCTGGATCATGCAAATTTTGTATTTCTCTTTATTAGTTTGTGCACATTCCCATATCATAAACCTATAACAATTTATAGTACACCACCCCCTTTTATCATTTTCATCTTTCATTCTAACCCTTACCCCATAAGTTTAGTTTAGGGATACACTGAAAGGGAACCATCCCTTTAAATCTGGAGATTCACCTCACTTTCGGGATACCCAAAACCCATGAGGTGTTTCCATTTTCTATCCGAAAAATTGGGGAGAGAGAGAAAGAACAAATCTATCATTCCTCACATAGGGTGTACTTATGTTAGATAATAGTTTTTGGCATGCCTGATGGGACACAAATAAGATCTATGAAGTATCTTGTAGCATGCAGATGAGTATGATTTATTTTCATAGTTGTTCATAAGAATTCATTTAATCAAGATCGACAACCTGATCTATTGTTCATAGTAATTATTATCACTCAACATGATATAAATTAAGATCTATGAGTAACAACTAGCCAAGAACCATTCAATCAATACCATCTAATCACTACCTTGGTTGTTTCGAACAAGGATTTTTGACAGATCAACGATATTTTGGGGAAGATTAACCACCGCTATGAGTAATTAATTGCAGTCATAAATTGAAGATTCAAAGAAAATACATTTAACGACTCCGAAAAATATGATTTCAAAATAGTACTACATGTTGCATGCCAAGGGTAACAACAAGGTCTTCAGTTAGAGGTATTCCATCTGAATTCTTGTAATTACCTCATAATTCATCTAGAAGAGAAAGATTTACAAATACTACTCCTTGTATCAGGCTATTTTCTCCTATTATTGCTCAAAATTTTGTGATAAATTCCCATATCCCCAATGGCTGCCCAAAGGAATATACCTTTTATAAGGTAGCCCCTTGGCTCTTGCTTAATTTGATCCTATACCATCAGCTGCCCTTAAAATTTTTCCTTATTTTACTGGGGAAGGACAAATAACGCCTTCTCAGCATGTTAGATACTTGTCAAATTTATTTTATGTTTATAACATAACTCAAGAGAATGTGGCATTGAGGTTATTTGCATCGTCTTTTAAGGGACAAGCCCTTATTTGGTATAAAATTTTGCCTATAGGAAGCATTACCACATAGGACCAATTGGGAACTACTTTTTGACAACTTGCATTTGAAGATAAATCGACTTGTCATTGGTAGAACATTTGACTAAAATTAAAATGTCCCCACAAGAGTTTATGGCCAATTTCAATTTGAGGTTTTCTAGAACATGGGATAGAATATTGTCAACTTTCAAGCCCTTAGTTGATCATGCTTTCTTTTACTATTTAAGATCTCTAAACAGGTGATATAGTGGAAATGATATAGTCAATGGGTGGTTCCACACTTCCTGTAATCTATGACATAGCCATAAAGGCTTAAAACAACCCCATTCAACCCGGAAAATTAGCTCCAAGGCCTTCAATTCCCATTTCTATAGATCTAGCTCCTATTCTACCAACTCGCAAAAAATAGAACATGTTGTTTTTTTGTTCAGCCCAATGACTTAATTAAAATAAACCGAACCTTGAAATCACTAGGTAATAAGGTAATAGCAATGAAAAGGTAAATAATTCAGCGTAATGTGGCCTTACCAAGTACCTTATCAAGTTGTTAGACCCCTTATCAAGTAAAATCATAATAATAGAGTTCCTTATCAACTCAAATAAGTTTATCCTAAATCCCCTTCATCTTCTAATTACCTTATATTAATAAACATAGCTCAAGAATCGAATGGTGTTTCCCTTGCAGTCAACCCATCCTTAATTTTCTTACCCAAACGCTAACTTGAATATAAGCCTTGTTTCCCGAACTCAATCTGAAACATCTCATATGCCTCAAATGAAGGGTGGACAACAAGAAAATCATAGTCAAAGGCAGCCGAGAAAATCTATGGTAAATTATGAGGAAGATGAGCATTGTGTAGTTTTGACCAGATCTAAAAAGAGAGCTCTTGAAGAGGAACAAAGCAAAGAAAAGGGTAAAAATGTGCCTCCTATTTCAAACAAAGTCATAGCAGTTCTAGCACAACTCGAAGGAGAAATAAGCACCTAAAACCCAAATCTCATGAGTGTTTTTGTACCACAAATTTTTAAAACTATGGAAGCATAATCTAATTTTTCTAATGCTCATTCTAAGAATATTACAACTTCTTTAAATATTTTTGAATGCATGAAAAATACCAATTTTAATATTTCTTTGTGGGATGCTTTAAATATTCCAGGACAACATGATATTCTTGCTAAAGATCTTGCAAATTTGCAACTGTCGTCTTTAAATCAGTTGAAAATGAGCCAAGTAAAGCGACATGGCTCTTACTGACCATTAAACAAGAAAGAATGAAATAGGTAAAATGGATGGTGAAGAAGTTACGGAATATTGCAGGTGTCAAGAAACCACCTCCCTTTTACCTATCACTCATTATTGGAGATCACTTCGTCCACAATTGCATGGTGGATAGTGGAGCAAGTAGTATTGTTATGCCAAATGCCATAACAGACAAGTTCGGCCTAAATTATGAACCAACTATGAAGATCATATTATAGTTTGATGGGACAATGGCCAATACAGTTGGTTTGATCATAAATTTGGAGGAAACGTTACATACTTGTTATAATGTAACAATTGTACAAGATGTAACAATTGTAGATTTGCCTCCCTACTCTAGAATTTGCTTGTCAAGGGATTTCACATCAAATATTAGAGGGTAACTCTCTTCATATTGTTCTTACCTCTTCTTCACAACAAGGTACAGTACGAAATTTTTGTTAATTCAAAACCATTTGCAAAATTTCATATTGGGCCTTATATTTAAAATATTGTTGCTAACTATGTTGTAATGGATCAAGTGGATTTTGATAGCAATGTTGAGCTTTCCCCTTTAGATGGTGTTTCTAATTTGTTCATGGATGAAAGGACACAAGAAAAGTATGCTCACGATCCTTACAAAGAGAAATAGAAGATAAATTACTCTAATTATATTGTCTTCATGAAGAAAACGCCTCAATTCCTTCCTTGTCCAAAACAAAAAATGTTGAATAAGGGATGTGGCAGCTCTATTTCGATGGAGAAAAGAACAAGAAAGGAGAAATTGTTGGTTTAGTGTTTTTTTCTCCATAAAAACATGGGTATTTTTTAGCTTTAAGCTTATAGTTTCACCGCACTTGCAATGTTGCTAAATATGAAGTGTTAATTCATGGCCTATAATGGGACAAAAAAGAGGAATCGGTTCATTACAAGTTTTTGGTGATTCAGAACTGGTCATTAACTAAGCTAGAGATATGAATGTTTCTAAGAAACCTTTGTTGAATTCTTATATACACCGAGTGTGGGACTTAATAGAATACTTTTAGGCTTTTAACATTCAATTCGTCCTAAGGAAAATGAATAAACATGCAGATAGGCTTGCAGCAATTGGGGCCAGTTTTGATGTCCTTGAGCATGTCCAAAATGACAAAATACAACCTCATATAAAGTTGATTATTAGACCTTTGATACTTGATAATGAAGAGAATTGAAAAGTTTTCAAAGATGATAAGCATATTTGTAGATTTATGCAAGAAGAAGTTGAGTTTTCATCAACTAATCAAGCAAAACTACAACATCAATATGGTGATCAAATTGTGCAGACTGAAAACTAACAAGTTACCTCAAGGACTTGTTACTTTAGAGAACATTTTCAGCACTAATGATCAGCTAAGAAAATTTAAAGGAAAATATCCACCCATCTTTGATAACTATGAATAAATATCAGTTGAGGAGAGTAAAGCATAAAATATTGGGAAGGTATGTTCATTTTCTGAAAAGTAATCTTTTGTTGATTTATGCAAGGAATTCATAGATGTATTTGCTTGGAGATACAAGGACCTTAGAGGTTTTGACCCCAGTTTGGCTCAACATACAATTGAATTATATCTTGATTCAAAACTTGTAAGACAGAAAAAGAGGCTTATAAATCCTAAAATTGATCCTTTGATGAGAAGTGAATTGTCATAGTTGATTGAATCAAGCATAATCTTCCCCATAAAGGACTCTAGTTGGGTAGCCAACCTTGTACATGTGTGGAAGAAAAATGGTGAAATTTGTTTGTGTATGGATTTTAGAGACATTAGTAGGGCCTCATGAAAATATCATTTCTTTACCCCATATGGATCAAATTTTGAAGACATTTTCAAGTTTTGATATATTGTTTCTTTTGGATGGGTATAGTGGATATAATCATATTATTATCGAGAAGAATACGGGTATAAAACAACATTCACTACAAAATGGGGGACTTACGCATACAAAAAAATGCCTTTTAGTCTCTCTAATGTTGGTGCTACCTTTCAACATTCAATAGACATGGCTTTTCGAGCCTATTGAATAAGTACATACTTATGTATTTAGATGATGTAACTATTTTATCAAAAAATTATGATGATCATCTAATTCATTGAGAAAAACCTTCAAGATTCATATGCAGTTTGGAATTTCTTTCAATCCCAAAAAATCAATATTTTCAGTAAACGAAGGTAAATTGTTGGGTCACATTGCTTCCAAACAAGGTTTGACAATTGATCCATAAAGAGTAGATTTAATTATGCAATTCTATTTACCACACCACAAGAAGGCTCTTCAAAGCTTCTTAGGAAAGATAAATTTTAAAAGGCGGTTTGTACTGAATTTTGCTTTGCTTTGGTAAAACCCTTGTCTTCTATGCTCAAGAAAGGTTGAGATTTTTCATGGACTCGATGAAGGGAAGAAAGGTTTTGACACACCGTTAAGGTGGATATTTCTCAAGATCCTACTTTGGAAAATCCAAATTTTGACAAGGACTTCATTATGTATGTTATTGCAAGAGCTGAAACTATTTCAACCATTCTTACTCAAGTCAATGATGATGATATTGAGAAGCCAATTACCTTTTTTGGGAAAAGTCTTCATGATTATGAAACAAGGTACACATTTCTTGAGAAACAAGTACTTGCAGTAGTTAGAGGACTTAAAAATTTCAAGTACATGCTCTCAAATAACAAGATACATGTCTTAGTGTCCCATCCAAGTGTGAAATATTTCCTATTGAACAAAGAACTGAACGAAAAGAGGGCTGGATGGATCACTAAGGTGATGGAATATGATGTTGACATTAGAGTGGCCAAAATAGTCAAAGGAAAATTAATGTGTGAGAATATGATTACAAATAAGTAGTCTCTAAATGATGCAGCTTTTGTCACAACTAGAAAATCGGCAACCCGAACTTGATTGCGAAGTTCTTGTTTCAAGATGGATGACTAATATGATCGGTTATTTTCAAAGCACGAGACATACCCCGAAGCTATATACAAAAATAAGAGAAGGTATTTTTGTTTGCAAGTTGTACCTTTTGTTTACATTGATGGAATACTATTTAAAAAGGATATAAATGGAATATTGTTGAGGTGTGTTGATTGGGATCAAGTACAACAACTTCTCAAAGAGTTTCATGAAGGGTCTATAGGTGGTCACTTTTTAGCAAGAACAACAACCCTCAAAATCATGAGAGCTGGGTACTATTGGCCTAACATTTTTAAGGACGTTATGAATGGATTAATAAATGCAAAAATGTGAATTATTTGTTGGAAAAGAATGGTTAGCATCTCTCCCCTTCAACCTATTTCAGTTGAGCAACCTTTCATGTAGTGGGGCCTTGATTTCATAGGTATGATTAATCCCCATTCATCTCAAGGGCACAAGTGGATTTTAACAAACCACAGACTATTTCACTTGTTGGACTGAAGTTGCAGCTCTAAAGGAAGAAAATGAGATCTCCATTATTTTTGTTTATGAAGGTATTGTTTCAGATTCGAGTTCTAGCGACAATAATTTTAGATAATTCTCTACCTTTTCTTATAGAAAAGGTAACTGATTGGGATGTTAAGCATGGAATTTACTTGAGCACTTCATTCAATTATTACTCTCAAGGTAATGGATTGGTTCAAAGTACACAAAAAAATCTATTGAGGATAATCAAGAGAATGCTCAAAGAAAATCAGAGAGCTTGGCACACAAGGTTAAATGTAGCAATGTGAGTTGATAGAGTAACTCCCAAAAGGTCAATTGGGAATTCACCCTACAAGTTGGTTTATGGAAGAGAGGAAAGAATGTCTATCTCTCTTGAGTTACCATCCTTAGATTTATTGTATCAACTTGAGTTGATTGAGAATGAATCTATGCAAGTCGAGATATGACAAGTTGATGGAATCGCAGGAATTAAGGGATCAAGACCAAAATAATATGGAGAAGCATTAGGTACAGATGAAGAACACATTTGAATAGAAGGAAAAAATTGGAGTCTTCCAATAAAGAGACATTGTGTTGAAGACAGGGAAAATACAAGAAATCATTAAAAATTTGACACTATTTGGAGTGCTTCTTACATGATTTCAGCCTATAAACAACATAATTCCTTTCAACTTGTGAGGTTGAATGGAGAGGAACTTCCCATTCCAGTGAATGGTATGTTTCGTTATCTCTCAAAAGTGCACCCTGTAGAGAGATGGCAGCAAGTTTTTAAGATTGCAATTTGATCTCTCTCTTTTGTAGATACAATGGAAACACCTCAAGTCTGTGGGTATACCTATTTTGAGGTGAGTCTCCGGTATCAAGGCCGGTTCCTTGTTGATGTATCCTAAATTGATTATGGGGTTTAAGAGTAAAAGATGACTATAAAATAATTAAAACTAAGGTGATACACCAAATTTGTATGAGGGCTTTGACTGAGTATATGCACAATTGATATGTGAAGGATTTTGATGCACGAACCAACAGTTCTTTTGCAGAATATTAAGGGAAAAACACTTGGAGGTATTGAGGGAGATTATCACAACAATACTACTAAGCTAAACATGCACATTAATATCATGTAAAAATTACTGAATTTTGCAATAGGGTAAGATGATTAATCAGGGAATTTACATTCACAAGACTAATAGAAACATACATAAGACTGAAAATAATTGGTAAGGTAGAAACTCTTCACACTCAGAAGGAAAAACTGGCAAAAATTGCTTCAGTACTCCTATATCCAAAAAGTCCTCCAGAAGTTCTCCTTGTGCTTTGCAAAGGCACACAATATATAGCAAAAATAAAATTCACCCTCTTCCTAAAAATAGCCTAAGGCTTGTACTTGCCCATGCATTCTATTTTTATCCTTTATTTAATAATAGATAAAGGAATAAAAATAGAGCATGCAATTACAAATAGGCATTAATAGCCTTGATTACATTACAGTCAAACTGAAGTTGACTGTTCTATTTTTAAGAAAATAAGGGTGAATAATTTGCTAAAAATAAGATTGCTTGCTAGGCAAGTCTCTCTCCATGGGCATGCAACTTTTTCTTCTTCTCTATTCTATCCTGTTGTGAAGGCATGCAAAAATACTCCTGTATATTGAGAATAAATAAATAACTTTAATTGCAATACTTTGCAAAATAATTCATCCAAATATCGATCCTGATTGGGACCACCTTTGTCTATGATGTTGACACTTGTTCTATTTTCTAGTGATCAAATGGATAGCATAGTGTAAATTATCTCTAACCTTCCCACAAGTGGGGACCACTGTGAACTTGACCATTAGTCTTCATTAGTTTGGCCACTCTTGGTTATCCAACCTTAGACTATAGTACTAACATAGTCCAATGAATTCGGCCCCCTTTGAATACACATACGGCACATTATAATAATCAACCACTTTGATTATTATTTCCTTGTCAGCTTTTGGATTATTTGGTATTTTAATTCCTCGCGAGCTCTGTGGGAAAATGTAAGAATTTGAAACTTGTTCGCAAGCCTTAAAGGAAAAAATTCATCCGACCTTCTGCCCAGGGGAAATGTGGGCACACAGGATAACTTGGAATTTTAACCACATTTGCAAAAGGTATAAATTTTTTAAGAAAGCCCGTTGTTCTGCCAATGTTCTATGGAATCGATATTTGACCTTTTCCCTGATTTGACTTTCTCCTCGTGTGCTCGGGCTTGCAGGAAATTTTGGAACTTTTAAATTTTGCACTTTTAAAGTTTTAAAACTAAAAATACTCCCGCTCTCCATTCTCCACTTCCACTGTGGTGACGACATGTGTCCTTCTCTCAGCTGCGGCCTGCAGATGAAAGTTTTACAATTTGAATTTTTTTGAGCTTTGACTAAATCGATCGACCGCCATTGCATTTGGATGAATTTTGCATCAATTTTGGTCGTCTTTTTGTGATCGTAAATCTCTGTACCTATTGATTTTTTTATCATTGATCTATGAAGCATGATTTTAGGGTTTCTGACATGTGATACGTGCATCCTTTTGTAACTTAGATTGAGTTAAACTAACCCACTGAGTTAGACAGTAAAAGATCCAAACCCTAGTCATTTTGCATTCTCACTTGAGCTCCATTCGAGCTAAGGAAACTCTGTGGAAATATTTTGGCCGCCATTTTCAAAAACTTGAAGCTTCATTACTTGGCGCATGTGATAGCACTTCATGAAACTTGGGTCTGCTGTCATAAGGGGACTTTGGATGTTTTTTTTTGATGATACATCTTATATTTGATGCCAAGGATGTGATATTTCAAACTGCACTCTGTGTTTCCTCAGATCTGAGAGCCCATTAATGGATTTTGAACCGAAGCTTTCACACAGCTGGTGACAAGGTTTTGGGCTTAAACTCCCAGGTAGTGTATTTTCCTGTGAATCTTTTGTTGGTTTTATGACCGTGAATTGGTATTTCGTGTTATTTTCTAAATATGGAAACTTTGTGTATTTGTATCAATGAAATTTGATCATTTACTTAGTATGTGATTTGCTTGAGAAACTCATGGAGAGTTCATTCCTTTGAGAGGCAAAACCTTCAACACCTATTGGAAGGTGGCCATACATTCTCGACTGGTTCTGTGATCTTGGCTCATGTCTATGGATTCGTTTTCCTTCTGATTTCGGGTAAGTGATCGGAATACCTAGATCTACTAATACCCATTAATGGACTTGTCATTTTCGACTTGGGCATGTGTTTGTCTCTGATTCATAGTTTGTTCTTGGTCAATCCTTGAGCCTTTTGTAAAACCCTAGATATTCTTGACTGTTCTTTGCATTCCATCTATTGATGTGTTGATATCGGAAGCATTTTCTTGAGTTGAGTTCATGAAGACCTGTAGCTTAATCTGATCTTTGCTTGTATGACTGCTATATGATGATCATTCATGTACCTTGTGCTTTCATAGCTGACATTGAAATGCTCCTTTCTGAGAGCTCTTTTCTAGGTTCAAACAACTTGTTCATTTACATTTCTGAACATAACAACATTAGTATGTTGACTGTTCTTGCTGAAATAATAAGAAAATCTGCCTTTCTGAAAGTTGTATGAAATTAAAAATTTACTTTTATTTGAGAACCTGAAAGAGCATATTTTTTCGGAAATTTTTGTTCACAAATTCCTGCATGCTGAACATTGAAGTTTTGTTGAGATGTTGTAGTTTCATTTCCTTTTCTACTTAAATATTGTATTTGAGCTTCATTACAACTTTACATGCATGCTGGAAAAGTCGTAAATGTCCATTTTACATGGCAAAGCCCTGTCAAAATTTTCCTAGAATTCTCTTTTCATTCTGTTTCAGCTGTAATTTTATCTCATTTCAGTTGACTTCAACCTCTAAAATTCTGATTCTTCTACTTCACCTTTGTTACACTTTTAAATGCATGAATTTATGAAGTTGGAAGTATAAAGAGTTAAACTAAACCTTGAGCTCAGTATTGATGATCATTTGTTTCTCCCTTTTTAGGTACCATGATGCGATTTACAAAGGACAACTTATTGCCGCCTATTGAAAATGTAAACTACTTGTAAGACTGTAAATTGTCCTTCAAAACTGCCACCTGTTTGCAGCTTCAGAACATCATGTCTGATACATGCTGCCCTTCCTACCTTCCTCAGGGCCTTGCAATGGTTGTTTACAATTGTTGCATAGTTCTGATGAGGGTTTCAAATGGAATGGTTGCATCTATGAGGCATGGCGTTCTTAAACTATACTCAAGTTGTAGTTTTGATGCCAAATGACTTCCAAGACTGTCTAGAACCAAACAATTAAAAACTGCATCTAAATCAAAGGTGGTTGTCCCAAACATAACCAAACTCATAACTGACCAATCTGAGAAACTTTAAAGTTTCAAGTTGACCATTTTGCACTGGGTGCAAAAATTGTCAACAGATTTCTTTAGTATTGTTTCTAAAGTTTTCTTGATGCTAGTTAAAGTAGGATAGTTAGTATTTTCATTTCAATAAATTGTTTGGGTACGCTTTTAGAAATTTTATTTTCAATAAGTGCATCACATGTACAGGATTTGATTCCTTTCTAGATATTTTCCCTATTTATTTTATTCAAGAAAGGAAAAGTTTTTATTTTTCAAGGAAAAATTTGTTTTAGATTTTGACACCGTGCCCAATGGATGCATTAATGCACTTAATCATTGTAGATAGCAGGCAACTTATCCCATATATTTGCTACAAATTTTGACATTTATCGCACACGTGCGAGGGGGTCAACTCAAAACTTTGGTTTCTAGTATTGAATGAGCTGAGTTGAGTGACCTAACTAAGGAAGAAAGAAGGAAGGAGTATGAATTGTCATTGTGTTTGTTTTAGAATATCTATCCTCCCCTTAAATTAATCATCCCCTCATGATTGTGTATCAACCCTTTAAGAACTTATGTAGGATCATGATACATACGGGAAAGACATAACAAGTTAAAGATGGACATCCCAAAGAAAGCAAAGGGACAATCCATGTGTAGGGTTGAAGTAAGTTGGGTTGTTGGAAGTTTCATTCATTTTAGTTTCATATTTAATCAAAGTGAATTTATTCATTACTTTATGATTACGTGAAATTACTTAGTGTGTTGAGTTGTAAAGAGTTCATTTAACATTACGTTAATGAAAATAAATGCAAAAATAAATATGTACAACTCATCACAATAAGTAATTTTCATTTAATTCATAATTTAAATGTACAATGGTCCAACAAAAGCCGTAGGAAACAACTTAGCAAGTACATTACATACAAAATAAAATACATATACAAGAAACTATAAATAAATGAGAAGGAGGAAACCCATCATTACCTAAAATGCGGTGGATTTCCTTTCATTTCCTTGACTTACAACGGTATTTTCCTCATACTCTTCTCTTCTAGATTTAGAACACCTAAAAACAGAGATTACAATTGGTTAGAGCTCTGGGTGTTCTCATTTCTCATACACTATATGGCTTCAAGAATATGAATTTTTTTCATGAGTACAGAAAATATGAACCAGAAAGGATGTATTACATAAGATCAAAAATAGAATCAAAATTACAGATTACAATCATCAAGGAGCAATCAAGAATAAATATCATAACTATGCCAAGAGGAATAAGTTGTGAAAAGATCCAAGGAAAAGAGATGCCTATGGCCTTCACCATTTTCTAACGGGTTACCTTAATGTGTAGGTACAGTATCAAATAAACACTTAATCCATGTTTTACTCATATCGAAATGATGTGAATTGAATACCCTCAGAATACAACTTGAAGTGTGTACCAACTAGAGAATGAATACGGGATACGAGTATGCACTAGGAAGCAAACAAACAGTCGAACAAATTTTACAATAAAAAGCTGGTACATATGGACAAGGTAACTATTAAATTCAACACAAACATTCAAAAGTTATGTTACTCATAAAGAGGATAAAGTACAAGTGGCATAATAGAAGGAATGTTTAAGATTTCAAAGCAACATAATGTACTTTAGAAATACAATAATGAAATAATAGCCATGTAGACACAAATGTTTTGAATATAGGTTACATTTCTATGAATGCATACTTCCACATTAGATTTCATGCATAATTCAACCATATAAAGATAAATTGAAAATTAATCTAGATTTGCAAGTCTTCATTAGGTTTTTGATAGCATGTACCAATAGAGTTTTCCATCTTATAAGTGCTAAAGAAATGGCAACATCTCTCTAAAATCATGAGTGATTGAAATGCACATCCTTAAAGCTAAAAATACGATGTTCATATTACATTTAGAAGATCACTATCAAAGGAGGAGCTACTTTAATGTTGGAGAGAAAATTTATCGGGTGGACAAACTTGTGGATTTCTTACCAATGCTTTGGGAATCTAAGTCCCTCTACTTAATCGGTGTAGCTACCATATATGTATGTGCGTGAAAAGGTGGATTTTTGTGGTGGCCTTTCGACCGGGGATCCAACAGGGACACTCCACTGACCCTGCGGCAAAGCTTGCAGATACCTGCAAGAGAGGACCTTGTCTAAAAGTGGGAAAGGGAGTGAGAAAAGAGGTAGGGGAACTAATGCTGCAGGTAGGAAATCAGATTCCTACACACACTAGTTAGAAGTATCATCACATGCATTTAAGAGAAGAAACAACTTTGTAAGCATCATTAAGACCAAATGAAATTTGATGAACACAAAGTATCAAGAAATCTCTTAGTCAAAGAAATCTAGAAACTCCTTGTATTAATTTCTCAAACAAAAGTTGTACATAGTGGAGAAATGGAGGAAATTGAGAAGGGGGAAAGTAGAAGAAAATGGCTATCTCCTTTGCTTTCTCTAGGTACAATGCACTCTTGAGTTTACAAGATCAATTGCCAACCCTTTGCAATGGGAATGATGTTACAATTTATAGAATGAGAGGTGACTTATCGTCTTCCTCATGACCCTCCATATGCCTTAATATTACTTAAGACTATTCATATTCCAATTTAAATATTTAATTCCCTTTTATAATAGGAAGGTGACTTAATTTACATTATGTTTCTAAAGTCACTTTTAAGTGACTTAAAGGAATATCAAAAAGTGTAAACCCTAACAAAGAATTAGAAAATTTGAAAGTGAGAGAAAGTTGGGGGGAAGAGGAGAGAGAAAGAGAGAGAGAAGAAGAAGAGGAGATGTCGCCCGATGAATTCCGTTGATCCTCGTTGATGGAAAGCTCCAAATGTAGTGAAACTCTAAATCTTCGAACTCCTTGCACACTATGAAACTCCTCCAAATTAGCTCACGAACGCTCACCCAGTTGAATGAACTAAGGTGGATCTCAAATTCCCTGTGAAAAATGGCTAGGATGCTCTTGAACAATTATGTCCCCTTGAATGATTATCCTTATGCGACCCATTGTGCCAAAACTACTTTTTGAGTGTAACTTACTATTTTTAGTAAGTGTGAATTGCGAGCCGAGATGACCCTTTTTTATGACCTTTCCTATGATGTTCCCTCTGTGTTCACCACCTTCTTCATGGAATCTTAAAATGGTGGCTTACCTGAAGTAACATTCCCCTATGCAAGGAGACATGCTATTTTTAGTAAGTGTGCCACGAATGTCAAATTGCGCCGAAATGAGTCTTGAAATTTTGGGTTTTATTCCAGATTCCACGCTCTGAATTTGGAGTAATTCCTTCATCTGAACAAGTGGGAAAATGATGTCTTCATTGGCGGGGAAGAATACTGACAAAAACACATCCCTCCATATCCCTAAAAAATAGGGGCTTCACGGCGCAAAAACTAGTTCATGTGAAACTAGATTTTTCAACGATCGTTCCCTCCAATTTTCAGATGATTTCACCTGTCGGATCTTCAGGAATTTGAAAATTTCTTCAAAGAGGGAAGAATGCTGACAAAAAAACACAGCCCTCCATATCCCTAAAAATAGGGGCTTCATGGTGCAAAAACTAGTTCATGTGAAACTAGATTTTTCAACAATCGTTTCCTCCAATTTTCGGGCGATTTCGCCCACTAGAACCTTGAGAAGCAGAGAGGTAGCTCGCTGATTTTTTCCATTACTATGTCATGGCGGCCATTAATGGAGCTTGAAAATTTCAGGTCTGGTTTTTGTCTCCGTTAGCAATGAAATCAACTCCATTGCGATAGGTTTTTCATTATGGTGCTTCACATGAAATTTCTCTTCAATCCGGTGACCGGTTTGATGGGAAATCAAGATTTTTCCTTCATAGAGCTAGAAAGAGGGTTTCTTCACTATGAGAAATCCTTGATGAAAATTGGAGGTTTGAATATGATTTTTTAATGGCCTTCAAGAGATTAAAACTCAGCAACAAACGGTTCGTCAATCCGAGCACCAGTTTGCAAGATATGTTCGAATCTTCATTTTCATGGCCATGGGGATTTCCATTGTTCTCCTTCTCTGTTCTTCATTTCTCCTTCTTAGCTTGATGAAAATTCCTTTTGAGACCTATGTATTTCCATGGAAAAGGTATTTCAGTTCCTTTTCTGATCTGGTCTGAGTTTCTTGCAATGGTGGAGTGGTGGACTTGTGTTCTCTGCAACTTTCTTCTGGTAATGGAGAAGCAACTAGAAGCAGCAAGAAGCAACTAACAATTAGAATATTTTTCAAATTTTTGAGTTGGAGTTGGGTGAATTTTTTCATGTTTTATGTCCCTGACCTCAGGGATGTGAGGGACATCAATTTCCACAATGAGCAAGATGGCGACATGTGGCGTTTAATCCAACGACAGGGGAATGAAGGAGGAAAAAGCTGCTTTAAAGCATTGGGAGCTAAAAGGCGGTCACATGGGTGTCAGAAGACTCCCTATGGGGGATGGGAGAATTTTTAAAGGTCTGATGTCCCCCACCTCAGGTGCATAAGGGACATCAAATTCCACGGTGGTCCTGGAGCTGACACGTGGCACCCGATCCGACGACAGGGAATGCATGCTCCAAATAAGCACCCTGGGGGCTGAACTGTCAAGTCTGGAGGTCATATGAGCATCCAAGAGGCCATATGATGGCTGAGAGGGCTTCAAGGGGGCTTGGCACAATTTTCCAACCTTGATTTCCCTGACCTTGGGGGACATGAGGGACAAAAATCGCGCCTGTGAGCTCCCGGTGCTAACATGTGTCCTCCCAAAAATTTGGCTAAGTCCTTAACTTGTAATGTGATGATAACTTGAGCTCCCGATTGAAATTTTTGGAAAAATTTTATATGATCCTGACTGGAAAATGCCTTCTAAATCCAATAGAAGAGGTATAATGTCTTTATTATTCCATTTGATCCCTGAAAAATAGGATTTTTATTTTGTTTTCCACTTGTGCCTTAGAAAATTGCTGCGCAGACCTGATGCGCCAAAGTGCTGTGAAAAATATTATTTCACCATAATGTAGGTAGGTCTTGGAATCATATTTTTTTAGAGATTTTTTTTTTCTCTTAACTCCATCCGGAGCTCCTGGAATCTTTTTCTAAAGCCTAGCAGTTGTTTTAGGCCTATGTATTGCCTAGGCTTGTGAACCCTATTTTTACTCAGACTGCTCCAAGTATTGCAAAACTTCCCCAAACCTTCAAAAATAATTTCTATTATGTTTTAAGGTCTTTATTTCATCTCTGTGTTGAATTTTTACCTTTTTTCCGTTCCAGGGAGTTGAATCCAGTCCTAGGAAGGCTAGCGATAGCCCTTCCCTATACTGCCAGAAGATAGTGTCTTCTTAGAACTCCCTAAAATCACCTAGGTGGAATGAATAGAATTTCCTAAATCACCTAGGGGGATGATATAACATTATTTAGGAGGTCATTTGGATTGACTGGACAGACCTGGGGTGTCTTGAAATGATAGGACTTGAAAAATTTGACACTGGGGTATAGTTGTCGTGCTTAGAAATTATCAATTTCCTTGTTGCACATTTACACGAAAAAATTTACACGTTATACTGATTGAGAACATATATGAGTGAATTATTATAAAATTATTAGTTCCAAGAGACCAAAATATTTAACAGAAGTGAAGCATTTTGCTCGGTACAATTACATAAATGCAAAACTTCTCTAAATGTTTCATTTTCAATAAAAAACAACAGTACATTTTTGTAAAATGGTGAAGGAGAGTGCAACCATATATATGAAAGAATAAAAGGGAAAGCTAACTTATGAAGAAACATGCAAATTTAATGAGCACCAATCAAGATTCAAGAATGAGGGTAGATAGTCAAGTATAGAGAATGAGTATCCCAACCATTTAAAAATGTAGGGTATGGTACAATAAACATTACAGAAAATAGATGCAAGTTTGAAATAAGAAGAATTTGTTATGGATCTTTATGAAGTGATCATGAAGAGTATATCAAGATAGCATAACCCTTAGAAATGATTTGAAAGGCAGCCACATACGTGAAAGAAAAACATATAGTTTATTTGCCTTCTTCAAGTGCCAAGGGTATTTTATGCTTATCAAAACTCCCAATTTTAGTACAATAATGAAATGTAGATTCAAATCCCTCAACGTATGATCATAAATGGTATAAACAAGGCACAAAGCTACATGATGGGAGAGGAGATGAATGAAGTAATGCGAGTGGTAGCCACATATACACGGAAGCTTTCAAAATCCACAAATATTTGAAGGTAAGATTTCACAAGATTAAAAAATAATGAGTTTTACAAGATATCGATAATATTAGCACAAAAATAAATTTCAGCTATCAATCACCAATACAAACCCTAATGAAAAATGGCTAACTCAAACCAAGTCCTCAAGCCGGGAAAAATCAACAAGTTGTGAGTTTTGAAGCAGAAGAGGGCATTTTTGTTACACCCTTAATCATTTATATTACATTGGATGTATATAGTTGACTTGTGGCTAACATAACTTCTTATCATGATGTATCTCTTTCATATATGTTATATTATCATTCTTGTCTCGTAGGCCTTGGTGATGGCCATAATATAGGAATAATAGTAATTCATCATTCGAGCATTTGAGTCTTATTGTATGGTTTGGAGGTTGCCCCCTCGAAGTGGCTAAGATATTATAATTACATATTATGATCATTTATCTACAATATTATGTTCCTTACTGTTCTCTTGCTACTGAAAACTAGTTTATCCAAGTAATTTCCTTGCAAGTGGTATCAGAGCTACGATATGGGCCAAAATTATGGAAAAAAACCCTAATTTTATTGTTTCTGCTATATCTTGCAAACCAGAGTGAATTTTTCAAAGTTTTTTACCAGAGTTGCGAATCATTGCAATTAAGGTTCCCTAAAAATTTCAGACTTGTTTCCAGTTTTTTTAAATTTATTGCAAATTTACGGTTTTTCATAAATTTGCTACCTAGGCTTAAAATTGTGGAATTTTTCCAAGTTATTTACATTTTCAGAAAGAGGATAAAAACTTTTTTAGAGTTTGTTCTGTAATTTTTTTTATATTTTGCTAAATTCATATCGAACTCCCAAACCCTAAAATTTGACCTTGATCCCTAAATCCTACTATTTTGGGGCATCATGGTGAGACCTTCCACAATAGGTAAAAAAATCACATCACTCGGGTAAAAATCCAAAAAGATGAGATAATAGTTAAGGAGTTAGATTCAAAAGGGGTACCTATAAATTCTTCAACATTAGGGTTTACCTTGATGGACCATAAGGTAAGCCAACTTGAGTTTGACCTCCAAGACCTCAAGTCTAGGGTGGTCAACAAAGAAGATGTAGAAAGGATTGGACAAAGATTGGAGGATTTCATGCAGAAATTTAGTATACATATAATGGGTAATCATACTTCTATAAACCAAGGTGTATCTTCGAGTCAAAATAATAAACAAACAAGCTAGGGTGCATCTTCAAAGCATGCTCAATCTAAATACAAATACTCTATAAGCCCGTAACATATTTCTAAAAGTGGAGATTCGTAAGTTTTATAGAAAGTATCCACTCAATTAGATTAACAAAATGGAGAATGTTTTTGATCAACATCAAATTCCATTAGGAAAAAGGTGACCATGACATCTTTGTATCTCAAACCCGACCAATTAAATGCGGTATTGTTTGTTATGTGCTCAAAGGAAAAGAGTGGTCTCAATGTTACATGAACATTATTCACCAAAAAGTTTCAATTATACTATAGTTCTAGTGTGTTAGAGAATTACTTACGCCAATTAGCAAATTTAAGATAGACGGGATCCATTAAGGATTACATGAACATCAATTCCAAAAATCTCCTCATGCGGGTGGAAAATATTACTAAAGAGAATCCGAATGAACTATTTCTTGGGGGTATTAAGGATCCCATTGAGCATGAGGTGTGTATGTTCAATCCTCATAAGGTTTTTGATTATATGATTATGGAATGTCGAGAAAAGGAAAAATTGGTTTCAAGCAGTAACAAAATTTGACTAATATCATAGATTACAACACCTTACTTCCAACACTCCCTCATCCAGTTAGATTGACACCTCAAGAAATTGAAGAAAAGAGAGAAAAAGGATTATGTATTCACTGTGACGGTAAATATGGACCAGGACATAAATGTGTTGAAAAGAAGTTAGTCTACATTGATGGGCCTAGTGAAGACGAAGAGAAGGAAGAAGATGAAGAGTCAAAGGTCATGGTTGAGCTATAGGTGTAGACACCAAAATTGGGTCACACTCCCCTTGGTCCTTTTCAAATAACCAACTCAATCATACTCATCTAACCATGGCCCCTTCCACCCCACATCACCTTTAATTTAATTAAATTAATATATCCTCACAATATTTAATATCTAATTACCCTAATTTATACCCCACCACCTCACCTAGACACCTCATCCTAGCCACCTTACCCTAGACCTATTCTTGGCATGTTTCCATAACCTACAATAACTAAGTCTCACTTGCCTTAATGAGCTAAGATTTGGTCTAACACTAAAATCTCCTAACCACCTTCCCGCTCATAAAAACGCAACATCCGTTCCAAATCCGCGGATCAAGGAATGAACTTGAGCTAAAAGAGGTGAGATCTGCCAATTTTAGTAAACCTAGGGAATCCCACCTTAATCGACGCAAGTCACCCTAAACCGAAGTTTGGTCAAGAAGGAACCGTTGTCGGTTAGCATTTATTCCTTTAAATAACCTTATTTTTGGGTTGGCACATTCTGAGAGCAAGGAAAGGAGATCAGAGCTACATGCAAGCAAAACCGCATCCTTTCACGTATCCAGACATCCAAAGCCATCACCAGGATATATTTTGGAAGCATTGCACTCACGGAATCATTCTAGGAGCCACTACTATGATATCCAACACCATTCTTCTGATCAACAACCACCTCCATTCAGCCATCTAAATCTACATCACAAGTAAGTACATCTCTACCAACATTATCTATTTCAACATAGTTAACTTTTGTCATCCATGTCATTAGTTTATACTTTGCATGTTCATTCCTCCATTGCTTAATAGCCTGTAATCCCACCATTTCCCTTACCCACACCACCGAATCACCATTTTGACCTAATATCTGTTTCGTATGTACTTGAAATCTCAATGTAACTCGCTCATCCACCCTCCCAACCTCATCTCGACCTCATCATCCCCTGCCAGGTTGATCTATTCGAGTTTCTTTCACCTCGACCATACCACTACGAACGACGGTTATCCACAACCGTCATTGGTTCCACCTAAAGCGGCATCGGTCATACCCAACCGACTTACGGCCGATCTACGTGTTTTACACCTTGACCAAGAACAGACCCAAAAATCATCTCACCAGTTGACCTAAACAACTCGAGAATATGACCCGACCGAGCTTACAGCACCCCGCCTACTATCTACCTTTCCGATCGACCATAGCCTAGCCTATTATGTTAATATTTTCTTATTGTACTTGAATGAGATACCTAAATCATATCAACTACAATAGAACTTTGTTTTTATTTCGTATTAACTTGTGTTAAACGGTGGATTGATAGCCCTCAGAAGTGTCACACTTCCCAGGAACTAACATATGTTAGGCATTCCGCTATCATATATCATTTAAATATATTTTGTGGTCTTGTTTTCTATTATAGGTAGTTCCTCCTAGCCAAAAGGAAGCTCTCACAATTGACATTGGATCAAGAAGTTAGAACGTGCGCAATAACCATCAACCGAACAACATTTAACAAGTATTCCTCCTTGGCCTTTACCCTTATCTGTTTCTTCACTTGAAAATGTAAAGAAAATGGTGAAACATTTTGGCACACCCGATGGGACCCATTAGGGGTTCTTTTGCATTTATTCATTCCTAGGTGAAAGTTTTGTTTGTTTCCCTTCGAAAATATTCCACATTAATTTTCTTCTTTGGAATCATTCTCCTTCTTTCTATTGTCTAAAAACAATCATATTTTTGGTGCTTTAAAAAGAACACATCTTCCTTTCTTTTACATTTCATTAGTGAAAGAGCATCCCTCTTCCTGTTCATCACTTGCTACATTGAATATCACACTTTAATTTGGGTTTAAAACACTTGCATTACATTCTAATTTGTTGCATTATTAGCCCACATTAAAACTGAGGGCAACCTATATGATGGAAGTCATGCAAGTGATGGTTGACACAAAGGATCGTAGAAAGCACATCTCTCTCTCTATCTCTCTCTATGTGTGTCTTACCAAATTTGCACAAAATAGAAATATACACATCTTTCTTAAACAACATCTTGCCCAGAACATCTGTCGGTGATCACACGATCCGATTGGTAGGTACTCCCCAGATCGTTGCCTTTGTCAAGTCATCATCTCAGAGGATGGCTCGTCCCCACCATAACATACCTAAAACCTCTCCTTTTAGATATCCTTCTTCGTAGGACACCTTCCTAACCAAAAAATTATATTCTAAATACACATAGGCAAGTCATAAATAACATAAGCTAAACAAACATAAGAAAATCACTGTTAGGATCGTGCTTTTTCTTAGTGTTCTTCTTGACTTGTGTTTTGAGGTGTGAGACTACGAATCTCTATTTTTCTTCTTCCTTGCACACTCCACCATTGTAGTTGGAGTATTTTGACTTTGTTTGAGTGTGCCAGGACCCATCTCCTCATTCTCAAGTTTCTAAGTTTGATTCTTCACTTAATTTAATTCACAAACCCATTTTCTTCATTTCTTTCTAATTTCATAGTCACCGACGTCGGTCTAGCGACCGTCACCGGTTCACATATGACCGTCATCGGTTAAACCCTAACCGATGTTGGCTTCTGGATTTCTAGTTACTTTACCTAGAATAGCCTTCATCACCTTTTTGTTCTGTTTATGGCCCTCAGGGAATCATCATATTTCTCCCCTGTTGATACCTACTATCATACCCAGTTTTCTTAGTACATATCCAACATTCCTGTTGCATTCTTTGAGACTGGTTTTCTTCCATAAGTAACCATCATCGGTTGGCCCTTAACCGTCACTGGTCAACCTGACCGTCACCAGTTACTTATTTTTGATTTTCAAAATCTACACATTGACCATATTCACATCCCAGACCCCATTATTCTCTGTTTCTACTATCTTCGATTCACCTACAAAATACTATCTTACAGTCAAAGCACTTGTTCATATGGTGCTGACTCGCAACCAGACTAATGCCCTCATATTCCACACTAGTCATCAACCCCTCCCACCTAGTCCCTCACCACCTTCTGTCTTGTCACATATGGATCCAACCTTACCTGCCACCATTGCTACAGGCGATGAAGAGTTTGCATGACTCCTTGATCAGAATCCCTCGGCCTTACAGTTCTACCTTTCCCACTCTTCCACTTCGAGACTCCTGGAAGTCGGTTGATATACGACATGCATGTTTCCATCTTTCCCGCTCTATTCCTGCTATTGCATCAGCCCCTAATATTACGACGTTACCCTCACCTACTTCACCCCTAGTAGTTTCAAGCTAGGACCCGTACCCGCCGTGGCCGCTAAGTCTGTAGTTTCACTCATGCCTGTCGATCTGTTGTCCCCTCATCGACCACCTAGACCATAGCATAGTCCACACCCATTGTCTCACAAATACCCATTGCAACACAACCACTCATGGTGTCGGTGACCCCTACTCCATTCCAAAATATCATCCTCTCCATCCCAAAAACACTACCCCCAATCACTACCAGAGTCACGACCATCCCACCTACATACACCTACTATCAACAACCCCCTATCTCGTCTATCACCCATTCTAGATATGTGCCTTCTATATCAGTTCCTTATTCTCAACCTCTCTATCAGGTTCAATATCCGCCCCCTTATGCCATAGGAGGCGTCCTTCCATCACAACCTACCAATGACCTCATCAAGTTGATGATGGAAAAGATGCAGACACTAGAAGCATCGGTTTCCGGCTCGCGCAATTCCCTCACCTATAATGAAATTTGTAATGAGCCTATTCACTGTCCATTCCTATTCGACCATACCTCGTCCATTGGTAAATGCCAAAGTTCAACCACTTCAATAGCAAAGAGGATCCACAACAACATTTACGATCCTTTAAATATGGGTGTTCCTGATTTCCCATGATGACACTTTACTTTTGAGGACTTTCCCAATGTCCCTGACATGACCTGTATTAGACCAGTACAGTGGGCTACCAAGAAATTCCATCTACTTATTCAATCAAGTAGCCCAAGCCTTCCTAGATCACTTCTCCATCAACATTTTAAAGAAGGTTACCGATGACAATTTATGCACTTATGCAGAAATGGACAACTTGAAACTTCGTTACGATGGATAGCATTGGAGAAGTATACCTAAGCTAGAGGGAATTTTCAGTTTTGTCATTAGTATTGATTTATTTTAAAAGATTACATAAAATTTGCAGCCATGTGTGCTATTACAAAATGTAACGGATCACATAGTCTGCAATTTCATGATACCTTAAGCAAAAGAACACAAAGGCCCAAAGGACACTGTGTTGTCTTGATGAAGACACTTGAATCAGAGTAGGTGAAGTGTTGATGAAGACAACTCATTATACAATCCATACAGAGAAACTAGAATGCGAAGGAAATACACAAGTAATTTTTTAGAATTCAATGTTTTATTCACAAGGAGAGTTCAAATATTTCCCACACAAGCCGTGGGATGTAATTGAAAAGTAAAGTACATCTACTGAAAATAAAGGTACACATGCATGAAAGAGAAAGCAAAGGAGTATGAGTGAACCCATCATTTCCTTGGGGTTTTTTTTCTTTGATTGAAGCATCTTCATCTCCATCTTTTGTTTCTCCTTCATCTTCATTGTAGTAGCCATTGTACCGAAAAAAAGGAAGAAAAGGATTAACTGTCAATTACGAGCTCAAGGATCAATTCATATTCCTACACTATCCTACTTGTGCATATGAATCTTCTCCTAACAGAGATGTATTCTACTTGAAGAAAAAACCGCATGCACACTTTATTCACTCATAAAGAAGAAAGAGAAAAGAAAAGAAAACATGGACACAAGAGAGGCGAAAAGCCTAAATATTTTCTAACTATTTTCTTAATTATGCAGGTACAGGTTGTAGTCAGGGAAAAATTGACAAGTCATAAGTACATGCTAGAAAGAAGGAAGAATGTAATTCAAATTTTAGTAACTATTGCAAATACAAATGGAAGAAGATGAAACACTTGACGGTAGAAGAGGAAGAATCAGAGAGAAGATTGGAAGATAGCAAGGGGAAAACAACTGAAACTTGAGAAGATTCTGTAAAAGAGGAAGAGGAAGAATCAATTCCGTGATACTCTTTCAATTACTACAAGCTAGATAGCAAATCAAAAAGGGGAAATAAATTTGAAAGCATTAAATGATGATAGAGAGAAGATTCCAATTGCTATATCGGTTTAGTAAGAAAAGTGTTACTTTTTTAGATCGAAAATAGGGCTTCGAAACATTAAAAAAAACATTTCAAATTTTCTAGGGATTCGCCATGAAAATCAACATTTCAAATTAAGAAACATGCCAAGAAGAAACAAGAAGAGAGGAAATAAAGCATTGAAACAAGGCTTATGCGAAATAGTACTCACAAGATTCAAATTAGAGAAATGACAAGATCATAAATGATGAAGATATCAAAAAGTACAGCACATGAATGTAAGGAAGCATGATACAAGATAAAAAACTTATTATTTCCAACTCATTATTTCAAAGAAGATAACCACATTTGAAAAGGTCCAGGATCCAAGGATATCAAGGTGAAACATGGAAATGCTCAAGAATAAGGGTTTTAGACTAATACCAAGTTACAAAAGGACAACATGTTTACAATAATGATGATGTGGATCAACTATATACTCAAGATCTCATAATAGAAATTATTCATAGATCAAATCAAGTGGGTGTAAGAAGAATGAAATTTGAAGAAATGGGAAAGAATGAAGAAGTCCAAACACTTACATCAATGAGCCTTCAAATCTAATCATTTCAAAGAAAAGAGGATACCTCCATAAGCATTAAGATCACAAGCTTACAAAGAAATCCTTGAATCAAAATTACATGGCATTCAAAGCAAAAGAAAGTTTCAAAGTTTCTTTCGAAGTCAACATTACCATTGAAAATATTTTCCAAGTTGCAAATCTAAAGAGAGAAAATTAAAGTTTGTCTTTTTTATCGGAAAACCCATTATTGAGTATCAAAATTAGCAAGTAAATACCTACTGATTAAATTGAGGTTTCAATATAATCTTACAAAGCCCAACTATTCTAAGTTGTTTTCCAAATGAAGAAGTATTAAGTTTCAAGAATGCTACATATAGCTTTTGAGCCAGATTAAATGCATGATTCATAGTTTACAAGCATAGTA
Organism: Taxus wallichiana var. yunnanensis; assembly: GCA_018340775.1. Taxonomy (NCBI): domain Eukaryota; kingdom Viridiplantae; phylum Streptophyta; class Pinopsida; order Cupressales; family Taxaceae; genus Taxus; species Taxus wallichiana. The sequence goes on from CM031240.1 coordinate 775,028,658, forward strand.
AAATAAGATAAACACTTCAAAAGATAAAATATATTTAAGATATATCAGTTCTTAAGTGAAAATAAAAGTTTCATACAAAAAGTATATCAAATTTAAAACTTGAAAGGATTAAATTAGGAAATGATAAGGATCAAGATCATTACAGCCAACTAAAGAAATCCAATTTATCAAATAGTCATGCTTTGAAAGGGTAAATAAAGAAGGTACAGTTGATGAAGAAAAAATATCTACAAGAAATGACTATGTAATAGATAACTTGCAAAGGTTGAAATATCAGGTCATGGCGAACCTTTCAAAGTCTTTTTCCAAGTATAAAGAAGATGATGCAAAACATAATGAAGAATATCTTGGGTTTTTTTCAGAAAAGGTTCAAGGATTAAAACCGTAAACAATGTTCAAATAAAAACTCATACATACCTGTGTCCGAGAAATACTCAAGAGTTTGAAAAATTTTCATTCCCATTAAAACTAGATTCAAGTTATAGTATTAAAGTAAAAAGGACAACCTAGACAATGAAGGAATACCCATTAATGATTAGTCAATGAATCGAGTAAGAAATAGAACTCACCAGATTAACCAAACTACTCGAGTCCTAAAAAACCATTGAATTCAAAAAGAAATGAGGACCCATAATGTTTTCAACTCAAACCCCAAAAGAAAGATTTCTAAGGCATGAGATATGTGAATAATGAGCAAAATATCAATATTTTGAAATCAAGATAATAATAATGATAGTTAAAAAGCTCAGAGATAAGAAAACTTACCATTCCCTCATCAAAATAGTGATGCTCATCACATAGGGACCAAGTAATGAAGCTTCAACTTCTCAATGATTGCAAACAAGAAGAACACAAAGATTATTTTCCATATAAAAGCCAAGCTCAAAGGTTACAACACTGGTGGTGAGTATTAACCATTCCACTTAGAAAGCTTAGGAGCAGATCAGAGACAATGAAGATGCATATGTTTCAGTTCCTCGAAGACCAAAAAGGGGAATCGAATCGAGCTCAACACACCAACAATGATTCAAAAAAATTTCCAAGTGCGGTAAAATATTACATACCGATAAAAACCAAATGAAATGATCATCAAACCAAGCTTTCCTTACCGCTGAAAAGCTCAAGTATGGGTTAAGTTCAAACCCAACCATGATTTAAGATCAATGATGGTAAGGCTTCATCAAATACAAATATCAAAGGTTGAAGATTAAGCTTAGAGATCAAAACAAGTAATCGAGGTTAGTTCTCACCAACCACATTAATTAAAGTTACAAACCCTAACCATAGGTTAGATATCGACGACATGGCCAATTGGTATAAAGATCAATAGTTCAGTTCCATTTCAAACATCAAAGAAAATCTCGGGTTTTTAGCCTAGGTCAAATTGCACACCGAAAAAGCGTAAGAGGGTGAGTCACCATGGGGAAGGGAGAAATCCACATCATCAATTAAAAAATATAATCATTACAATTCAATGTCAAAAGATCAACTATAGTCTAAGTGTCCAATGTGACAAAATCCAACCAAATCATTATATAATGATCAAATAAAAGGTATTTCCAGCATTTTCCCTTCAAATAATGCCAAGTCTGACAACTATGGGGCAAAAATTAGATATTATAATATGTTAGGAAGGTGGCCAAGTAAATCATGGTGGCCCTTTTACCAAGTGACCCCATGCACATCTAGATATAATAATATGCTAAGTCCACAAAGGTGGCCAACCATGGTGAAGTGTAGAGCTAGACCCCATAGTTGGAGGAGTTAGGGGTAACCAAGTGCCCCCCCACATCTAGACCATAATATGCTAAGCCAAAAGATGTTGTAAGGTGGTCCCCTACATTGGATGTTTACCTTGCAAATATTACAAATATTTGAATTATTTACTCACAGGTAGAGAATTGATTTTTGCATGCTTCACAAGAAGACAAAACAGAGAAGAGACAAGTTGCATGCCATGGAGAGAGACTTGCCTAGCAAACAATCTTATTTTTGGAAAAATTATTCACCCAACTTTATTAAAAATAGAACAATCAACTTCAATTGATTGAGATGTAATCAAAGGCTATTAATGCCTCTTGCACTAGTTTGTATTATTTTATCCTTTTATTAAATAAAGGATAAAATTAGGATGCATGTAATGGAGTACAACCTTAGGCTATTTTTAGAAGGGTGGGAAAATTTTATTTTTGCTATATATTGTGTGCCTTTGCAAAGCACAAGGGAGATTCTTGGAGGAATTTTAGATATAGGAGTACTGAAGCAATTTTTTGCCAGTTTTTCCTTCTGTGTGTGAAGTATTTTCTTCCTTTCCAATTATTTGCAGTCTTTTGTATGTTTCTATTAGTCTTGTGAATGCAAATTCCTGACCAATCATCTTACCCTGCTACAAAATTCAGTATTTTCTGCTAAATTTTAATGTGCATGTTAACTTATCAGTACTATTGTGATTTTCCCTCAGTACAACCAAGTGTTTTCCCTTAAACATTCTGTAGAAAATTGTTGGCTCATGCATCAAGAATCCTTCTCATAGCAATTGTGCATATACTCAGCCAAAGCCCTCATATAAATTTGGTGTATCACCTTAGTTTTAATCATTTTTTACAGTCATCTTTTACTCTCAAACTCCCAGAAATCAGTTTAGGATACACCAATAAGGAACTGGCCTTGATATTAGAGACTCATCTCAAAATAGGTATACCTATAGACTTGATGTGTTTCCATCATATCTACGAAAGAGAGAGATCAATATTGCAAGCTTAGAGAACTTGTAACCATCTCTCTACAAGGTGCACTTTCGAGAGATAAAAGTTTTTGGCATGCTTGGTGGGACAATGAATCAGATCTGCATGCAAGTTTCAGACCTATAGCTGATCTACAATAGATTTACAACAAATTAAAAGTCACTTTCGGGAGCAAGCTAGAAAAATTTATTCTAAAGATTTTATCATCTTTTGGTGACTCCACAAGCTGATTTCAGACTAGTATTGTAGCATGTTCCATGCCTAAAGTGACTACAAGATCATTGGTAAGAGGAATTCCTTTTGAGTTTGTTTCTTTACCTTTGAATTCTGCTAGAAGGAGAAGAGTTGGTAATACTTTACCTTATAATAGACCTAATTTTGGTAACCCTCCTCCTAATATTCCCTCACCACATATCAATTTTTCAATCAATATCCCAATTTTTCAAATGGCTCTTCAACCACCTAGAAATTTTGTGCCCTTTACTAATGGCAACCCATTAGTAATTACAGTTTATCATGATATTCCTAATGCCGCCATGAAAAGTTTTCCATCATTCACTGGTGAAAATCAAGTTACACCCACTGAACATATTAAAGATGTTACAGCCATATGTGTAGTCCACAATATCACTCATGAAGACGTAGCTTTAAGACTTTTAGTTGCATCCTTTAAGGGACAAGATTTGCAATGGTATAGAAATCTAGAGATTGGAAGCATAAGAACTTGGGATGACTTAGGTACAAAATTGTTGAAACAGTTCCAAGATAATTCAGACCATTTGTCTCTCATTGAACAATTGTCTACTATTAAAAGATCCCCTCATGAGTACATGTCCAGCTTCAATATCCATTTTGCTAGAACTTGGGAAAGAATCCCAACAAGTGTTAAGCCTCAAGCTGATCACGCTTTCCTTTATTATCTCAGAGCATTAAATAGCGATATTTTAACTATGATTCAATCTATGGGAGGTGAAACTCTTCCTGATGCCTACGACATTGCTATAAAAGTTGAAAACAACCTTATTCAAGCTCGGAAAATTAGCACCAAGGCCTTCAATGCCATTTTGGTAGATTTAGCCCCTATTCCACAACCTATTACAATTGTAGAGCCTATTGTGTAGCCCCATCTTCAGATATGTTTAAAGCTTTGCAAACTATGGGAAATAAGTTGACATCAATTGAAAACAAACTTGCATTGCCTAGCAGACCTTATCAATCTCCTTATCAGCAAAATAAACAAAATAGGCAGCCTTACCAATAGAATCAAAATTATAGGCAACCTTATCAGCAAAGACAATTTGATCCAAATGTTCCTAGTACATCTAATGCCTTAGTTCCAGTCAACATGACTACGGAAGAGTGGTGTTAGCCTTGCAACCAACCTCATTCAGCTGCTAATTGCCCAAATATTTTCTGAACCTGAATCTTGTTGCACAACCTCAATCTGAAGCATTGTTCATGCCTCAAATGGAGAGTGGGCAACAAGAAAATCATGTTTAGAAAGCACCTGAACAAAATCTGGTCAACTTCAATGAAGATGACTTCATTCATTGAGTCACCACTAGAGCTCAAGAAAAAGCTACTGAAAGTAAAAAACAACAAAATAGGCCTATTTTTCCCACCGTCACTGATACTACAACATCTATAGCCCCGAAACCAAGCTAACAGCCCTGCTGTCCCACAAAGAACAACAAGTGTTTCAGCTGGTAAAGAGTAGCAAAAATAGCTACAACTTGATCCAAGAAGACTGTTTATACCTCAGATATCCAAGGCAGCTAAAGCAGAATCAATTTTTGCTAAGGCCTACTCTAAGATAGTTGATTCTATCTCTAAAATTGTTTGCTTCTTTTAACATTGTTGATGTAATGAAAAAGCATAATGTTAACATCTCAATGTGGGATGCTCTAAGTATTCCTGGACAACAAGATTTACTTTCTCATGAACTAGCTAAGCTGTAGATTTCTTCAAATACAACAGAAAAGGAAGTTCAGAAGACAGACATGGTCCTTAGAACGTTTGAGCAAGACCGCATTAAAGAAGTTAAGTGGATGGTTTAGAAATTTCTAAATGCTCATGACATCAAGAAACCACCACCATTTTATTTATCACTGATTATTGGTGAAAACCTAGTTCATAATTGCATGGTGGATAGTGGTGCAAGTAGCATAGTTATGTTGAAAGCAATTGTAAAAAAATTGGGTTTGTAGTATGAGCCTATAGAAAGGAGTGTTTTACAGCTTGATGGGACTGCAACTAATACAGTTGGGGTAATAGAGATTTAGAGGTAATGCTACATGCTTGCCCAAATGTTTCTATTCTGCAAGATGTTACTGTTGTGGATCTACCTCCATACTTTGCCTTGTGCTTATCTAGAGATTTCACAATGAAAATAGGAGGTTATCTCTCTTCGGATTGGTCCTTTTTTTTTACTACATGTTATGGTACTAAGGTTACTATCAATTCAGAACCATTGGCAGATTTCACATTGAGCCTCATTCTCCAAACGTGGTGGCTAATTATTTAGCATTAGATCAATCTGATTTCGATGATGTAGCTCAGGTTTCAACATTAGATGGTGTTTCTAACCTATTTATGGATGAAAAGATAGTTGAAGAACATGCTCATGATCCTTTTAAGGAAGTTGAAGAACATATTTTGGTGTGTATTGTATGCATGAAGAAAATACACCACTTCCCTTTTGCTATCTAAAATAGAAAATTCAGCAGAGGGATTTGGAAGCTTCATTTTGATGGAGCTAAGAACAAGAAAGGACAAGGATCAGGTTTGATGCTCACTTCCTCGACAAATGAAAGGTATTTCTTAGCTTTGAGTCTCCAATTTACATGCACTTGTAATGTAGCTGAATATGAAGCATTAATTCATGGCTTACTTTGGGCTAGAAAGAAAGGTATCAACACATTACAAATATTTGGTGATTTTGAGTTGGTTATCAATCAAGTAAAAAAATTCAATGTTTGTAAGAATCCACTAATGAAGTCTTACAGACATAGAGTTTCAGACTTAATGGAAGATTTCAATGCCATTAATATTCAGTCTATTCCTAGAGCTGAAAACAAGCATGCAGATAGACTTGCAGTAGTTGGTGCTAGTTTCAAAGTGCTGGAACAGATGGAAAACAACAAAATTCAGCCTCATATTAAGCTAATTGTCAGGCCCTCAATACCTGATAATGATTTAAATTGGTAGGTTTTTGAAAATGATGATCAAATCTATAGGTTTTTGCAGCAGGAAGCTGAATTTTTTCACAAGTAAATCAAGATAAATTACAACATTTATACGGTGATCAGATTGTTCAACTAAAGACAAATAAATTGCCTTGAGGTCTTGTCACTTTGGAAGACATCTTCAGTACTGATGATCAGTTAAGAAAAGACAAAACTAAGATGTCAACACATGCTGATAACTATGAAGAGATTTCAATTGATGAAGGAAAAAATTTACTTCTCGGAAAGGTATGTTCCTCAGCTGAAAAACAATCATTTATTAATCTTTGTAAAGAATTTAAAGATGTTTTCGCTTGGAGATACCAAGACCTGAAAGGGTTTGATCCCAGTTTAGCACAACATACTATCGAATTGCAGCCAAATTCTAAACTAGTTCAGGCGAAACAAAGGCCTGTAAATCCCATAATAGAACCTCTTATGAGGAAAGAGTTATCCAAGTTGATTGAATCAGGTATTATCTTTCCAGTTAAGCATTCAAGTTGGGTAGAAAATCTTGTTCCTGTAAGGAAGAAGAATGGAGAAATCAGATTATGTGTGGATTTCAGAGATCTTAACAAAGCATCATTAAAAGATCATTACCCACTACCGAACATGGATCAAATTTTGAGAACAGTCTTAGGTTCAGACAAACTATCTCTTCTAGATGGTTATATGGATATAATCAGATTTTAGTCCGAGAAGAAGATAGGTATAAAACAACTTTTACCACCAAGTGGGGTACTTACGCTTACAAAAGAATGCCTTTTGGTCTTTCAAATGCCGGTGTAATGTTTCAACGTGCAATGGACATGGATTTTCGTAGCTTATTAAATAAATGCATCCTTGTTTATTTAGATGATGTTACTGTATTTTCAAAAATTCTGAAGAACATCTAATGCATTTAAGGTAGATATTTTCAACTATGCAGATAATTTGGAATATCCTTGAACCCCAAGAAGTCTATCTTTTTAGTACATCAAGGTAAACTACTTGGCCATATTGTTTCTAAGCAAAGGTTTAGTAATTGATCCTTTTAGAATCGAAGCTATATCACAACTATCATTGCCCATCATAAGAAGGCATTACAGATTTTTCTAGGAAAAATCAACTTTGTTAGAAGATTTGTTCTAGATTTTGTAGCATTGGTCAAACCATTAACAACCATGTTAAAGAAAGAGAAAAATTTCTCTTGGACCAACGAAGGGAGAGAAGGTTTTGAAGCAATCAAAATAGCTATCTCTCAGGCTCCTACTCTTGCAAATCCAAATTTTGATAAAGATTTTACAATGTATGCACTTGCGGGAGTTGAAACAATCTCAGCCATTTTAACTCAGGTTAACGATGAAAATATTGAGCACCAATTGCTTTCTTTGGATAGAGTTTGCATGATTACGAAACAAGGTACACATTTCTTGAAAAACAAGTACTTTTAGTAGTCAGAGGACTAAAGAATTTTAAGTACATGCTTTCAAACAATAAAATTCATGTTCTTGTTTCTCATCCAAGTGTGAAATCTTTCTGTTAAATAAAGTAATTGAATGAGAAAAGAGAAAACTGGATAACAAAGGTCATGGAGTATGATGTTGATATCGGGTTGATAAGACAGTTCGAGGAAAAGGTTTATGTGAACATCTAATTGCTGATATGGAAAAACAACAAGCTATAGAAACCAGATGATTCAAAACAACATGCTGAAATTCTACATATCAGCAATCAGAAATTTTGGTTCAACCAGAAAATTAGCAACCTAAGCTCACTCAAGAGATCCAGGAATCAAGATGGATGACTGATTTGGTTAATTACTTATAGCATGACACCTATCCGGAAGGTATGGATAAGAATAAATGAAGATATTTTAGATTACAAGCTATTCTTATCTTTTCGTTGATGGTGTGTTGTTCAAAAGGGATATAAATGAGATCTTGTTGTGATGTGTTGACTATGATAAAATTTAGAAAATATTATCAGAATTCCATGAAGGACCTATAGGAGGTCACTTCTCAACACGTACTACAACCTTAAAAATCATGAAAGTAGGTTATTATTGGCCTAGCATATTCAAAGACTATTTTGAATGGATTAGAAAGTGTAAGAAATGTGTTTTCTTTGTTGGAAAAGAACGTCTAGCTTTGCATTGCCCTTGCAGCCTATTTCAGTTGATCAAACTTTTATGTAGTGGGGTCTTGACTTTATTGGCATGATAAACCCACCTTCTTCACAAGGACACAAGTGGATCTTAACTACTACAAATTATTTTACATGATGGACTAAAGCAATAGCCTTGAAAGATGCTAATGAAGCTTTGATACTATCCTTTTATGAAGGTATAGTGTGCAGATTTGGTGTTCCAACAACTATCATATCGAGATAATGCTTTAGCATTCCTGGTGCAAAGATAACAGATTGGGTTGTCAAACATGGAATATATCTAAGTTCTTCATCTAATTATTACCCACAAGGTAATGGCTTAGCTGAGAGTACTAATAAGAATCTATTAAGGATCATCAAAAGAACACTCAAGGATAATCAAAGAGCTTGGCATCTGATGTTGAATTCAACACTTTGGGATGACAGAGTGACTCCTAAAAGATCAATTAGAAATTCACCATACAAACTTGTGTATGGAAAAGAAGCAAGAATTCCTATTTTAGTTGAGTTACCTACATTAGATTTTCTGCATCAAATGGAGTTGCTTGAGAATGAACCATTACAGGTTCGTTATGCAAAGTTAATGGAATTACAAGAGCTAAGAGATCAAGCTCATCTAAATATGGAAAAGAATCAAGCAAATGAAGAAGACTTTTGATAAGAAATCCAAATTCAGAATCTTCAATGAAGGAGATATTGTGTTAAAATGGGATGTTGATCATGTAAAGCCAGGAAGACAAACAAAGTTTGATATAATCTGGAGTGGTCCTTACATGATTTCAGCTTGCAAAGAACACAATGCTTTTAGCTTTCAAATCTGAATGGAGAGGAACTTCCCATTCATGAATGATATGTTTCTCAAACACTGTTATTGAAAATCTTTACAGTGATTGTTAAAGTAGGATTTCCCTTCAATAAGTGTAGTTTTTACACATTGCATTGTTTTTCAATTCAATAAGTACATTCGTGCACGTGATCTATTTATCATATCTTTTCCTAGCTTTAGTTTGTTTTGGAAGGGTTGGACCTTTCGGAAAAGGAAAATTTTGGTTACATGTTTGGACTCCATGCCCAATGGACAAGAGCAAGGCACTAGTCTTTAAGCTAGCAGGCAACTTTCCCCACAGGATTGCAAGAAATGTTGACAATTTCTACACTTGTGCAGAAATGGGAAACTTGAAACTTCATCATTATGATGAAGGTCATTGGTGAAGTATACCTAAGCTAAGGAAGTTCTGATGTTACTAGTACTACTGAATTAATTAATGATTAAGTGAAACCTGCAGTTATGTGTGCTGTTACAAAACATAAAAGATCACATAGTCTGCAATTTCATGATACCTTAGCAAAAGAACACAAAGGCCCAAAGGATAGCTTTTTTGTCTTGATGAAGACACCAAATTGTAGAGTAGGTGAAGTGTTCGGTTTTGGGACAACAAATATAAGTGTAGATTATAGAAAATCAGAGTTCATTATTGAATGTTACAAGTTTTCATTGATGTTCTTTCCTTCATGATTAAGACTTTTAATTATGTTACTGAGTTGTTTAGTTCATTATACAATCCATACAGAGAAAGCTAGAATGAAGAAGGAAATACACAACTCATTTTTAGAATTCAATGTTTTATTCACAAGGAGAGTCAAATGTTTCCCACACAAGCCATGGGATGTAACTAAAAATTAAAGTACAACTACTGAAAAGAAAGGTACACATGCATGAAAGAGAAACAAAGAGTATGAGTGAACCCATCATTGCCTTGGGGTTTCTATTTTTTGATTGAAGCATCTTCATCTACATCTTTTGTTTCTCCCTCATCTTCATTGTAGTAGCCATTGTACCTAAAAAGGAAGAAAATGATTAACTTTCAGTTACGAGCTCAAGGATCAATTCATATTCCTACACTATCCTACTTTATGCATATGAATCTTCTCTAACATGAGATGTATTCTACTTGAAGAAAAAATTCATGCACACTTTATTCACTCAGAAAGAAGAAAGAGAAAAGAAAAGAAAACATGGACACAAGAGAGGCCAAAATCCTAAATATTTTCTAACTATTTTCTTAAGTGTGCAGTACGGGTTATCGGGGGTTAAGTACATTAGAAAGAAGGAAGAATGTAATTTGAATTTCAGTAACTATTCTGCAAATGGAAGAAGTGACAGTACAAAAGAGATCTTTGGAAGATAGAAACATGTTAATTCAAATTGCGGAAGAGGAAGAATCGATTCCAAGAAGTGAAGCAGATGGAAAAGGGGAAAACAATGAAAGTAGGATGAGAGAGAAGATTTTGGTAAATATTTGATAGGGATTCGCCATAAAAATAGACATTTACAACTTTTCGTCATGCTCTTTCAATTACTACATTCATTAAAAGAAACTATCAAATAAAATAAGTGATACATGAAGCAAAAAAAGCATTACATGATCAAGATAAACATCTAACATGTTTTTAGTTTCCAATTATTATATCAGTTCAATAAGAAAAGTGTTACTTTCTATATTCTAGATTAGAAAATACAACTACTATTTCTAGAAATGCATTAAAGAAAATATTCTTGGAAAATTTTGCTAGGGCTTCGCCATGAAAAATCAACATTTCAAATTTTCCAGCAAGCATCCAAGTAAGAAATAGTTGCAGAAAGGAAATAAAGCATTGGAAACAAGGCTTATGCCTGAAATAGTACTCACAAGCTTCAAATTAGAGCAATGATCAAGATCATAAATGATGTTGTATCAAAAGTATAGACATGAATGCAAGGAAGCATGATACAGATTAAAAAAATTATTACTTCCAGCTCATTATTGTAAAGGGAAGATAACCACATTCGAGCAAAGGTCCAGATCCAAGGATATCAAGGTGAAACACAAATGCTCAGAAGAATATTTCTTTCAGACTACTACCAAGTTACAAAAGGACAACATGTTTACAATACAATGGTGGATCAACTATATACTCAAGATCTTAGAACAAAATTATTCACAGATCAAACCAAGTGACTGTGATAAGAAGAATGAAATTTGCAGAAATGGGAAAGAATGAAGAAGTCCAAACACCCACATCAATGAGCCTTTAGGTCTAATCATTTCAAAGCAAAAGAGGTACCCCATAAGCATTAAGATCACAAGCTTACAAAGAAATCCTTGAATCAAAATTACATGCACATTCAGGCTAAAGAAAGTTTCAAAGTTTCTTTTAGAAGTCAACATTCCCATTGAAAATATTTTTCAAGTTGCAAATCTAAGAGAGAAAATTACAGTTTTTGTCTTTAATTAGAAAACCCATTATTGGGTATCAAAATTAGAACAAGTAAGTACCTACTGATTAAATTGAAGTTTCAAGATAATCTTACAAAGCCCAACTATTCTAACTTGCATTTTTCAAATGAAGAAAGTATTAAGTTCCCAGAATGCTACAGTATAGCTTCAGAGCCAAGATTAAATGCATGATTCATAGTTTACAAGAACAGTAAAATATTGCAACACTTCAAAAGAATAAGATATATTGGATTCATGGAGTCATAGTTCTTAAGTGAAAAGGAAAATTTCATACAAAAGGTATATCAAATTTAAGACTTGAAAGGATCAGATTAGGAAATGATAAGGATCAAGCTCATTATAGCCAACTGAAGGAAATCTAGTTTATCAAATAGTCATGCTTTGAAAGGGTAAATCAAGAAGGTACAGTTGAAGAACAGAAGCTCTACAAGAAATGACTAAGTAAAAGATAGTGCAAGGTTGAAATATCAGGTCATGGCTCGAGCCTTTCAAATCCTTTTGCAAGTATAAAGAAGATGGAATGCAAAACATAATGAAGAATATATCTGGGTTTTTTAGAAAAGGTTCAAGGATTGACCACGAACAAGTTTCAAATAAAAAAACTCATACATACCCAGGTCTGAGAAATACTCAAGAGTTTCAAAAATTTTCATTCCCATTAAAACCAGATTCAAGTTACATTATTAAAGTAAAAAGGTACAGATCCTAGCCAATGAATGAATACCCATTAATGATTAGCAATGAATCATAGTAAGAAATAGAACTCACCAGTTAACACGAAACTATCGAGTCCTAAAAAACCATCGAATTCAAAATAGAAAAAATGAGGACCCAGAATGTTTTCAACTCGAAACCCCCAAAAGAACCACGAAGGCACGAGATATGTGAAGAATGAGAAAAATATCAGTGTTTTGAAATCAAGATGATAACAATGATGTAGTTGAAAATCTCAGAGATCAGAAAACTTACCATTCCCTCATCAAAATAGTGATGCTCATCACACAAGGACCAAGTAATGAAGCTTCAACTTCTCAATGATTGCAAACAAGAAGAACAAAGATTCTTTTCCATAAAAAATCCAAGCTCAAAGGTTACAACAGTGGCGGTGAGTACTGACCATCCCACTTAGAAAGCTTAGGGGTAGATCAGAGACAACGAAGATGCATATGTTTTAGTGTTCAGAAGACCGAAAAGGGGAATTGAATCGAGCTCAACACACCAACAATGGCTTCAAAAATATTTTTTCCAGGGCTTCACCCGCATACCAGAAAACCGAATGAAATGATCATCAAACCCAATATTTCCTTTACCTCCCTGAGCCCAAGTATAGGTTAAGTTCGAACCAACCATGATTTGAGATCAACGATCAGGCTTCATCAAGTACAAAGATCAAAGGCTAAGGATTAAGCTCAGAGATCAAAACAAGTAATCATGCGATTAGTTCTCACCGACCACATTAATTACAAAGTTACAAACCCTAACCACAGGTTAGAGATCGACGACATCAGGACAATAAGTACAAAGATCAACAATTCAAGTTCCATTTCAAACATCAAAGCAAACTAGCCTAGGTCAAATTTCCACCGACAAAGTGTATGAGGGGTGAGTCACCGTGGGGAAGGGGCCACCCATGTCATCAATTAAAAAACATAATCATTGCAATTCAAATGTCAAAAGATCAACTATAGTCCGAGTGTCTAATGTGACAAAAGCCGACCAAATCATTATATAATGATCAAATAAAAGGTATTTCCAACCTTTTCCCTTCAAATAATGCCAAGGCCGACAACTATGGGGTGGCAAGTATATACTATAGCATGTGTTACGAAGGTGGTCCGAGTAAATCATGGTGGCCCTTTTTACCAAGTGACCCCATGCACATCTAGACATAATAATATGCTAAGTCCACAAAGGTGGCCAACCATGGTGAAGTGCAGAGGTGGTCCCCACAGTTGGAGGAGTTAGGGGTAATTTGATGTCACCCTTATGACCATTTGAATCCAAAAGATGTCAACATCGAATATTACAAATATTTAATTATTACTCTGAAATATTACAAATTTATTTGAATTATTTTTGCATGAATTCAAAGAAGACAAGAAGACAAAATAGAGAAGAGACAAGTTGCATGCCATGGAGAGAGACTTGCCTAGCAAGCAATCTTATTTTTGGCAAAATTATTCACCCAACTTTATTAAAAATAGAACAGTCAACTTCAGTTGACTGAGATGTAATCAAAGGCTATTAATGCCTCTTGCACTAGTTTGTATTATTTTATCCTTTTATTAAATAAAGGATAAAATTAGGATGCATGGGTGAGTACAACCTTAGGCTATTTTTAGGAAGGGTGGGAAAATTTTATTTTTGCTATATATTGTGTGCCTTTTAAAAACACGGGGGAGATGCTTGGAGAACTTTTGGATATATGAGTACTAAAGCAATTTTTGCTAGTTTTTCCCTCTCAGTGTGAAGTATTTTCTACCTTTCCAAGTTATTTTTAGTCTTGTGTATTTTATATTAATCTTGTGAATGCAAATTCCCTAATCAACCACCTTACCCTGCTGCAAATTCAAGTATTTTCTACTTAATTTTAATGTGCATGTTAACTTATTAGTACTACTGTGATTCTCCCTAAGTACAATTAAATGTTTTGCCCTTAGATATTCTGTAGAAAAACTATTGGTTCATGCATCAAGAATGCTTCCCAAATCAGTTGTGCATATACTCAGTCAAAGCCCTCATAAAATTTGGTGTATCACCTTAGTTTTTAAATCATTTTTTACATTCATCTTTTACTCTCAAACTCTTGGAAATCAGTTTAGGATACACCAATAAGGAACCGACCTTGATACTTGAGACTCACCTCAAAATAGGTATACCCACATACCTGAGGTGTTTCCATTGTATCTACAAAAGAGAGACCAATTGTGCAAGCTTAGAAAACCTACAACCATCTCTCTACAGGGTACACTTTCGAGAGATAACAATTACCATGACCTGATATTTATTCCAAACGACGTGATGATGATGAGTCTATCGCTGACTTTGTCACTCGTTGGCGCAGCCTAATCAATCAAATCACATTTCAACTACCTCAAACTGAACTCATAGAGTTGTTTACTCGAGCTTACGCTAGACACATCTCACCAACCCTACAGGTGCAGACATTCCATACTTTTTACAAGGCATTCACCATGACATGGAAATTGGAAATTCGTGCTATCGAAGAAAAGAAGATTCAATTTCGTACTAAGAACATCGTGTTCAAATCAAATGATGCTTCTTCATCTTCGAAACCCCAAAAAAACTATTCAAAACCCAAAGGGTCTGCCAATGCCATAGTTCAAAAGGCTGGTCCCCCTCATCAATAAAACCCAACCAAACCCCCTTCTAATCTCTCTCTCCCGTCCAAGCTTTCTGCTCGACGGGAACAACAAATGTACACTTCCATAAGAGAATCTTATTCTTCTGTGTTGGAAAATCTTGTGAAGGCTAGTGTCATTACCCTCCCACCTATAAAACCACATACTGGTTTTGATCCTCGCCGACCCATGCCCTCATGGTATACAAAACATGAATTTTGCAAATATCAGCGTGTCAAAGGTCATATCGACAATAACTACATCACCTTCAAGAATATTGTCCAAGGAATGTTAGACAATAGAGATCTAGTCTTGGATAGCCTGAACATACCCGCTAACCAAAACCTACACATCTTTAAAAAGCCATTCCATAATCATTCCCGTCGCCAACTAAGTGGTGATACTTCAAATGTTGATAACAATGTCCGCGAGGTCCACGATATTCTCAATTATATACTAGTTGTTTCCCAACTTCCTTGTGTTCCTTCCATAGATGAGATCTTAGCTCGAGCTCCCCTACCTACACAAGAACCAATTTCATCTACTCCCCCACCCACAAAGACACCCCCTTCATTTTCTTCTTCACCCGTGGAAGAGCCTATAATTAGCACACCACCTTTGACACCTCAAAATTCTGATCAGTTATCAATGATACCTATCCTACTCATAGAAGATGCAGGTCCACCACCTACACCAGCACAAGGAGAGTCCACTTCAGTTTGCCCATCCTCCCTCTACCCATGGAGGATCCTATAGAAGTATCACTTCCTGTAGATGACCATTCACCATTAGACCTTCAAGATCCTACTGATATGCTTTCGACTCTCTTACCCACAAAGTCCGAGGCTAACCATTTCCTGTATCTCAAACACATTTTATGAGGATTTCCACTTGATCCACGTTGACCCCACCTACGTCAGTACCATTCTCATGTTTGGCTAATGATCGGACTATGTTGATAGAGCCTTACTTTGGGGATGCCTTCTACTTCTGTTTCAACACAAATGCAGTTGTCCCCTGTTGACACCTCCACTATCTATCCAAAAGTGTTTTGGGTAACCAAACCAAACACAATCATGACTATTACAATGCCTTCCATGACACCACCCCTAGCCTAACTCACACCTCTGCCCATAACCCAACATACACCTACACCCAAACACCTACCCTTGCCTATATTGCCACCCTTACCTAAACCTATCACTACCTTAGGGGTCATACCAACAGCTAGCCTTACTCACCCACCCATCAAATTAGATTTAGCTACATCTTCCAAAACTAACACCAAACTTAAACCAACCCTAAAATGAAGATCCAATCTCCTAAATCTCATACCCCAACCTCACCTACCATGCCCTTATCACCTTCACCCCTTCCGTCCATCCTAGGAACTCACCCCTCAACCCTGTCAAGAAACCTTAGTCCACCGGAAAACCAAGAACCCAGCAGATCGTTTCCTCATCACAAGTCTCTAATATACCCAAGTGACCCACACAACTTCCACCCTCACTTGTAACCTTCTTACATCCTATACCATCACTACCATTTATAACTGCTTCACTACACATGACATTTTCTTCTCTTTCACTCATGCCTCCTTCCTAATCTGCACCACCTACCTCCACAAAGACCTGGTTACCCTCGTGGGTAACTCACCCTCTTCCACCATCTATTTTTCCTTCCACATCATGTACGCCCATATCACCTTTAACCAAAAGGATGCAACCTAAAGCTAAAAATCTACTACCCTCCAATAAGGTAGTAAAACCAACCAAAATTTCCAGCCAGGTTCATCTACCATGCCCCTACCGAAGCAAATAGGACCAACACCTAAGACCACACCACACACCAAACTAGTAGCCTAACCTACTCCCCCTCTTATAAATACTCTTCCTCCACAGTCAATCGCACCTGTACCCAAACCCACATTCACCTCCCATTGTGATCCATTAGCAAGGTCCTATGCCAAAATCCTAACCAATCTCCTTGAAACTTCCGTCATCACATTACCACCTCTTAAACCTTACGACCCACTCAAACCCAAACCAAAAGGGTTTTACAAAACCAAAATTTGGGCCTACCATCGTGTTCCAAGACACGATGTAGAGAACTGTAAGGATTTAAAAACTGCTCTTGTCTAATTATGTCCTCCCGAAGAAAATTTTGACGACAACAATCTTCTTGATGAGGACCCCATTTTTCCTTCACCAATTTCCATAGATCTTCTCCCATTACCTACTCAACGACCAAAATCTCCACCCCCACAACTCTTCGATCCACACCTAAGATTCGAGATCAACATGGTTCGTATAAGAGAGTTGGCCAAATCACCACCCAAATGTCATTGCGCCCAACTCACTTCACAAGGCTTTTCTCCCCGGTAGGTTTCTGCCCGTCATGTCGTTATACCACTCATCCTACACCTTCTCCATTTACCCCCTCCCCTCATATTAACATGATCAACATTACCACTGTGCTCGTAAAGACAAGGGAAAGGAAAAATCAATGGGCCCATGAACCAATCCTCGTACACAACATACCATCCGTACCCATATCTAAAGTCATCATTCAAGGTCCTACATATCCTATTTCCAATGGGATCACACATCAGACAATGCTAAAACAAATACACCAATCCCCCCTCAAGATGTCTTTATATGACCTCGTCCAAACCTCAGAGTCACATCGTCAAGCCCTCCTGGAGGTCCTTTAATCTATCAAAGTCTTGCCAATTAACCCCACACCAGTAGCCTCCATTATTACCCCCCACCATGTAGCCTCTCTCATTAAGTCATCGCCTTCCTCTACATCTCCACCTACTCGCCAAGTGGCTTCCCTCAACTTTTTGGATGAAGAGATTCCTCCCTTCTAGTTCGACAACCCAACCCCACTCTTTTCACCTCCATATTTATCAAGAATATATGCATACGACATGTTATGATTGATGGTGGTGCTAGCATTAATATCATCTCCTCCCATGCATATGACCAAATGTGGATACCGGCAAATTACATGCATGGTAACCTTGTTATGCTACATTCCTCTAATGACACCATGACCTCTACCCTGGGTACCATTATTCTCCATGTTTGCATGGGCCCTCTGACCGTCCTAAAAATTTTCTATGTTCTATAAGGGGAGTTCAAATATAACTTGCTGCTCAGCCAACCTTGGATCTATGCTATGGGTCGTGTCCCTTCGACTTTACATCGATGCCTCAAATTTGAACACGAGGGACATAATCACACCATCCTGGCCGAACCCTCACCTTTCAAGACCTGTAACGTGCTATATCAGCCTAATGATGTGATTGTGTTGGTCAAGGCATCTTCCACTATCACCACTTCACCTTCACCCATGAGTTCATCCACCAACATTGCCACTACTTCGCTACATCTCACCTTGCTATCCCCACCGCACTGTAGCCTCTACCATTAGTGCCCCTTCATCTAGTGAACCATCCATACCCACTACCCACATACCAACTAATGATCTCTTAGAAGGTTTTTTTCAATGCCTCACTCTATGGGAATACTTCTTATACAATATCGATACCTACCTCACCCCACAAGAGTATGGGAATCTGCATCAACACCCTAGTTATGACATCCACATCGGTGATGTTTTCCTTTATACCAACCTAATATATGGGGGCTTGATATGGCCACCTATAAACCTAAACCTCCATCCCAAACCAAACCATTTTTAGTCGACCCACACTCCCTCACTAACCGCCGTTTTGCTCACACTTTCCTCCACCGGTGCGCGTGGAAGGGATTTGGCTTCAGTTTTTATGAACAAGGCTGCCACACTGTCATCTCATGTACCTCTCATAAACACAATGACCATAGTGGCATTGGTTTTGACGCTCCATCCTCTAAGAAGGTTCGCATCGACCTTATCCAGGACGAGAAATCTTCCCCCTCTCATTCACCCACATTACCATCTTCACCCACGGAGTCCATAGATCCCAAATCTATACCTCATCATTTTTTTTTGTAAACACCATTTCCCTAGGACCACTGACCTATCAATGCAATGGTGAGGCTCCCTCTTCTCTCCCATTCCTGTATCTTGACATGATCGATGACAATACACCTTCAATTAACGTCGTTCAATGTCAGGACGATGAGTCTATCCTCACCTACCTTAGTGCGAGAAGACTCTTATATTCATCGGTTGTTACCTCTCGAGATGTAAACCACGTGGAAATAATCAACCATCAAAATCAACATTAATACTCAGGATGACCCACACATTCTAAAGATCGGCTAATCCTTAGACACTACTGAACATGAAGCCTTCACCTCTTTCCTTCGGGACCATAGCAACGCATTTTCCTGGTCTTATGCCGATATTCCTAGTATTGACCCAAAAATCATGGTTCACAATATCGTAACCATTCCTAATGCCAAACCCATCAAAAAAAGTTGTGGAAAATACATCCTCGCATTGCTCTTCTGGTCAAAGAAGAGCTTCAATGCCTTCTCTCGGTTTCCTTCATTCTACCCATTGATTATCCCCAATGGATTTCTAACATCGTTCCTATCACGAAAGCGATAGGGGGACTCCGCATTTGCATGGATTTTCATGACCTTAACCTCGCTTGTCCCAAAGATGATTTCCCACTGCAAGGCATTGACCAACTAGTTGATCTCACCGCTGGCCATGAAATTTTATCACTCATGGATGGTTTCTCGGGATACAATAAAATATTACTAGCCCCAGAGGATCAACACAAGACTACCTTCATCACCCCTTAGGGGACTTTTTGCTATCGAGTCATGCCTTTTGGCCTAAAAAATGTTGGTGCTACATATCAACGAGCCATGGCTTACATCTTCTAGAACATCATGCAATGCATATTGGAGGATTGCATAGATGATTTGCTCGCCAAAACCAAACATCGAACCGAATACGTACCCGTTCTTAAATTCATCTTTAACCGCCTCATCAAGTATTGTGTCTGTCTTCAACCAAAGAAGTGCGTCTTTGCGGTACTTTCCAGAAAAATCCTATGTTTCATCATTTCTTTGTGTGGCATAGAAGTCGATCATGCTAAAGTCAAGGCTATTATTGAAATGCCACCACCCAATAATCTCTGTCAACTTCACATCCTACAAGGAAAGTTGCAATCAATTCGTTGTTTTATCTCGCAGCTTTTCGACCTCTGTCAACCATTCCGTCATCTTCTCAAGAAAGACATTTCATTCAAATGAGTTGATGAATGCCATAAATACTTCAAAGTCTTAAAAAAATACCTACTTCAACCACCAGTTCTCATTCCTCCTAAGGATGACTAGCCCTTCTACCTATATATTTCTGCCACTAACCATTCTCTAGGTGCCATGCTCGCTCATCACGATGACCAACATCGAGAGCAAGCGGTTTATTACATAATCCGTACCCTTATTGAATATGAAACTAGATATACCCACACCAAATTTTTTTCCTAGCCTTAGTTTTTGTTGCCACCAAACTCCGCCATTACCTACTCAACCACAAAACCTTTGTCATTACTAATACTGACCCATTACACTATATGTATGCCAAACCTTATCAAAATCAACGTGCCGCACGTTGGCTTATGCTTCTGGCCGACCTCGACCTCGAATTCATCCATCAAAAGTCCATCAAGGGCTAGGATATTGCTGACCAATTGGTCGACACACCTATTTCTGGGAATCAACCCTCTAACTTCGACTTCCTAGATGAGTCTATAACTACCCTTTCCCTGGATGAACCCGCTTACCAAATGACACTCTTCTTTGATGGCTCCAAGTGTCAACATGGGGGTGGGGCTGGTGTTATCCTCATTCTACTTGATGGTGAACCTATGCCTTTATCTTTCAAACTCGATTTTGATTGTATAAACAATATTGCTAAAAATGAAGCAATCGTATTGAGTCTCCAGGGCTTCTTATGCCTTAGATGTTAAATTAATCAACATCTTTGGTGATTCTCAGTTGGTCATAAACCAAGTCGATGGTATATACCAGTGTCGTAATGAGATACTTCAAAAGTATAAACATCATGTAGACATACTTTTGACCACCTTTGATCGTTATACACTTCAAACCACCCCACGTTATACCAATAAATTTACAGATACCATGGCCTGCTTGGCTTCTCAAATACTCGCTTCACCCGCTGACTCTAAAATATGTCACTATACAAAGGCTACAATCACCCTCTTATTTACCTTGTGAGGTATACTCTATCGGAATTTTTACCCCTGACCCACGTGACTTTCGGTATAAGAAATATATAGACTATCTTTCCCTTTCCATTCTACCCATTGATCTCACTCGTAATGGACAATGTGTCTTTCTTAAAAGTGTCTCCCGTTATGTCATCATGGGTGGTCTTCTTTACAAGTGTGGCTTTGACAACATTCTCTTACGATGCCTTATGAGTTCTAAAATTCCCTACACCATTAAGGAAGTCCACGATGGAATTTGTGGAGGTCACTTTAGTGGTTTAGCCATCGCAAAGCACATTCTTTTCCTAGGCTATTAATTGCCAACCCTAAACCACGATTGTTTTCATTATGTCAAACGTTGCGTAAAATGCCAATAACATGTTAATCTTCATCACACACCTAGTCACACCTTCTGGTCACACGAGACCTTTAGCCTTTCTCTCAATGGGGTTTGGATCTTGTCGGTGAGATCAACCCCCATTCTTCACAATGCCACCAATGGATCATAACCACTACCGAATATTACACTAAATGGGTAGAAGCCATTCCCCTCATTTCCACCAAATCTAAGAAAATATGTGAATTCATCAACCATCACATCATTTTTCGCTTTGGTGTCCCTCACCGCATTATCACAGATAACGGAAAACAATTCAAAAACAAAACCCTATGCAAACTATGCAATGCTTTTGGCATCCAACTCAGTTTCTCATCACCCTATTACCCACAAACCAACGATCAAGACGAATCAACCAATAAAACCTTGAAAAAATTCTTATGAAGGTAGTCAATGATATTGGGAAGGATTGGCATACGCACATTCCTTTCACCTTGTGGGCTTATCACACTAGTATTCGCACTTCGACTGCTGCCACCCCCTTTTCTCTGGTCTATGGTACTGAGGTTGTCTTACCTCTCAAAGTCCAGATTCCATCTCTCTCGCATCTCACTACAAGACATGCTCAACGATGATGACTTTTGCCAGGATTGTTTGGCGCAACTTGAATTATTAGATGAACGTTGTCTCAATGCTCTTGACCATCTCCAAATCTACCAAAAACGTATCAAACGTGCCTATGACAAATGTGTTCATGAACAAACCTTTCAGGTCGGTGACCTCGTCTTGAAGGAAAATCAACATGTAACCAAAGAGGAGAAAAGTAAACGGGAAAATTTTCTCCTAATTGTCTTGGACCCTATATCATTACCCATGCTTATGGATAGGTGTTTATCGTTTGTCTTCACTCGAAGGTAAACTTGAACCTAAGCCCCTTAATGCCTTGCATATTTAACCATTTTATTATTAATATCAAGTCCTATATTACTTTCTTTCATTTGGTTTCTCATCCCTTGAGCGTTTTTCACCTTCTATATTACCCATTTTGAGGATCCACAACTAAACAAGAATTATGTGATTACCCATCACCTTTTAGCCTTGTCTTCAATATGAGTACCACAACTCTACTCATAGCATGATTCTCATGAATACTTTTCATCTTCTTCAAGATGGAATGCCATGGTCATTCATCACTCAAAACATCCTCTTCATAGTTAAACTTTATGCACTACGGTTTTGTCTTCTAAACAACAACCCGATCGTCCTCTATAGTCGGTCCATGACTTAAATGTTAAAAAAAATAGGATTCAACTCCTTGAGTCAAACTTCTAGCAAAATATGACTCCCTCAAAAGGGACATATCTTCTTTATATTCTACCACTATCAATAGATTGCTCCCTTGAAGGACAGCTATATACAGTCATTACAAAAATATAATAAATATTCAGAAGCTTCCCGCATCGATCAGCTTCACAAATACCTTAAGGAGATAATATACCCATCTCATATAGACTTCCCGCATTGACCAGTCTATTAAAAAAAAAGTAGAGGCAAAAGATGAAATTTTCGTCATGGACTTGCCTATTTTGGATTCGGGTTTCTTGTTCCAAAATATACATCATCATACACTAAGTTATGCTAAACCTCCCATTCTCACCCCTTGCCTTTTTCACCTAAATTCCTCGTTACTCAAGGGACTTGTCATGCAAACACGACATTTCATGATCATGTGACTTTTCTTCACCCTTAGAATAGTCCATTATGCAAGGCCTGTAGGGTCTTACATTCATAAGCCCATCCGGGGTATGGTAGACTCATTAGGGTTCTTATCAATTAAGCAACTCTTTTACCATCTCTTACCATTCGCCTTCCTCATTACTTATTGATTATCCTATACAGGACCAGACCCTCGACACTGTGTTTAAAAATCACTCAACCATGCCTACAACCTAAACTCAATCATGCCTATGACCTACATCACCCATGCCTCACACCTATCAGCCCATTCTACTATTTCATCATAATCTTCCCTAGCTTATGGGAGAACTACATCGGCCTGAGGTCCCTTTTCGCCGGGACTATGTAGCGCATTCCGAGGGCATGGGGCCCTTGGAGGTTAGCTTGGCCACTCTCTACCCTAACAAATTCCCTCGACCCTTTCCTATTCACATTCTACCCTAGTTAGTTTCCTTTTATATCAATCATTGGAAATTAAACCACACAAACAACAATTTCTTAACATCTTTACCATCATCACTCATACATTCATTTCATCTTGTCTACCATTTATTTACCATTATCATACATTTTCCTACAAAGCATCTTAACATGATCCACATCATCATTAATTACACAAATTAATGAATTAGAAACTCAACCATGCCTAAACCAACCTAACTCAACAATACCTACAACCTAAACTCAATCATGCCTAAGCCAACTTGACTCAATCCATGCCTATGACTGACTCCATCCATGCCTATGACCTAACTCCATCATGCCTAAACCGACCTGACTCCACCATGCCTACACGACCTTGACTCTAGCATGCCTAATCCACCTGATTTCCACCTAATATATATATTATATATATATATATATATATATATATATATATAACAATGAAAATTAAAACATGTACACCATTCATACTATAAACACCATCATCTATAAATCGAAAGTCTGTATAAAAATACATGTGAACATATATCCCAATAATAATCACAATCATCTCAAATCACTCAGATACATCCTCACCATCTTCGGCACGCAGGCCGATATATCATCAAAAATCTCAAAAATATCATGTACATCCTCACTCTCTTTGGCATGCAAGGCTAGTATATATCAAAAATAAATAACTATACAAAACAAGAGGTACATACAACTATCGGATATCACCCTGCTCGGATATCCTTCATATCTATCTCACTGTCTCCCTCTCCCACCTTTTCCATGTCCAATCACCAAATCAAATCCTCCCCGACCTCCAAAAACCACAATCGATCCCCCTGTGCTTGTGGACCCGTCTACCTGGCTCCTCTAACCAACCGGATCTCTCCACCTCAGTAGGATATCATCCCTTGTCCTTTCCTCCCGACAAAGAACAACTCGTTCAGTATTTATGTCGATTTCAAAAAATCCAAAACATACAAATGAACCCGTATTATATGGATTTTTTTCTTTTTATATACCCATGTCGACTTGACTGATGTCGGTTATACCTAAACCGACATCGGTCCTATGCCCTAGAACACTATAGTGGCTTATATCTATCCCGACATCGGTCATGTTCCCATAAAAGCGTGGTCGATTTACCTAGACCATCAATGGTTCCGTATGACCAGCATCGATTACCCATCATGCTCTTGTCAACTACCCTTTCCCCATTTTTGACCCAACTTAACCAACCCACCACCATTTGGCCTTACCCACCCTTATCGCAACCTACCTCCAAGCCTACATTACCTATACCTGTCTTTAATTGTGTTTAGGGACTTGTTATTTTACTCGTACCTTGGCCCTACCCATGTCATGACCTCGCTACCTGGACGAAACATTGTTAATAACCTATGACCTCATGTGCTCATTATACCTTGTGACAACTTGTTACCCGTGTTGTTTGACCTAATGACCTTACCTTGCATATTTCCATGTTGTTTGTCCGACCCAACCTTTGGTGTACTAGAACATACCTAAACGTTCCTGCACCTGACCTGTGAAGTGCTTTTGCACCATATCCTATACCTTGGATACCGAAATCACCTCAACCTTGTTTGGATAAACCTATCGACCTTAGACGATGTAGAGTTTGCATGCTCTTCAACCTGGTACCGTGTTGCAGTTTATATGTGTGTGTGCATTTGACTATTACTACCTTTGACCTTGGCCCATTACCTAGATTACCCAATTGGATCTTTACCCAATTACCCCCAGTGTCCACCTTCCTCTTCATCACATCCACCTTTTATCAAACCACTCACCGATTCTATCTTCTACCACATCAGTTCCTAGTTTGAGGGGGATCACCTTCACCCACACATGGGGCAACCACATCTTATTTTTGTCAGTGTCACTTACCAATACAAGCTACACAACAAAAAAGGGGCAAAATGTAGACACCAAAATTAGGTCACACTCCCCTTGGTCCTTTGTCAAATAACCAGCTCAATCATACTCATCTAACAATGGCCCCTTCCACCCCACATCACCTTTAATTTAATTAAATTAATATATATCCTCACAATATTTAATATCTAATTACCCTAATTTCTACCCCACCACCTCACCTAGACACCTCATCCTAGCCACCTCACCCTAGACCTATTCTTGGCATGTTTCCATAGCTAATAATAACTAAGTCTTACCTGCCTTAATGAGCTAAGATTTGGTCTAACCCTAAAATCTCCCTAACCACCTTCCCACTCATAAAAACACAACGTTTGTTCCAAATCCACGGATCAAGGAACGAACTTGAGCTAAAAGAGGTAAGATCTACCAATTTTAGTAAACCTAGGGAATCAACCTTAATCAACGCCGGTCACCCTAATCGACGTCGGTCAAGACAGAACCATCGTCGGTTACCATTTATTCACCTAAACAACCTTATTTTTGGGTTGGCACATTTTGAGAGCAAGGAAAGGAGATCAGAGCTGCATGCAAGAGAAACCAACATCCTTTTACATATCCAGACATCCAAATCCATCACCAGGATAGATTTTGGAAGTATTACACTCATGAAATCATTCTAGGAGTCACTGCTATGATATCTAACACCATTCTTCTGATCAATAGCCACCTCCATTCAACCATCTAAATCTACATCACAGTAAGTACATCTCTACTAGCATTGTCTATTTTAGCATAGTTAACTTTTTTCATCCCTGTCATTAGTTTATACTTTGCATGTTCATTCCTCCATTGGTTAATAGCTGCAATCCCACCATTTCCCTTACCCACACCACCAAATCACCATTCGACCTAATATCCATTTCTACGTGTAGTTGAGATCTCCATAGACCTGCTCATCCACCCTCCCAACCTCATTTGACCTCAGATCAGCCCCTACCAGTTGATCTATTCAAGTTTCTTTCACCTCGACCATACCGACACCGGTTATCCACAACCATCGTCGGTTCCACCTAAACTAGCATCGATCATACCGATCGACGTCGATCTCTATGTTTTACACCTTGACCAAGAACAGACCCAACAATCATCTCACCAGTTGACCTAAACAACCTAGAATCTGACCCTGACCAGTTCCAACACCCTAACAACTACCTACCTTTCTGATCTGACCATAGCCTAGCCTGTTATGTTAATATTTTCTTATTGTACTTGAATGAGATACCTAAATCATATCAACTATGTAGGACTTTGTTTATTTCTCGCATTAACTTGTTTTAAACAGTGGATTGATAGCCCTCTAGGAAGTGTCACACTTCCTGGAACTAGCATAAGCTAGGTAGTCCACTGTCATATATCATTTAACTATCTTTGTCTTGTTTTCTATTACAGGTAGTTCCTCCTAGCCAAAAGGAAGCTCTCACAATCGACATTGGATCAAGAATTCAGAACACATGCAACAACCATCAACCGACCAACATTTAACAAGTATTCCTCCTTGGCCCTTACCCTTATCTGTTTCATCACTTGAAAACATAAAGAAAACGGTGAAAAAGAGGATTTAGGAGATCTCCAACAAACGATCTCATTCCATGAAATTTCAGGAATTAGCCTTAGGGTGGTTGGATTCTTAAAAAGAGAGAGGGTCACAGTGTTGATTGACTCAGTACGTACTCACAAGTTCATCAATCATAAGTTAGCGATCTTTCGAACTATTTTATTTATCAGCTCCTGAATGTCAAGTAATGATAGTTGATGGAGGTACTGTTACTTGTTCGAGAAAATTCCATAACATTAATCTCACCATGGGATATTACATATTAAATAGCCCCATGTATTCTATTTCTATGGGACGAGAAGATATTGTGTTAGGATTTTAATGGCTTACCACCTTGGTAACCATTAAGATGAACTTCAAGAGTTGTTCATATGCTTTCGAGTATGAAGAAAGGATTTTTGAGCTAAGAGGCTTAAGAGTAAAGTCTTCACAACCAACCAACGATCTCATGGTGGTTGGATTTTAAAAAAAGAGGGTCATAATGTTGATTGACTCAGTAAGTACTCACAAGTTCATCAACCATAAGTTAGCGAAGGCACATGAACCTGTTTTATTTATCCAAGTTCGAATGTTAAGTAATGATTGCTGATGGAGGTACTGTTACCTATTCCAGAAAATGCCATAACATTAATCTAACCATGGGATATTACATATTAAATAGCCCCATGTATTCCATTTCTATGGGACAAGTAGTCATTGTGTTAGGATTTCCATGGCTTACCACCTGGTAACAATTGAGATGCACTTCCAAGAGTTGTTCATACGCTTTTAGTGTGAAGAAAGGATTTTTGAGCTAAGAGGCTTAAGAGTAAAGTCTTCACAGCTAGTGAGCTCTCACTAAATGTAAAAATTCTTAAGAAGGGTACATAAGGATTTGTGGCAGATAAGTTTCATATTCCTTTTGTAACATCCACTTAAACGGGCACACAAGACTACATAGGGAAACACAGGATAAATTTTTTTGACTTGATTGACACGAAACACGACACAACATGCCATCACCAAGGATACAACTAACTCCGTGAACAACTTGATGCAAGGATGACCACAAAGGCAACACGGAAACGTTCACACCCATCAAGGACAATTTACTTTTCTTTTAGACATGACAACATAGAAGTCCAACCACAGAACACACTTACAGTTAGGGCCAACCACAATGAGATATTCTTGAGGGTTATTTATTTTAATAAGACATCTTGCAATTCTTAGCTTACGTTTTCAAGGAGACTCAAGATATGATTCATACAATTCATCTTACCAAGCTAAGTTTATTCTTTTACACTGAGTAATCATCTTTAAATCTTCTCTATTATGACATTTATTTGTTTAATTCAATTATTTAATAAAGGAGGTAAATTAATTCCACAAGGCCATCTATCCACACTTACGCTACTAAAACTCGCTCATACCCTTATTACAATATGGATTCGCTTTCAACATACTTAAGAGAAAAATTACCAAGCACCTTGGAAAAAGGTTAGAGGGAGAAGGTTGAGTTGAAATCATCTTTAAGACCTCATTTGTTATTACCAAGATTTAATTGAAACTTGAGAACTTAACCAGAATTATTAAAGATTTTACTTAGGCTTTACTAAATGAGTCTTATAAAATAAAACAATTTACCTTCCAATGGCTGAGAGATAGATTGTGTGGTTACCAAATTGTTTTCTCCTGCTTATTAAATCTTATTATCTTCCAGATCTAACCATAGATTTCCCTTAAGTTCATTTAAGAATTTCACCATGAAAGGGATAGTGTTCATTAGTGTAGCTAGGGATATCAAGTTATATAATGTTACTTAACAAAGGATAGTTTCATCTTTGATCACTTATGGAATTACATGCTCTCAAGTTGGTCACCTCTACACTAATTTATTTGCAATATAAATTTTAGTTTAACTTCTATAAGTATTAAACAACCCATTTTATATTACTTATGACAAGACTATTACTAAGTCTTAGAAAGATTTAACTCAACCTTTAACCGCAGGGGGTAAATTTTAACAATACTCATTTACGAAAACAAAACAAGGTTACATCAACTCTTAGAATACCGATAATCCATTAAGGTCACTCAACAAGCGGTAAACCAATTTTCTTATAATTTCAATGATAGTCAACGATCCAAGGTTTCCAAAGTTAAGATGACAAAGTCCACAATACAATATACTAAGACATTGACCCTCTTCGAAAATTTCCACTGGACGTTACAATAGTTGAACCATAAAAACAACGTACAAGCACCTTAATGATTATCATCTATGCAAATACAACAACCACTTCTTTCATACTTGAGCTCGGAAAATCAACCTGCAAAAACATGTTAGCTTTTGTCAGTTCAAAAGAACTGGCATGAGCATGCATTCCCCTTTCCTAGATATTTCATCAAAATTAATTGAACGACTAGAGCATGATTTCCATTCCAAGACATAAGAAAAAGTAATTTGTATGAATGTAAACAAAATAGATATCTAGTTAACAAAAGGCACACTGCAGGACATATAAGAAGGCCAAAATTGTGCATTTTCTATCCAAGGTTACTCTTACACCATACATTCTAAATTATAACAAATTTCCCACATAATACACTTTTTTTATTTTCCTTAAGTAAGATAGCGATAGCAGCTTCACATTCACAAAACAGAATAAAGGAATCGTACGACAACCACCCGATATGGAATAGTAAATTCTCCTGATAATGTCGAAAGAAGGTAACAAATTTTATTATTCCGAACATCCCTACTCGGACCAAAAGTGCCACACAAGCCCACAAAAACTCATACAGCCTATGGGGGGGTTATGGCCACTCAAGGACCCAATTCAAAGATCATGTAAAAAGGAATGCATTGCACATGCGTACACCTTAAAGAATGCAGCTGACGTTTTTTTGATTGTTATACCCAATATTTATTTATATATTCAAGGTTAAACAACGTCCACGTATGATAAGTTGAAACTTTGAAAGCACTATTAAGCCGCAAGTACCAACTCCACACATCCCTCAACAAAAAAACCCTTCATTCCCAACATAATAAATATTTCAATGTTATACACTTTTGACTTACTTGCTAAAATAACGAAGAAAGGTCTCATAAAACATTGTTGCTTTGGGTAAATGTAATTTACCTTTCACAGGTCCCCAAAAGCATCTCAAACCTCAGACTTTGCTCCATGTTCACCACATCCAACATATACATCATTGATTATTGCTCGGAAGGGGTAAAACACTGTTCATGCACTCACTACCGTGGGTGCATCCGACAAGGAAAGGCTTTTCTAAAAAAAAAATAAGTAACTTACACAGTTGCATCGGGTGCATAGGATATCCCATGTACGAAATGAGAGTCCCTTGAATACTTTAAGTATTGTCTCCAAAGGTTTGAGTACGGTTTTCCTTATAACAAACCCTCAAATTTTTCCATCACAAAGAAGTCAGTGGACCTTTCATAAGACCAGTTAGGGAGACAATACAAATGTAGGACTGATGACGACATCCCTTGGCCAGGGTACTAAAATTTTAAGGTCATCATAAGCTAGGTAAGCAAGTTAAATTTGGCCAAAAAAAACATGTTTGGATAAGACGTGGTCGAAAAACCACTATCTAGTCACAACGGTCACATCCGACAAGCATAATACATAGTTCGTTAAAGCTTCTAAAAAGGATAAAAATTTACGATGTTCCAACCTTGTAGTTGACCTCCGGGTTTGAAATTGGGATGAGATTATACCAATTAGATTGCTTAAAAGAAAAGGATGAGCAAGGGTCTCTTTAGTATCATTTCCAAGATGAATTAATACCAGACCGTGATAACATCAAAAAGGGCAATAATTACACAACTTCTCATGAGGTAATTATTTTTATTCATCTATCACCTGCTCCCCTCTATAACCATAGGGATACATAAAGGAGGTAAAAATCACATTTTTTTGTTTTCAAAGAGGACAGAACTTAAACAAACAACTCCTCATTGCCATGCTGAGGAAGGTCCAAAACCAGGTCGTAGAAAAAAAAAAGAACTGCTCCTACAGGCATAATACAGACGTATCTAGTAAGACCCCACGCACATCTAGCAAAAGCAAGAAAATACAATCTTGGCGGGGAAGGCGTGCAAAAGCCACACAACATTTCAAATGATATTTTCTCACGCAGAGCTTATCTCAAAAACAATCATAGCAACCATTTACAAGGAGAATAAGCAATAATCATGCAATCAATATAAAGAAATAGCTGGAAAAGGGGAAAATGGCTCATGCCTGTTCCTCCTGATTCAACATCAGCCCCTCCTGCCTCTTCCATTGCTTGGACGCCCTCCCGAAATCCCACACCCAACAAAACATGCCTGACTGTAGAGGAAGCCAGTGGAAGCTGGAAACGTGGGAGAAGAAGAGGCATCCATCGCCCAAGGAGGAACTATGATGAAAAACGCCTTGACAGAAATGATTTCGATGGCCTCTCTGCCCCATGCAACCAGATCAAAATGGTAGACTGGAATAGGTGCGGACATCCATCCACGCGCAGGGTAAGAAGAGGAGGATTTCCAAAAAAAAAAACCAACAAGAGTCGAAGCTAAACAGTTTGCCACGTTTTTCCAGCAAGTTCATAATTGCAAAGCAAATTGTGCTTCATGAATATTCTGATATGAAACAGATCCACGCCTATGAGATTCTCTTCCATGAGTTACATCGTAAAACAAGTAAGGTCTCAATAGAGAATCTTTGTAATAAATTTCATCAGGTCTCCTGGTAACACTCTCACTGTCACAATATCGATTTTGATAAAAATATCTTGAAGGAGAATCCCGAATTTGAGGATGCATTCGATACTGAACAGATAACAACATAGTTGGACAACCTGCTTGTTGGAAGCACTAAAAAAAGGCTTCTACTATACTGCAACATGCCTGCTGCCTAGCTAATTACTGTTGCAGGCCGTTGCTGTGGATCCCGACAAGAACACACCTCACAGCACCCAATGAAAGTGGAGGTAACACGCCTACTTCACTAGCTTGTAGCTTCATCTAGCCACCGTATCAAACCCATTACTGCGCCCATACGCATTGAATAAAAGAATCAAAATGAGATCAAGGTGAAGAAAAACAGGACTCCACCGACTCCCATCTCCCTCACGCAAGGTAGAAACATAATGGCCATTACGGTCTGCAAGGTTGGTGGTTGGGAGGAGACTAATGCCATCTACTTGCAACAAGACATGCGAATGGACCTGGTCGGCCAAGGTGGCAGTGGAGGGTAGGTGAAAGCAGTTTAAAAGATTTAAAAACTGGGCAGTCCTCACCATGACCTGGCGCCCCCATGAGCCCCTCCTTCAGCAAAGATACGGGATAACAAAATCTCTACTAACTAAGGTAAGCTCACAAAGCATACGAAAGAAGATATATTAATACAAATGCAAAAGGAGTTACAAGATTACCTGAACAGTTCTCATAAGCTAAAAAGGTATACAAATTTTTGTATGATTACTATTCAACCCGAGAAAATTTAATCACGTACACACGAGCAAGCTAGAGGAAGTAAGAATCGAACTCTCCATTACTCACAAGGATTAAAAACAACATGCGAACAGGCCTAAGCGACCAAGCGCAGAAAACTAGAGGTTGGCATTCAAAAGCAAACACAAGGCAAGGAACGACCATGGCACCAAAACGGGTAATCCCTTCCTCAGCGCGGAACGGGGTTCATTCTGCAAAGCGACCAACCAAACAATAAAATCGTTTAACGATAATTAATAATACAGTTGATAACAATCGACACTAAAAATAATGAGTTATCGTCGATCAATAATTAAAATAATAATATTGTTAATATTATTATTATTATTATTATTATTATTATTATTATTATTATTATTATTATTATTACCACTTAAAATAATTATTAATCATATTAACAAAGACGTATATACCAACTTGACAATAATGTAAAACAATAACACTATAAGATAGAGGCCAATCGATAATTAAATTAAAACAACATTGTTATCATTATATACTATAAATATAAATAATTTCTACTCACATCAATAATGACCAATGATCCAGCTTAACCATGCGACAACAAGATCCTCCTTAAATAGGTTAACGCACAGGACATTACACAGTCCACACACAGAGGTGTCAATAACAACTTGAGAATGCAAGAAGGAGAGGGAAGGTTCTAAAACATCACTGAGACAAGATCTAAGACAACGGAAATACACACAGCCATTCGACGCTCAACAAGAGGGTCATTGCGACAAGAACTAGGGTAAACGCCGAACGGGGCATTACATTCTCCTCCCCTTAAGAAAAGCATCGTCCTCGATGCGACATAACACAGCGGAAAAGAAATGGTTCGCAACCAAGAACAGGTAAAGGAGAAAGTACACCCTATGGTTTAAAATTTTAGTTGATTAAAGCACGGTCACAAGGTAGCCTTAGGAACATTCGGTAGAAATTTTAACTTTCAAGGTTCTGTGAAGATTGGCAGTTCCCTCTTATTTATTATTTCATTAGTTCCTTTCCATTAGCATTATTCTTAGTTTAATTTCTTTTAAAATTTCATCATTGAAGAGTTTTGGTTTATTTCTTATTGTGGGTGCCCAACATGAACTGCTAACACAACACCCTATCAGGTTCAAAAGGACACTACGGATTCACAAGCACACAAGTATATTCTTCATGACTGTATTACACCACAAAAGGTTACTCAAATACGGAATGGATTAGGCACAGTCCACATAATATAGTACACGTCACACATTTATGACCGACGTATAGAATGCTCGAACAAAAGAGTACTACGACAACCAGACATTTCCTCAATTCTACCTATGAGGATTTTACATGACTCATAAAAAAACTACATGTACATAGGGTCCACAAGGGCATCAATGCCATATCCACAACATCACAACACATATCCATCGACATGAGTAACACATACATCAAAAGACCACTACCAAACATCACAATAACTCAACATATATCCCAGAACATCAACCATACACAAATATCTTTTGCCTCCCTCAAACTCTTATGCCTCCCTCAAGCTCTTATGCCTCCCTCAAGTCTCTTATGCCTCCCTCAAGGAGGCCGGTTGTCCCTATGGCCTAAGACACATAGAGTTCGAACACTCCTAACCCAAGTGACATAATAACGCGTGGTTCAACAACCCGCTAGTTATCTGTAACTCCTTGGGGCGTACCCCCATACAACGAAGCGGGTCCATAGGTCCAACCATTCCATGGTGCATCCCATGACCCTATTCCACACATCACGACAATAGAACCAGCATAACAATCCAATCTAAGTGCCAAGTGGCAAAGTACAAGCCTTGGGCAAGGCGGTAAAAATTTAAAATTTAAAAATAAGGTCCAAACCAAGAGAAAAATAAATGGCCAAATAGCCATAGTTAGTGTCAAAATCCACATGTTAGTGCCATAAACCAAGGAAATGCCCAAAATTGTAAAGCATGGCAATCAAGAAAAGTTGTTGGTCCTTACAAAATAAAGTAAAAAGCTCAATTTACGAATAAAATCAACTTATAATAATGTCACATTACGATAACTGTGTGGCCTTATCTGGCCTCCAAGGGGTACTCAATGAGTTGCTAGCACTCGGAACATCGAGCCTCAGCTCGTAAAATACATATCAATAATACAACTGTCATCACCTCTATCTGAATCATCCCGCCACCACTTCGACAAGGCTAAACATAGTCATAGTTGCACTTAGGTTGCATACATACAACCACATAGGGAGAGAGGAAAGAATCACAGGTTGTTATCTACTAAACCGAATTTTGGCTCGAGTTATTGACCCATGGTACACCATTCCTCACTCTCAACATACACTTCTACCGATTTCCCTCAGGGTCGGTTAGCGTAAGGTTCACAACATAACATGTAACTACATCACTAACACAATGGTGGTACATATACAAGGTAGATCACAATCATACATTCACCGGGTGTAACACATCACTTTACCACATTTTGCACCCAAAGTGCAATCACTATACTTTGGGGTTCATATGCTCACCGCATGACCCTAAATCATGACATGAATCATTACATATTACACACATCATACATATGATGAACATAGTACATCACAACATAACATCCATTGCTACATAACAAGGTGGTACACACATTTCTTCAAAACATGGTAAAAACATCATGATACAACTCATTTCTTTTAACATCAATCTAGTCATACAACACATTGATACACCTACATGTCACAATATGTCACAATGCTCCAACACTATGTCATCCACATTATAATTCTTTTCACACATCATAAGCAGTAATTCACACGTGAACTCTTCATAGAATCCACAAGAAGGAGACAGAATACTCCCATCCCCAGCACATCAACATGATGACAAACACGCACTAAGTGACATACACATCATGTGCGTTCACAATATCACAATTACAACATCAATTACATCACGCTTGTACCACATTACTCTTCCAATATAAACCACCATCATGCAATACCATCATCTCCATGTAACACTATCATGTACACCATCATCATCATGTAATACCATCATAACTCCAATCTGGCCCATAGGTTCGAGAGCATGAACCTACGCTCTGATACCAAGTGTAACGCCCACATAAACGGGCACACAAGACTACATAGGGAAACACAGGATATTTTTTTTTGACTTGATTGACACGAAACACGACACAACATGTCATCACCAAGGATACAACTAACTCCATGAACGGCTTGATGCAAGGATGACCACAAAGGCAGCACGGAAACGTTCACACCCATCAAGGACAATTTACTTTTCTTTTAGACATGACAACATAGAAGTCCAACCACATAACACACTTACAGTTAGGGCCAACCACAATGAGATATTCTTGAGGGTTATTTATTTTAATAAGACATCTTGCAATTCTTAGCTTACGTTTTCAAGGAGACTCAAGATATGATTCATACAATTCATCTTACCAAGCTAAGTTTATTCTTTTTACACTGAGTAATCATCTTTAAATCTTCTCTATTATGACATTTATTTGTTTAATTCAATTATTTAATAAAGGAGGTAAATTAATTCCATAAGGCCATCTATCCACATTTACGCTACTAAAACTCGCTCATACCCTTATTACAATATGGATTCGCTTTCAACATACTTAAGAGAAAAATTACCAAGCACCTTGGAAAAGGTTAGAGGGAGAAGGTTGAGTTGAAATCATCTTTAAGACCTCATTAGTTATTACCAAGATTTAATTGAAACTTGAGAACTTAACCAGAATTATTAAAGATTTTACTTAGGCTTTACTAAATGAGTTTTATAAAATAAAACAATTTACCTTCCAATGGCTGAGAGATAGATTGTGTGGTTTCCAAATTGTTTTCTCCTGCTTATTAAATCTTATTATCTTCTAGAACTAACCATAGATTTCCCTTAAGTTCATTTAAGAATTTCACCATGAAAGGGATAGTGTTCATTAGTGTAGCTAGGGATATCAAGTTATATAATGTTACTTAACAAAGGATAGTTTCATCTTTGATCACTTATGGAATTACATGCTCTCAAGTTGGTCACCTCTACACTAATTTATTTGCAATATAAATTTTAGTTTAACTTCTATAAGTATTAAACAACCCATTTTATATTACTTATGACACACTATTACTAAGTCTTAGAAAGATTTAACTCAACCTTTAACCGCAGGGGGTAAATTTTAACAATACTCATTTACGAAAACAAAACAAGGTTACATCAACTCTTAGAATACCGATAATCCATTAAGGTCACTCAACAAGCGGTAAACCAATTTTCTTATAATTTCAATGATAGTCAACGATCCAAGGTTTCCAAAGTTAAGATGACAAAGTCCACAATACAATATACTAAGACATTGACCCTCTTCGAAAATTTCCACTAGACGTTACAATAGTTGAACCATAAAAACAACGTACAAGCACCTTAATGATTATCATCTATGCAAATACAACAGCCACTTCTTTCATACTTGAGCTCGGAAAATCAACCTGCAAAAACATGTTAGCTTTTGTCAGTTCAAAAGAACTGGCATGAGCATGCATTCCCCTTTCCTAGATATCTCATCAAAATTAATTGAACGACTAGTGCATGATTTCCATTCCATGACATAAGCAAAAGTAGTTAGTATGAATGTAAACAAAATAGATACCTAGTTAACAAAAGGCACACTGCAGGACATATGAAGGCCAAAATTGTGCATTTTCTATCCAAAGTTACTCTTACACCATACATTCTAAATTATAACAAATTTCCCACATAATACACCTTTTTATTTTCTTTAAGTAAAGATAGCGATAAAGCAGCTTCACATTCACAAAACTGAATAAAGGAATCATACGACAACCACCCGATATGGAATAGTAAATTCTCCTGATAATGTAGAAAGAAGGTAACTAATTTTATTATTCCGAACATCCCTACTCGGACCAAGAGTGCCACACAAGCCCACAAAAACTCATACAACCTATGGGGGTTATGGCCACTCAAGGACCCAATTCAAAGATCATGTAAAAAGGAATGCATTGCACATGCGTACACCTTAAAGAATGCAGCTGACATGTTTTTGATTGTTATACCCAATATTTATTTATATATTCAAGGTTAAACAACGTCCACGTATGATAAGTTGAAACTTTGAAAGCACTATTAAGCCGCAAGTACCAACTCCGCACATCCCTCAACAAAAAAAAAAAAAAACCCTTCATTCCCAACATAATAAATATTTCAATGTTATACACTTTTGACTTACTTGCTGAAATAACGAAGAAAGGTCTCATAAAACATTGTTGCTTTGGGTAAATGTAATTTACCTTTCACAGGTCCCCAAAAGCATCTCAAACCTCAGACTTTGCTCCATGTTCACCACATCCAACATATACATCATTGATTATTGCTCGGAAGGGGTAAAACACTGTTCATGCACTCACTACCGTGGGTGCATCCTACAAGGAAAGGCTTTTCTAAAAAAAAAAGTAACTTACACAGTTGCGTCGGGCGCATAGGATATCCCATGTATGAAACGAGAGTCCCTTGAATACTTTAAGTATTGTCTCCAAAGGTTTGAGTACGGTTTTCCTTATAACAAACCCTCAAATTTTTCCATCACAAAGAAGTCAGTGGACCTTTCATAAGACCAGTTAGGGAGACAATACAAATGTAGGACTGATGACGACATCCCTTGGCCAGGGTACTAAAATTTTAAGGTCATCATAAGCTAGGTAAGCAAGTTAAATTTGGCAAAAAAAAACATGTTTGGATAAGACGTGGTCGAAAAACCACTATCTAGTCACAGCCGGTCACATCCGACAAGCATAATACATAGTTCGTTAAAGCTTCTAAAAAGGATAAAAATTTACGATGTTCCAACCTTGTAGTCGACCTCCCAGGTCTGAAATTGGGATGAGATTATACCAATTAGATTGCTTAAAAGAAAAGGATGAGCAAGGGTCTCTTTAGTATCATTTCCAAGATGAATTAATACCAGACCGTGATAACATCAAAAAGGGCAATAATTACACAACTTCTCATGAGGTAATTATTTTTATTCATCTATCACCTGCTCCCCTCTATAACCATAGGGATATATAAAGGAGGTAAAAATCACATTTTTTTATTTTCAAAGAGGACAGAACTTAAACAAACAACTCCTCATTGCCATGTTGAGGAAGGTCTAAAACCAGGTCGCAAAAAAAAAAAGAACTGCTCCTACAGGCATAAAACAGACGTATCTAGTAAGACCCCACGCACATCTAGCAAAAGCAAGAAAATACAATCTTGGCCGGGAAGGCGTGCAAAAGCCACACGACATTTCAAATGATATTTTCTCACGCAGAGCTTATCTCAAAAACAATCATAGTAACCATTTACAAGGAGAATAAGCAATAATCATGCAATCAATATAAAGAAATAGCTGGAAAAGGGGAAAAACGGCTCATGCCTATTCCTCCTGATTCAACATCACCCCTCCTGCCTCTTCCATTGCTTGGACACCCTCCCGAAATCCCACACCCAACAAAACATGCCTGACTATAGAGGAAGCCAGTGGAAGCTGGAAATGTGGGAGAAGAAGAGGCATCCATCGCCCAAGGAGGAACTATGATGAAAAATGCCTTGACAGAAATGATTTGATGGCCTCTGCCCACGCAACCAGATCAAAATGGTAGACTGGAACAGGTGCGGACATCCATCCACGCGCGCAGGGTAAGAAGAGGAGGATTTCCAAAAAAACCAACAAGAGTCGAAGCTAAACAGTTTGCCACATTTTTCCAACAAGTTCATAATTGCAAAGAAAATTGTGCTTCATGAATATTCTGATATGAAACAGATCCACGCCTATGAGATTCTCTTCCATGAGTTACATCGTAAAACAAGTAAGGTCTCAATAGAGAATCTTTGTAATAAATTTCATCAGGTCTCTTGGTAACACTCTCACTATCACAATATCGATTTTGATAAAAATATCTTGAAGGAGAATCCCGAATTTGAGGATGCATTCGATACTGAACAGATAACAACATAGTTGGACAACCTGCTTGTTGGAAGCGCTCAAAAAGGCTTCTACTATACTACAACATGCCTTCTGCTACCTGGCTAATTATTGTTGCAGGCCGTTGCTGTGGATCCCCGACAAGAACACACCTCGCAACACCCAATGAAAGTGGAGGTAACACGCCTGCTTCACTAGCTTGTAGCTTCATCTAGCCACCATATCAAACCCATTCTGCGCCCATACGCATTGAATAAAAGAATCAAAATGAGATCAAGGTGAAGAAAATCAGGACTCCACCGACTCCCATCTCCCTCACGCAAGGTAGAAACATAATGGCCATTACGGTCTATAGGTTGGTGGTTGGGAGGAGACTAATACCATCTACTTGCAACAAGACATGCGAATGGACCTAGTCGGCCAAGGTGGCAGTGGAGGGTAGGTGAAAGCAGTTTAAAATATTTAAAAACGGGCAGTCCTCACCACGACCTGGCGCCCCCATGAGCCCCTCCTTCAAAGAAGGTACGGGATAACAAAATCTCTACTAACTAAGGTAAGCTCACAAAGCATACGAAAGAAGATATATTAATACAAATGCAAAAGGAGTTACAAGATTACCTGAACAGTTCTCATAAGCTAAAAAGGTATACGAATTTTTGTATGATTACTATTCAACCCGAGAAAATTTAATCACGTACACACGAGCAAGCTAGAGGAAGTAAGAATCGAACTCTCCATTACTCACAAGGATTAAAAACAACATGCGAACAGGCCTAAGCGACCAAGCGCAGAAAACTAGAGGTTGGCATTCAAAAGCAAACACAAGGCAAGGAACGACCATGGCACCAAAATGGGTAATCCCTTCCTCAGCGCGGAACGGGGTTCATTCTGCAAAGCGACCAACCAAACAATAAAATCGTTTAACGATAATTAATAATACAGTTGATAACAATCGACACTAAAAATAATGAGTTATCGTCGATCAATAATTAAAATAATAATATTGTTAATATTATTATTATTATTATTATTATTATTATTATTATTATTATTATTATTACCACTTAAAATAATTATTAATCATATTAACAAAGACGTATATACCAATAATGACTTGACAATAATGTAAAACAATAACCCTATAAGATAGAGGCAATCGATAATTAAATTAAAACAACATTGTTATAATGTGACTACTAAATTTAACTCTCATTTTAATAAATCAAAATACAAAATTTAATAAATAGATCATTTTCTCTCATATGTATGTTTAATATATAAGTCTAATCATAGTTGAATAATTTTAGGGCTTTTGATTTTCTTGGTTGGTATAGGTACACCTATATTGTGTAGTGTTTTCATTGTTTCTTTTGCTACTCGTTATATGCTAACATGTATTCCAATAAATTCTTTTTTAAATTTAAGGTATACTAATTATTATATGTTTTATATTTATTAAGGAAAAATGAGGGACAGATATTTTACCATATGATAGGAGGAAAGACATACTACCAAGTTTTTAACCTCTTTTTCTATACATACATGAAAGCTGTTAGAAATTTGTTTGATAAAAATACCGTAATATATTGAGAAAAAAATAATATACCATTTTTGGGAAAAAAATCAAGTCGAGTAAATGGAATTGTTCAATTAAGAATGTTTCCTAGGCGGTCGTTGACATATTCACCGCGTCGCTATAAAACGACTTCCATTTTTATATAAATGAATAATTGAAAACGTTATTGACCGACTACTTCTTAATGGAAATCAAGTGTCTGGAAGAAAAACAAAACATTGCATTTTCTTCGAATTCCATTCCCAAGTGAAGAGATTCTGAATACATGGAACTTGTTTGGATCCCAGTACGTATTGATTACGAATATATCAAATTCGAGAGGATTTTTTACACCAAGTCAATGTCAATGGACGTCTATATAATCCTGCGCGCTCAAGACACATCTAAGTAACAAACTCAAAACTTCAATTTCGAGTTTTTTCTCAGGCATTTATGATGTCTCTAAGCTTTTCCCACGCATTGCTTTTATTTTA
This sequence comes from Taxus wallichiana var. yunnanensis, assembly GCA_018340775.1. Taxonomy (NCBI): domain Eukaryota; kingdom Viridiplantae; phylum Streptophyta; class Pinopsida; order Cupressales; family Taxaceae; genus Taxus; species Taxus wallichiana. Next base: position 775,070,210 of record CM031240.1, read on the forward strand.
TTTTAGTTTTGTCTTGAAGACAGCCTGCGGGATCGATGCTCCTCCATCAGTGGACTGCAGAAGCGATGGAAGCAGATGCAAGATCAGAAGCCGAGCTCGTCCATGCTGTTGCTGTGGCGGTGAAAAGACAGCAAAAGATTAGAGTAGTGAGCCGCATGGCGCATGCGCTGCCTAGATTAGTCTGTCCAGGGAGGCAGGGGCTCATCATAAACACCCAAAACTATGACTCTGTAATTGCAATCGACAAGACTGCAATGACAATTACTGTGCAAGCGGGAATCATGATGCGAGACGTTATGGAGGAAGCTGCAAAACACGGCCTGGCTGTTCCCGCCATGATCTACTGGGACGGAGTCTCCGCCGCCGGCGTTATTTCCACCGGAGCACACGGCAGCGGTCTCGTCGGGAAAGGCAGCGGCGTTTATGAATATGTAGTTTCGATGAGATTAGTTGTCCCTGCGACTCCTTCCGAGGGATATGCGAAGGTGATCACCTTAACAGAAGCAGACGAAGACATGAAAGCGGCGAGAATATCTCTGGGAACTCTCGGAGCCATTTCAGAAATAACCTTCGCGTTGAGGCCGATGTTCAAGCGCTCTGTTTCCATAGCCGTGAGAGACGATAAGGATCTTGAAAATGAAATTGAGCATTTTCTGAGGGCTTATGAATTTGCAGATATAGAGTGGGTTCCCTCCCATGGAAAGGCCGTTTTCATGACCAAATATGGTGTTCCAGTTGATGTCCCTGGTGAAGGTGAATTTGCTATTTTGAGAGGTTCCAAGGTTAGCGACGTTGAAAGGGATGCTTATCAGTGTGAGTACTCTCATTTTCCCACTTATTTTAAATGCTTTCTACGCTTCAATCATTATCCCACCATACACTTATTGTGAATGAGCTGTTGTCTGTTTTGGGGTTTTGAAAAAAAAGTTCTCTTTCGATTCATCAAGAAAATATATATATGAAAATGTATTTTCCAAATATTTCTTTATCTCTATGTTAATAAAAGGTTTTGTTTAACCATTGACATCAATATCAATTATGCATGTAACTTAACAATCATGTTGCTTTCTTTCCGAATGACACTTACCCATCTACAAATAATCATATATTCTAAAAAATTATTTCTTATCTTCTTCCTTTTTTTTTTGATAATAGAAGGTTTTATTTAACCAACCATTGACTTTGATATTAATTATATATTTAACTTAACAATCATTTTGTAATCTTTCGAGATGACACTTACGAATCTACAAATGACGTGGATGCAATATGTAATCTATTGAAAAGTCAGACAATCTCATCTGTGGCTCAAGGAAATGGATTTGTAAACGATGGAGTCCGCTTCACAGGTTATCCAGTGATCGGATACAACCATCGCATGCAGTCATTTGGAGGATGCCAAGGAAATGGTACTAGCAATAACCTTAAGTACCCCAAACATTTAGATAAAAATGATACTATTTGTCCTTGGGACCGTCGAGTACATACTAATATGAACTTTGATTTGGAACTGAGAGTACCTATGTCTCGTATCCTCAATGTAATTGAAGATATAAAGAAGCTTAGGGATTTGAATCCCCAAAAGTTATGTGACATAGCTGACATTCTTATACGTTCTGTTAAAAAATCGGAGGCATATTTGGGGCCTCCTGAGGATGTCGTGACAATGGATCTGAGAAGTTACCGACCAAGAGAACCAGATACACCCAGGTGGAATGAAGATGTATTTGAGGAGATTGAGCAAATGGTTATTGAAAAGTATGGAGGGACACTGCATTGGGGGAAATCGGGAGGTTATTTGTTTGGAGGGCTAGCAAAAAGGGCAGTCAACCTAGAAAAGTTTTTAATCGTGAAGGAGAGACTTGATCCACATGGAATTTTTTCTAGTAAATGGACAAATGGTTTGTTTGGGAGAGGAGTGGAGGAGTTTAAAGAGGGATGTGCACTAGACAAAATGTGTAAGTGTAAAGTAGACAATAATTGCTCTCCTCACAAAGGATATTTTTGTAAACCAGGGATATTTTGGAAGAATGCTCGTGTTTGCAAGAAAGTAAATTGAGAGATTTTCTCTCAAAAAGAAGTCGCATAAGATATAAATCTCTATATATGTATCAAAATAAGGACAATACTTGCCTTTTTCAAGGTGCCTTTGTAATCTGGAGATAATTTGGAAAAATATTGATATTTACAAGAAATAAATTGACAGATTTTCTCTCAAAAAGAAGTTGCAAAAATTATGAAATTGCAAGAAAGTGTTGACCAATTGGTGAAAAATATGAAATTATCAATGTTGTACAATATGATCATGAAATTTTACTTATTTATCTTCTAATTTTACTTAATTACTATTTAATTTGTTTGAATAATTTTCAATATAACACCTTCTTTTAAATGTGATGTTGTATATACGTTGTTATAATTATTAATTTTATTAATATTAATGTTACTTATATTTTATATGAATAGTCATATACTTTTTAACTTCTAATTTACAAATGTTTCAATAAAAATGCTCTCTTACATTACATTGATTACAAATTTAATATATAATTTCCAATGATCCTCAACCAATATTATTTAATAATAAAACATAGATTAATATTCTCCATCATCTAAACATTTCACTACAACTATTGATCTTCTAATACAAATATTTCACTAGAAGGAATTGTTCAATTAAGATTTTTTTCCCTCACGATGGTTGATATATTCAACACGTTATAAAAACACTTCCACTTTTATAATATTTACATCATTGACCATTAAAGAAAACATTTGTTAGACTTTAGCGAGTCTATCCATGATATAAATGAGACTAATTAACGGTATTTTCACTCAATGTGGAAATTTGTGATTACTTTGAATTCCATTCCCAAGTGACGAGACTTTTGTGTATCGATGAACATATCAAACTTCTTTGAATCCCAGGCCACTATATAAGGATTACACCATGTAGACTTTCACACATTGATCATGTAAATCACCAATTCCACATCATTTTTCTTGGAATATGTTTGTTTTTAACACAATTTACTAAGTCAATGTCAATGGGCATCTATATAATCATCATCATTCAATTTTGAAATTTTCTTCGGAATTTATCATGTTTCCTATGTATTACTTTAATTTAGTTTTAGTTTTTCTTGAAGACGGCATTATGACGAAATAAATAGTGTGCAATTCTAATCGCTTTCTGGGTATACAAATATCTTGAAGTGTTTTTCCATTTCTACTGAAGAAAACTACAATGAAAGCTTATGTCAAATTATCATGTAAAGCATGAACATTCTTTCAAATTATACCTAGTTTACACATGAACATTCTTTCTGGGTATACTTACTTTTTTTTGTCAATTGCACATTCTTTTCTAAAATTTTTTTATCTCTCCTCCCAAACAAACCATTTGTCCATTCATTGGAAAAAATCACATTTGCAAATTCTTGGTCATTTTTCCATACCTTCAAACAAGTACCCTTCTTATTTCCCCCAATGCAATACCCCTCCATGTTTTTCAATAACCATTTGCTTAATTTCCTCAAATACATTTTCATTCCACTTGGGTGTATCTAGTCCCCTTGATCAATAAATTCTCGAATCCATTGTTACAATGTCATCAAGAGGTCGAAGATATGCTTCATATCATTTAACATGACAATTTTTTGGGGATTCAAATCCCTGAGCTTCTTTATATGTTCAATTACGTTGAAAATAATAAATACAAGTACTATCACTTAAACATCAAAGTTTATATTTTTGTGCACTCCATGGTCCCTATAATGCCCCATTCTTCATCGCGCCTTTGCTTCTGCGATGACCGTGCTTCTTAGAGTTGAACATTGTTGCGTTTCTTTTGAAACGTTAGTGTTTTCGCCTTGTCGATTTTAACGGTTGGTTGCTAGTAATATGATTAATAATTTTATGTCAAATAAACTAAGCCTTGTCAGGCATCCTCGCATACTTATTTCATAATTATGGAAGCGTGCCTTCAACCACCGACCTGCCTTTATGGTTCATATTCCTTCTGTTGGCATGAGGTGGAGGGTTTCCTTGTTTTCTAGCAAGAAGGGTGCGTGGTAGAGTGTATGGCCTCCTGCCATATTCTTGCTATTTTTTTTTGGTGCCTTGTTTGGCATATGTTTGGTGAGGATTAATGAAACAAATTTTATTACCCACCCACCGTATGTCTTCCTCCCTGCTGGCCGCTTAGCTTTCAAATCAGATTTTTATTTTGATCTTCCTTGTGTTTGTCTTTTACCTGCCATTGCATTAAAGACCCCTGCATCCTTCTTGGCGTGTTTAACTCCTTCTTCTTTGGTGGCCGCACTTCCTCCTTCATTTATTAAATTTTTGATTTGCAAATCTTCTGCTGACTTCCGTGGTCTGCGTGCTTTACTCTGTCCTGGACGCGTGAGTTTGTGTGGTGAAGGATTTGTGTGGTCTCATGAACTGTTTTTTTTTATCCGGGATTTTTCCTTGTTGCTTTGGCAGCGTGGGAATGCAGATGGAGACTCAGTTCCTTGTGGAGGAGGGTGTGAAACAAGCCGCTGAAGTAGGCGTGTTACCTCCACTTTCATTGGGTGTTGCGAGATGTGTTCTTGTCGGAGATCCACAAGAAGAATGAATTGCCAGAATAAAGATAAATAGCCAGCAACAGCAGGCATGTTCTGAGTTTGGTTGAAGCTTTTGGGCGCTTCCAACAGGCAAGTTGTCCAAGTATGTTGTTTTCTCTTCAGTATCAATGCATCCTCTGATTCAGTCTCTCCTTCAAGATATTTCTATCAGAATCGACTATGTGATAGTGAGAGTGTTACCAGGAGACCTGATGAAATTTATTTGCTATGATTCTCTACTGAGACCTTACTTGTTTTACGATGTAGCTCATGGAAGAGGATCTCATGGAGGCGGATCTGTTTCATATCAGAATATTCATGAAGCACGATTTGCTTTGCAATTATATGAGCTTCTTCAACGAGTCACTGAGTTGGCAGGCATAAAGGTTTCTGTTGGAATTATCACACCTTACAAGCTACAGCTGAAATGTTTGCACCGAGAGTTTGATGTTGTCCTCAAATCTGATGAAGGAAAAGGTTTATTTATCATTACGGTAGATGCCTTTTAGAGGCAGGAGCGTGATGTAATCATTATGTCTTGTGTTCGAGCTTCAAATCATGGGGTTGGCTTTGTAGCTGTTTTTCACCACGTGAATGTGGCGCTAGCACGAGCTCGCAGAGCACTTTGGGTTAAGGGCAAAGCAGCTGCATTGAAACAATCTAGTGACTGGTTAGCCTTAATTGAGGATACTAAGTCTAGGGACTGTTTTATGGATATGGAGTCTGTACTAAGAGATTTTTTTTTTTGGTTTTAAAGCCATCTTCTTTTGCTTATTAAACGTATGCCCTGGTTTTGTTTCTTTTGGTGACCTGCTCACGCCAATTATTGGCTGGTTGCGTGAGGATTTGGTGGAGACTATAGTTGGGTTTGTGGGCAAAGGGAAAAGGGGGTCTATAGCTATAGGAGCAGGTACAAATCATCTTCGCATGTGGCAGTGGTGAAGTTGGTGCCATTAAATTAATAAACCCTTGCAGAAATCCAACTTTCTAACATACCCAACTGAAGCTGAGATTGGAAAAGTGGGTTTATAGATATACAAATAGGTGCAGACCTTCTTTGGATATGGAAGTCATGACGATGGTTGTGTGGGTTTCTATGGTGGTCGTGATGCTTCTCAGAGCAGAGTGGTTCTATCTTCCCGGAGTTGCTCCCGAGGATTTCAAGAAGGCATGTTTCAATCACCCCTTTCCTATGCCAAGCATGGCCATTAACAGAGTTTGGACCTTGGCGAGGAAGAGAAGTTTCACTGGGTTATGTTTGCTGTTGCCCGAGCCCCGGTCGACGTGTCTTGTTGGATTGGAAGAATTCTAATCAAGCATGTTAAATCTACTCCTTGTAATAGTTTTCTACCTTCTTTCAAAGTATCTTCAAATGAATATTCTTTCCTCTTGAATGGCGCCTTGACAAAATGATTTCATGGTTGTTTAAATCGCTGCTGAATGTGTTTGATGTTCCTTTAAATCTCGTTCCAATTTCGCTGGTTTTGCTTGGAATGTTCTTTTCCTCTCCTATAGCTTACTCTATTTCATATTTGTCTAAATGGGCTCACCGTAATATTGCGTGATGCGCTAGTCTAGTTCGTAGGGAAGGAAACAATATAGAGTTTCGTCTGCTTATATGACTCTTTTAAAATAATTTCGTGATGGTATTTAAAATTGAAGGCTTACTATATGGGAGGTTAAGCCTTCATATCTCTTTTTGGTTGAATAAATACGTATTTCTGTTTAGGGCTCTCCTGTTTGCTAAAAGGTACATTAATAGTGAAATTGTGTTCTAAAACTTGTTTAAGCTGTGGGCATTCCTTACTTTCTGTTTAATTAGAAAATGGCATTAGGGTTTTGCTTTAGAACCGTACGTGGTTGACTTTTGTACCCAGGTTCTAGAGGATGAATAACTCCGACATCTATTTTGGCCTCAACGTGTTGAGAGAATTACTATACCTACTTCATGGCTCAAATTCTTGTTTGATTAAAGTAAGGGGGAAACATTGTAAGTTTAATTCAATGAAATCTCTCCAATTTTTATTATGGGTCGTGAGCAAGCTATTATTAATAATGGACTGAAACAAAATTTGTAGGTGAATCCATGGTATTGGACTCGTGAACTCGCTTTTTCGTTAGATGACAATGATTACAATGATAATATAATAGGTGGTTATTATATTCATCTGTTTGATATTTGCTAGACATTTCCTTGATAAGCGAACATGGATCGGGTAAAATTTCCATCTTCTATACCATTGGCAAGGAGCTCATAGAACTTCGAGGCTCTGGCTGCATCGCGTAACCTTCCGATGGATATGTGTGTTGGTTCTTTTTTTGTGCTTGCACTCGTGGTAAGGTCTTTTTGTGTCCTGGGGCATCGCTGGTGTATTACCCACCGTGTATCGAATCCCTTTGTTTTCGAACTCGAATATCTTATTCTTTGAACTTGGATACTAAAAGTCCCATTTTGTGGCTTTGTTAAGGAAATCAATTTTTATTTTTATTTTAAAATACTTATTGACATTGTCGAAATATATATAAATTATTAACGACTTTTTTGGTTTAGCCTTCCCTTATATTATGTAAAGAAGTTGATGATTAGGATAAGGTTTGTTGGTAGAATAATGGCCCTTTTTGTGTCTCATTTCAGTACGCTTTTGGAAGAGTGGATTTGTTTTGTTAACTAGTCCTACGTTTAGAAATCCTATAAGAAGGTAGTGGTAAAACTCCTTGGTTAAAACCTGAAACTATAGTTGTTTTTCTTTTAAGGGTGTCGAACCCTTATTACTTACGAAGCCTCCCCACAGGAGATTTGGATAACGCCGTTTTGTTTCACGCCTACGATCATAATTAGTATGTTTTGTCTTCTCTTGGACCTCTTTAGATGGATGGATTGGGTATTGGATTCCAATCACGTAATCTATAGGATTACATGAAGGAAATATATCAACACTCTTGACTTTCTTGTTCCTAACCCATAAGGTCTTGCCTTGATTTATGTGATTTTGTTCTTACTGGTATTTTGACTTTCTCCTTGTTGGATATTTTAGATTTCTTTCTCATGCGAATAATTTTGGAGTGTGGGTTGTGATTTAATCCATTTTTGATTTAGAACATTCCTTTCTTGATATTGTTAAATGTTAGCTTACTGTTGCAATGTGTAGTCTTAACATGCTCAGTTCTCGCGAACTGATTCTAGCTAGTATTTGTGCAGATGGATTATGTCAGTAGATTAAAGGAAAGAGTTGTAAGGGTTTCATCGGTGCAATTTATGAAGTTCCTTGTAAAAATGTCCAATGTGAGGTAAATTTTTTTAATAGTGCTTGCAAAGGGTTTAGAAGACCTCTTGCCTTGGGTTGTTCGAAATTTCGTGATGATGTTGTCTTGTCCTTATGTAGGTAAACTGCTTGGTAACTTACCTTTGTGAGAAATGGTATTCAATCTTTACATTGATATGAGCATTGTAAAACTTTGATCTTGAGAATAAATTGTCAAGTTAAATCTTTCTAAGACTGAGTGACAATATATTATAAGTAAAGTAAAATGGGTCGATTAACCCTTAAAGAAGCTAAACAAAAATAATAATTTTATATTGCAAATAAATTAGTGTAGAGGTGACCAACTTGAGAGCATGTAATTCCATAAGTGATCTAAGATGAAACTATCCTTTGTTAAGTAACACTATATAACTTGATATCCCTAGCTACACTATTGAACACTATCCCTTTCATGGTGAAATTCTTAAACGAACTTAAAGGTGAAACAAATTGTTAGTTGATATAAGATAATAAGATTTAATAAGTAGGAGGAATCGATTTCGAAACCACACAATCTGTCTCTCAACCATTTGAAAGGTAAATTGTCTTCTTTCGTAAAAATCATCCAGTGAAGCCTAAGTAAAATATTTAATAATTTTCGATAAATCCTCAAGCTTCAATAAAAACCGGGTTAATAACTAATGAGGTCATAAAGATGAATTCAACTCGACCTTCTTCCTCTAACCAGTTTTTTTTTGGTGCTTGGTAATCTTTCTCTTAAGTATGTTGAAAGCGAATCCATATTGTAATAAGGTTATGAGCGAGTTTTGTAGCATAAGTGAGGATAGATGGCCTTGTGGAATTAAATTACCTCCTTTATTAAATAATTGAATTAAACAAATAAATGTCATAATAGAGAAGATTTAAAGTTAATTACTCAGTGAAAAAGGAATAAACTTAGCTTGGTAAGACAAATTGTATGAATCATATCTTGAGTCTCCTTGAAAACATAAGCTAAGAATTGCAAGATGTCTTATTAAAATAAACAACCCTCAAGAATATCTCATTGTGGTTGGCCCTAACTGTAAGTGTGTTTTGTGGTTGGACTTCTATGTTGTCATGTCTAAAAGAAAAGTAAATTGTCCTTGAAAGGTGTGAAGCGTTTCCGTGTTGCCTTTATGGCCATCCTTGTATCAAGTTGTTCACGGTGTTAGTTGAATCCTTGGTGACGACATGTTGCGTCATGTTATGTGTCAAGCAAGTCAAAAAAAAATTATCCTGTCTTTTACTGTGTTGTCCGTGTGTGAGTTTTTTTGGCTGTTACTTGGTATCGAGCGTAGGTTCATGCTCTCGAACCTATGGGCCGGATTGGAGTTATGATGGTATTACATGATGATGGTGGTGTTACATGATGTTGTTTCATGGAGATGATGGTATTGCATGATGATGATTTATATTGGGAGAGTAATGTGCTTAAGTGTGATGTGATCCATGTCGTAATTGTGATTTTGTGAACGCACATGATGTGTATGTCACTTTGTGCGTGTTTGTAATCATGTTGATATGTTGGGGATGGGAGTATTCTCTCTCCTTCTTGTGGATTCTATGAAGAGTTCACGTGTGAATTTTTCTTGTGATGTGTGAAAAGAATTCTAATGTGGATGGCGGAGTGTTGGAACATTAAGACATATTGTGATATGTAAGTGTATCAATGTGTCTTTGTATGACTAGATTGATGTTAAAAGAAATGAGTTGTATCATGATGTTTTTACCATGTTTTGAAGAAATGTGTGTACCACCTTGTTATGTAGAAATGGATTTTATGTTGTGATGTACTATGTTCATCGTATGTATGATTTGTGCAAATATGTAATGTGTCATGTTGTGATTTGGGGTCATACGGTGAGTGTATGAACCCTATCGTATGGTGATTGCACTTTGGGTGCAGAATGTGGTAAAGTGGTGTGTTACACCCGGTGAATGTATGATTGTGACCTACCTTGTATATGTACCACCTTTGTGTTAGTCATGTAGTTACATGTTATGTTGTGAACCTTACACTAACCGACCCTGAGGGTAATCGGTAGAAGTGTATGTTGAGAGTGAGGAATGATGTACCATGGGTCAATAACTCGAGCCAAAACTTGGTTTAGTAGATAGCATGTGATTCTTTCCTCTCTCCCTATTTGGTTGTATGTACACAACCTAAGTGCAACTATGACTATGTTTAGCCTTGTCAAGTGGTGGCGGGATGATTCAGATAGAGGAGATGACAGTTGTATTATTGATATGTATTTTGTGAGAAGAGGCTCGATGTTCCGAGTGCAAGCAACTCGTTGAGTACCCCTTGGTGGCCGGATAAGGCCACACGCTTATCGTAATGTGACATTGTTATAAGTTGATTTTATTCAGTAAATTGAGTTTTTTTACTTTTTTCGTAAGGACCAGCAGCTTTTCTTGATTGCCATGCTTTACAATTTTGGGCATTTCCTTGGTTTGTGGCACTAACATGGGGATTTTGATACTAACTATGGCTATTTGGCCATTTATTTTTCTTGAATTTGGGTCTTCTTTTAAATTTGGAATTTTTACCGCCTTGCCCAAGGCTTGTACTTTGCCACTTGGCACTTTGATTGGATTGTTGTGCTGGTTCTATTGTCGTGATGTGTGGAATAGGGTCATGGGATGCACCATGGAATGGTTGGACCTATGGACCCGCTTCGTTGTATAGGGGTACGCCCCAAGGAGTATAGATAACTAGCGGGTTGTTGAACCACACGTTATTATGTCACTTGGGTTAGGAGTGTTCGAACTCTATGTGTCTTGGACCATAGGGTCAACCGGCCTCCTTGAGGGAGGCATAAGAGTTTGAGGGAGGCATAAGAGCTTGAGGGAGGCATAAGAGTTTGAGGGAGGCATAAGAGACTTGAGGGAGGCATAAGAGTTTGAGGGAGGCATAAGAGTTTGAGGGAGGCATATGATATTTGTGTGTATGGTTGATGTTTTGGGATATATGTTGAGTTATTGTGATGTTTTGGTAGTGGTATTTTGATGTATGTGTTACTCATGTCAGATGGATATGTGTTGTGATGTTGTGGACATGTCATTGATTCCCTTGTGGACACTATGTACCTGTAGCATTTGTTTGGAGTTATGTGAATTTGTTTCATCGATGCAAATTGAGGAAATGTCTGGTGGATTGTAGTACTTTTTGTTCAAGTATTTAATATGTCGGTCATAGATGTGTGACGAGTACTATGTTATGTGGACTGTGCCTAATCCATTCCGTATTTGAGTAACCTTTTTGTGGTGTAATACAATCATGAAGTATATACTTGTGTGCTTGTGAATCTGTAGTGTCTTCTGAACCCGATAGGGTGTTGTGTTAGCAGTTCATGATTGGGCACCCACAATAAGGAATAAACTAAAACTCTTCAATGATGAAATTTTAAAATAAATTAAACTAAGAATAATGTTAACGGAAAGAGACTAATGAAATGATGAACAAGAAAGAACTGCCAATCTTCACAGAACATTGAAAGTTAAAATTTCTACCAAATGTTCCTAAGGCTACCCTGTGGCCGTGCTTTAATCAACTAAAATTTTAAACCATAGGGTGTACTTTCTCCTTTACCTGTTCTTGGTTGCAAACCATTTCCTTTCCTCTGTGTAATGTCACATCGAGGATGATGCTTTCTTAAGGGGAGGAGAATGTAATGCCCCGTTCATCATTGCGCCTTTGCTTCTGCGACGACCGTGCTTCTTAGAGTTGAACGTTGTTGCGTTTCTTTTGAAACATTAGTGTTTTCGCCCTGTCGAGTTTAACGGTTGGTTGCTAGTAATATGATTAATAATTTTATGTCAAATAAACTAAGCTCTTGTCGGCATCCTCGCATACTTATTTAATAATTATGGAAGCTGCGTTCCTTCAACCACCGACTCCGCCTTTATGGTTCATATTCCTTTGTTGGCATGAGGTGGAGGGTTTCCTTTTTCTAGCAAGAAGGGTGCGTGGTAGAGTGTATGGCCTCTGCCATATTCTTGTTTTTTTTTTTGTGCCTTGTTTGGCATATGTTTGGTGAGGATTAATGAAACAAATTTTATTACCCACCCACCATATGTCTTCCTCCTGTTGGCTGCTTAGCTCTCAAATCGGATTTTTATTTTGATCTTCCTTGTGTTTGTCTTTTACCCGCTATTGCATTAAAGACCCCGCATCCTTCTTGGTGTGTTCAACTCCTTCTGCTGGTGGCCGCACTTCCTCCTTCATTTATTAAATTTTTATTTGCAAATCTTCTGCTGACTTCCGTGGTCTGCGTGCTTTACTCTGTCCTGGACGCGTGAGTTTGTGTGGTGAAGGATTTGTGTGGTCTCATGAACTATTTTTTTTTATCTGGGCTTTTGCCTTGTTGCTGGCCACGTGGGATTGCAGATGGAGACTGGTTCCTTGTGGAGGAGGGGCATGGAAACAAGCTAGTGAAGTAGGCGTGTTACCTCCACTTTCATTGGGTGCTGCGAGGTGTGTTCTTGTCGGGGATCCACAGCAACAACTCCGTAATAAGTAAATAGCAAGGCAACGAGTGCATGTTACATTTTGGTTGAAGCTTTTTGAGCGCTTCCAACAGGCAGGTTGTCCAACTATGTTGTTTTCTGTTCTGTATCAATGCATCCTCTGATTCGGGTCTCTCCTTCAAGATATTTCTATCAGAATCGACTATGTGACAGTGAGAGTGTTACCAGGAGACCTGATGAAATTTATTTGCTATGATTCTCTATTGAGACCTTACTTGTTTTACGATGTAGCTCATGGAAGAGGATATCATGAGGTGGATCTGTTTCATATCAGAATATTCATGAAGCACGATTTGCTTTGTGATTATATGAGCTTCTTCAACGAGTCACTGAGTTGGCAGGCATAAAGGTTTCTGTTGGAATTATCACACCTTACAAGCTACACTGAAATTTTTGCACCGAGAGTTTGATGTTGTCCCGAAATCATGAAGGAAAAGGTTTATTTATCATTATGGTAGATGCCTTTCGTGAGCCGTGGAGCGTGATGTAATCATTATGTCTTGTGTCTGAGCTTCAAATCATGGGGTTGGCTTTGTAGCTGTTTTTCACCACGTGAATGTGGCGCTAGCACGAGCTCAGCAGAGCACTTTGGGTTAAGGGCAAAGTAGCTGCATCAAACAATCTAGTGACTAGTCAAATGCCTTTAATTGAGGATACTAAGTCTAGGGACCTGTTTTATGGATATGGAGTCTCGTACTAAGATATTTTTTTTTTTGGTTTTAAAGCCATCTTCTTTTGCTTATTAAACATATGCCCCTGGTTTTGTTTCTTTTGGTGACTCGCTCACGCCAATTATTGGCTGGCTGCGTGAGGATTTGGTGGAGACTATAGTTGGGTTTGTGGGCAAAGGGAAAAGGGGGTCTATAGCTATAGGAGAAGGTACGAGATCATCTTCGCATGTGGCAGTGGTGAAGTTGGTGCCATTAAATTAATAAACCCTTGCAGAAATCCAACTTTCTAACATACCCAACTGAAGCTGAGATTGGAAAAGTGGGTTTATAGATATAGAAATAGGTAAAGACCTTCTTTGGATATGGTAATCATGACGATGGTTGTGTGGCTTTCTATGGTGGTCCCTGATGCTCCTCGGACAAGAGTGCTTCTATCTTCCGGAGTTTCTCCGAGGATTTCAAGAAGGCATGTTTCAATCACCCCTTTCCTATGCCAAGCATGGCCGTAATGAGTTTGGACCTTCAAAGAGGTTGAGGAAGAGAAGTTGCGCGCAGGTTGTTATCATTGTTGCCCAAGCCCTGGTCGACGTGCTTGTTGGTTTGGAAGAATTCTAATCAGGCATGTTAAATCTACTCCTTGTAATAGTTTTCTACCTTCCTTCAGTATCTTGAAATGAATATTCTTTCCTCTTGAATGGCGCCTAGACAAACTATTTTCGTGGTTGTTTAAATCACTGCCTGAATGTGTTGGTTGTTCCTTTAAATCTCGTTCTAATTTCACTTTGGTTTTGCTTAGAATGTTCTTTTCCTCACTTATATCGTACTCTATTTCATATTTGTCTAAATGGGCTAATGTAATATTGAGTGTTGCGGTCTAGTTCATAGGGAAGGAAACATTATAGAGTGTCGTTCGCTTATATGACTCTCTTTTAAAAGAATTATGTGATGGTATTTAAAATTGAAGGCTTACTATATGGGAGGTTAAGCCTTCATATCTCTTTTTGGTTGAATAAACACGTATTTCTGTTTAGGCTCTCTGTTTGCTAAAAGGTACATTAATAGTGAAATTGTGTTCTAAAACTTGTTTAAGCCTGTGGGCATTCCTTACTTTTTGTTTAATTAGAAAATGGCATTAGAGTTTTCTTTAGAACCGTACATGGTTGACTTTTGTACCCAATTCTAGAGGATGAATAACTCGACATCTATTTTGGCCTCTAATTGTTGAGAGAATTACTATACCTACTTCGATTCGGACTCTTGTTTGATTAAAGTAAGGGGAAACATTGTAAGTTTAATTGAATGAAATCTCTCCAATTTTTATTATGGGTCGTGAGCAAGCTATTAATAGTGGATCAAAACAAAATTTGTAGGTGAATCCATGGTATTGGACTCGTGAAATCGTTTCTGTTAGATGACAACTAATTACAATGATAATATAATAGGTGGTTATTATATTCATCTCTGTTTGATATTTGCTAGACATTTCTCGATAAGCCCACATGGATCATGTAAAATTTCCATCTTCTATACCATTGGCGCAAGGAGCTCATAGAACTTCGAGGCCCGGCTGCAATGCGTAACCTTCCGATGGATATGTGTGTTGGTTCTTTTTTTGTGCTTGCACTCGTGGTAAGGTATTTTGAGTCCGGGGCATCGCTGGTGTATTACCCACCGTGTATTGAATCCCTTTGCTTTCGAACTCGAATATCTTATTCTTCGAACTTGGATACTAAAAGTCCCATTTTGTGGCTTTGTTAAGGAAATCAATTTTTATTTTTATTTTAAAATACTTATTGACATTGTTTAAATATATATAAATTATTAATGAATTTTGGTTTAGCCTTCCCTTATATTATGTAGAGAAGTTGACGATTAGGATAAGGTTTGTTGGTAGAATAATGGCCCTTTTGTGTCTCATTATGACGCTTTTGGAAGAGTGGATTTGTTTTGTTAACTAGTCCTACGTTTAGAAATCCTATAAGAAGGTAGTGGTAAAACTCCTTGGTTAAAATTGAAACTATACTTGTTTTTCTTTTAAGGGCGTCGAACCCTTATTACTTATGAGCCTCCCCGGGAGATTTGGATAACGTCGTTTTGTTTCGTGCCTACGATCATAATTAATATGTTTTGTCTTCTCTTGGACCTCTTTAGAGGATGGATTGGGTATTGGATTCCAATCACGTAATCTATAGGATTACATGAAGGAAATATATCAACACTCTTGACTTTATTGTTCCTAACCCATAAGGTCTTGCCTTGATTTATGTGATTTTGTTCTACTTGGTATTTTGAATTTCTCCTTGTTGGATGGTTTAGATTTATTTCTCATGTGAATAATTTTGGAGTTCTGGGTTGTGATTTAATCCATTTTTGAATTAGAACATTCCTTTCTTGATATTGTTAAATGTTAGCTTATCATTGCAATGTGTTAACAATGTGTAGCCTTAACATGTTCGGGCCTAAGCGAACCGATTCTAGCTAGTAGATTAAAGGAAAGAGTTGTAAGGGTTTCATCAAGTGCAATTTATGAAGTTCCTTGTAAAAATGTCCAATGTGAGGTAAATTTTGTAATAGTGCTTGCAAAGGGGTTTAGACGACCTCTTGCCTTGGGTTGTTCTAAAATTTCGTGATGATGTTGTCTTGTCCTTCTGTAGGTAAACTGGTAACTTACCTTTGTGAGAAATGGTATTCAATCTTTACATTGATATGAGTATTGTAAAACTTTGATCTTGAGAATAAATTGTCAAGTTAAATCTTTCTAAGACTGAGTGACAATATATTATAAGTAAAGTAAAATGGGTCGGTTAACCCTTAAAGAAGCTAAACAAAAATAATAATTTTATATTGCAAATAAATTAGTGTAGAGGTGACCAACTTGAGAGCATGTAATTCCATAAGTGATCTAAGATGAAACTATCCTTTGTTAAGTAACACTATATAACTTGATATCCCTAGCTACACTATTGAACACTATCCCTTTCATGGTGAAATTATTAAACGAACTTAAAGGTGAAACAAATTGTTAGTTGATATAAGATAATAAGATTTAATAAGTAGGAGGAATCGATTTGATCTATCTCTCAACCATTTGAAAGGTAAATTGTCTTCTTTCGTAAAAATCATCCAGATGAAGCCTAAGTAAAATATTTAATAATTTTCGATAAATCCTCAAGCTTCAATAAAACCGGTTAATAACTAACGAGGTCATAAAGATGAATTCAACTCGACCTTCTTCCTCTAACTAGTTTTTTTTTGTGCTTGGTAATCTTTCTCTTGAGTATGTTGAAAGCGAATCCATATTGTAATAAGGTTATGAGCGAGTTTTGTAAAGCATAAGTGAGGATAGATGGCCTTGTGGAATTAAATTACCTCCTTTATTAAATAATTGAATTAAACAAATAAATTTCATAATAGAGAAGATTTGAAAAAGAATAATTAGCTCAAAGAAAAGGAATAAACTTAGCTTGGTAAGATTGCAAAATATTAAAATATGAATCATATCTTCTATGTTGAGTCTCCTTGAAAACATCCATGCTTCGTAAGATGTCTTATTAAAATGTATAAAAATAATTGGATTTTTTTATTATAATGTACTTTTTTAGTAAAATCATTATCAAGATGAGATTGATAGTATAAAGTAGGTGTAACACCCACAAATTTGCATACACAAATACAACACTAAATACCGGAATAGTAAAATTTTTTTTACTTACATCACAAAGCACACATGACACTACAAGAGATCACTTAGGACAACACACAACACATGATATGTTTGTACAAAAATTAACCCACATGGATAACATGAAAACACGTGATGCACATCAAGGCAGTTTTTTTTTAAATGACAAGGCATTACACAACGATTCAACTACAATATAAACTTATAGATACGGTCTTCCCACGACATGATATTTTTAGGATTACACATTTATTACCATCATGTTTCAATCTTTAACTTAAGTTCTAGAAAGACTCATAATATGTGAATCATACATTTCTTTTCCTTTTGCTATATTTTATACAATTTAACATTTAACTTACGGTGTATCTCATTGAATAAGGATCATCTACATTATTTCAATTACTTGTTTAATTCACTCATTTCATTAATAGGGTATTTATTTGCACACATGACTACTTACGTACACACAAGGCTACTAGGTATTATCCCTAGGATTCACTCCTAAGGGCATGCATCTTGATCTTATATCATACCTCTGATACACAATGGAATGAGTGTGATTCCAAAGGAGGGAAGGTTAACATCTTTTTCTCAAGGATTTAGGGTCAAGTTTTTTCATTCATTTATAAATTGATAATTGAGTTAATACAAAATGAGTATTATATGAAATAGGTTATTTATAAATAGCGATAGGGTTTAATTACATTACAAGAAAGATCATGTTTCACTTTACCCGTGGAATAACATCTCATGATCACACATCCCAAGGACAAGTGTCAACTATTGTTTTATTATAGTTATGTCGACAATTAGTTAAGGATTCGAAAGCACATAACATGGCAACATACTTCCTTATTTTTGTTTCTAGATTAGGTTTCATGAGTATCATTTTACGTCCAACTTAAGAGGGTTTTTCCCTAACTAGGTTCATATGCATTTTGTAATGAATTGTGTAACCTATTTGCTAATAGGGCCTTTGTATCCTCACAAGACTACTAGTCCTTGTCTTAGGGGATTTACCTATTAGAATATGATCACATAGTTTTGCACCATACATCCATTACATAATAGGATAGTGGGAGAACAAAATGGAGTAGTCCATTGTTTAGAGGGTTAAGGATCACATTAGGATTAACACAACGTGGATCCATTTCTCACCACAAGATGGTCTAAAGGTGTTATAAGAATGATCTAAATTTAACTTTTCTCCAAGAAAATCATCTTATGGTTACATTTTCATCAACTAATCATAAATTAAAAGTTGTTAAGTTTCGTAATTAGCTCTTAGCATTGCACCCAAAACCCAAATGATAATCAAGATTGGGTATCGAGTTCATTTACGATCTCAACTCTTAAAGGTGACTTCTAAAGTTAGTTGGCGATCTACGCCACTCAACACGTGTGTCAATCCAAGAGTTTTTTACACTATGTTTAATGTTGGATTCCCATGGAGTAATACCTTAAGAGAACACATTCTCCTTACTACACACACTATTACCAATCCTAGCAGGAACCACATAATCAAGAAAAAGTTTAACCATGGTGTTCCTAACCTTTGGGTTCATGACAATGTCGCTAAACACATAGGCTATGATGATAAAATCAAACATGGGATATTATGTACTTAACCTAGAAGGTTTTATCAAGTGTAAATATTTAAGTTCATTCTAAGGTTTTAGTTTCTTTTGTGTTAATAAAGATCATCCAAGAAGGGTATATATGCATAAGTTGTAAACTAAGGTTGACTATTATATTTAGGTTTGTTTTATATATTTTCTAGTTAAATAACACAACACTCTAGAGATTTCATCATAAATTTCACAATGAGAATGCACTATAATATGTAAAATTCAATTTCATTTAACATATTTATCCAACTTTTACATTACAAAATTTGGGGATCAAAATAACACCCATGTTTAAATGAACATTTCCCTTAAACACTACCATATTAAAAATATTACAAAACTTCAATAAGAAACATGTTAATACTTCGTAAAATGTTTAATTATCCTCTAAAATTTAATTTAACATATATATCCAACCCCATTATTTTACCATACATAAATCGGAATAAAAAAGACACCTATAGTTAAATGCACATTTTCAAAAGCACCCCTAAAACTAGCATCTCATACATATTACCAAATTTCAATAATAAGTCTTTCAATACATTACAAAAGTTTGTTCAGCCTTTACAATTACATTGTTTCAAATAGCATGCAAAATGATATTTTTAGTGACACTTCACCTCCTCCAAGTCTCGATACCTGCAACCACCACATGGTCAACAAAATGTTGGCATGACATCCACCTAAATCTAGCATAATTATCATTATTGGTTTTTCATTTACATTTAGTAATAATACACACACAACAAGAGAGGGTTAGGGCATATATTCATTTCATTCCTTAACTAAGGGAGGAGAGAGAAAGAGATAAGGAAGAGAGAGAAACATTATTTTCTCAAAAGTTAAATTTCACATGTCAAGCCACAAGATAGAGTTTCAATCAGTTATTTTTAAGTGTCTATAAGTTTCCACGATGGGTTACTAAGTTGACTGGGATCCTATATCTTTCTTTTGTACATTTTCCTGCTAGTTACAAAAACCCTCAATTTAGGCTCAGAGGCTAAGAAAATGCATTCAAAAGCTACCTTATTTTAGGTGATGCATAACAGTTAAATTTCCATGTGTCCTCCTATATACAAGGAATTCATAGGAAATGACAGAATTTGATATTGGTGAAAGGTTTTCAATTTGTGATAATATTTTTGGGGCCATCGATTGTAATTGGTCTAATTTGACTTAGTCAACAATGATTTGAGGCCTACAAGATCCCCTTGTCAAACTAGCTAGGAATGTGTTTTAACCCAAACTAAAGGTTGTAAGAAATTATCTAGTAAAAATACTAGGGGTTTCTGAAGGCAAAAAAGCATTTCATTGCTCAGGGTCCAAACGACAAGCCGATATGAAACCCAACTTTTCAAGTTTTAACAACTTCCTAAAAGTGCAAAATGGGGTAACTGGGCTCCTAAAGGAGCGGTGAAGGGAGCACCAACAGTCGATCGAGGTTGATCTAAGGATTAAATCGACTCCCCACATAGCAAGGAACAAAGACATGAAGCTTCACTTCTCTTTTCAAGGGTCCAAAAGGTCTTTTGCGAGTCTTTGAATATTTCGTGACTTTGTAAGGTAGACAAAAGTGGTTATTTTATTGAATACTCATCTAACACTCCTCAATACCAACGGACATAAGTATCTAGTTTTGATACCTTAGATAGCAACGTGTAAGGTTGTGGTACCAACACAGATGATGGACAAATTGTAAGTCGGTAAAGTAAATCATACGAAGGAGTTTTATTGTTTCATGCTAATAATCTGATTATAATATACAATTGTATCTAATATAATGGTTTCATATTTTTATTTTACTGTAAATGAATAACAAAATTATACAAAAATTATAAAAGATTGAGGTAAGGAGACCATGCCTAGAAGAAGACGAGTGGGTCTTTGAAGATTCCAAATTCATTTCAATAAGCCAATTTGTACAATAACAACCATCAACACATTCAATGAGACCCCATCTCTAAGGTTCCTAGTTCCAAATAGACCTTTTTCCTTTCATAGGCATCCACATTTGCATAATTCTAACATAGTTCAAGATGTTGACAATTGCATTTGTATTTTTAAAAATGCCCCCATGCCAAATAGTGGGTTATCAAACCTGTGTGCATACCTTTATCATCCATTGGCCTTGTTGTCTCATATAGTGATTCGACTAGTTGTATGCGAGCACATGTCTCTACATCCATATTGAAACCCATTCCAAAGTGACATATATAAAACAATTGAACTTCAAGAATGTTGGATCTAAACCTTTCACATTGGCACCCCAAGAAAGAGCCAACATAGAGGAAAGAAAGTAGAAATGCTTCATGAGAATACCCATATATTTATAAAGTTACTTCATTTGAGTATATTATAACCCCTTATATAGAAGAATGAACTATAATTCCAATGTTGTCGCACACCATTTCTCCATCTTAACCAGAAGAGGCTACACATTTTTTATTTCTGAAAGGGCACTGTCTCAAACAGCTCACATGCCATGTGTATGCTCCCACATTTTGCATCCACGTTAACCAAACTTACACATACAACATCTGATAAAACCCCTTTTCATTATGTTGTGATGGATATCCACGCCCTGTTCCAAGCTCTTATTTTGGCACAAAGAAGGTGAAAGAAACAAATATTGCATATCCATACGTGGAATTGCAGGAGAGGCAATTCCTATGTCTTAATCAACATAAAAATTTCTCGTAATAAAGGATAATGAGCAGGAAGGAAATGGTGAGGCAAATGTTATATTTAGTGTAGCACAAGTTATTAGAAGCAGAAGAAGCATAAATCAATAAAGCTAGACAATTCGCCTGAATAAATCTCCTCCTAATCCTTAATCTTATTCTTCCTCTACATACAACAAACAAACCAGTGGCATAAAGGTGTTTCCTCACAGAGACAATTGACCCCACTGCAATACAGATATAGATCAAGATAAAATCAATTGTATATGGTATGAGAAGACATTGAGACTGCAGATTTATCTCTATGCATGGTTGTTTTTACCCAAAAGGAGATTAATTTTGGGACGACTACGGGCTGAGAGATCACACTTCCTCGCTGCAACTATCCAATTGCTGCTAAATTACAACATTGACCTGGGTTTTAGCATGATAAATGCCTCTGGATCTCAAATAAAGTGAAATTATTATTATGCAATGGAAATGATAGGTATGAATGGTGTAAGGGAGGCCCATGCTCTGTCAAAGCTCCTTCCACATGCCACTGCTATGAAGACCTCCATCCTCCACCAAACTCTTTTAATTTTTCATGTACTTCTCCTTAACTCCCTTCCACCGCCACCTCCATTCTTTTACTTTTTTTTGTTAATTTTTAAGAATATTTTAATTTACTTATTTATTTATTCTCTTTTTTAATATAATAATAACTATTTTATTAATTTGACATCTTTAATTTATTTAAATAGTGATTTATTCATCATTAAAACCTCACGAATGTTATTAATTAATTTTTACTCCAACAATGTCATCGTGTAACTTGATCTCATGGCGGTCAATTATGGGTTGTTTGGCGGGGCATTATAGTAGAGAAGTTCATTTCTTTACATAATTTGTCTTGGAAAATTCCCAAAGGTTTTAAACCTATAGATGGTGTAATTTTAATAACATTTTCTTTAATTTATTTTATTAAATGGGAATCTTCAAAACTATGCACAATTGATGTTGTAATCGATTATAATTCAAAGTGTTGTTTGGATCATAATCAATGTTTTTAATATTATCAATTTTATTGTTACATCTAGTTGTATTGTCAAAAATACCTTACCAATAATTGCTAATGGCAACATGTTCTCGAATATATAATAGGAATTTACAAAGCTCCACTATTGCATTCACAACACATGACGATATGAAGTTGCCTATCAAATATGTACTTTTGTATTCCAATTTTTTTATCTTAATTGCAATTATTTGAGTTTCATCTACATTTCTTGATTATGTCTCTCATGTGAGTTAATAAACAGAATATTAATAAGTATTCTAGTGTGGCTGAATTATTGTCATTTGTAGTCAAGTCTCCTTATATGTGTAAAATTTATACACAAAGAAACTAGTAAGATCATTCTATTAGATGCAACTAATTACTATTTCTCCTTATGTTAAAAGGAAGAGAAACCATAGGAATATTTCATTTTCATTATAATTTTGTATTTCCTACATATTTGTTGTCCTAATACAAGTTGTTTCAATGATATGTCAATAGTAATTGAGCAAAAAGTGTTGATAATGGTATCGTCAATGTTAACTATGTCTTTTTTGAAATGGAATTGTTCACAAGGGAATAGGAATATGTTGGTGTATTTGCAATAGAATGTGGACATGCTGTAATTACGTTTTTGGATTTCTCATTATTTTTTTACATTTAATGTTCTATTGTAAATTCATTTCCCATATGGTTTCTTTAAAATGGTCCAATTGTTTTACACCTTATATTCTCTTGTGTAATGTGAAATGTGCATGTACAATATGTTTTTGTCTTATTGTCTTTTAAAGTGATTGTTGATCATAGTTGTTTGCTTCAGATTTCATTGTAGATTGTCATGTATATGTTACTTTGCATTGTATGTTTATCTATTGCTTTTTGAAGATTTTAATTGTTTTCTATTATTTTTTATATTTAAAAACAAAACAAGAAAATCTGAATTTTTTTAATTCATTTATATTAATGTGGTGCATAATGGGTGAAATATACTTATTTTACAATTTTTGTAATTGGGTATTTCTAATTTGTTCATCTATGGAATCTATTTAAGTCAAATGGCATGAAGTTGGTTGTGTAGAAATTGTGATCAATATCTAGGGTGGATATGCATTAAATATATTTCAAATGAAATTACATCATATCTTTTTACATGTCTATATATAAATTTCATATAGATGAACTATAATTCTACTTCGTGATTACCATTTTGAAATTTTTGTTTGCAGAGTATAAGAAATCCAGAATATACATAAATCAAAATCTTCAACTCCACCTTATTTTTATGGTCATCCAATCATAGCAATATATATATTTTTGAATCAATTTTTTTGTCATTTCCTTTTACAATATCTAGTCTTCGCATTTACAAACCGTTGGTGCTCAATTGTAATCTTGCCTCTTTTCGTTTAAAGTTAGTATTTTCAATCTGCATGGTTTGAAGTCTTTCTATCTCCCTGTGTGGATGCATGAAGTATTATCTTTATCAAGTTGTTGTTGTAAATCCGTCTCTATGGTCGTGGATCACATTGAGCCAGGTATTGTTTATAGTTTCTCTATCCATGAGAAAAAAATTTGTAATTTGGGCGTGAATTTTGGGTTTCCCTGCATTTTATTTTTCCACAATCATGTCTTCTGTGTCAATTTTGTCCCAATGTCCACGACTACGTGGTCGTCTTTAATTGGATGAGGCACAATGGGTCTATTTGGTGAACTAGTCACTTTTTATTATATTTGCAAAAATGTCAAATTGGTCCCATGGCCCCGATGAATTCTAATCGGACAGTCAAAATTATGAAGTGGCATGAGTAAATTCTTACTTTGGGCCCAAAATATGTACACTTGTCATAAATCAAGTAGTTGTGGAAAGGCGGGCCCTTTTTGTGTTTTGAGGCATTATGGTGAAAGGAATGAAAATATAAAAGGAATGCCTAAGGCCCACAAAAGGACACGTGGCGGTTTGAAAATTCAAAGGTGGAGAGGTAGATTGTCGAAGCATTTTGAAGATTTTGGCCTTTTTGTGAAAAGGAGAAAATTTATAAAATGAGCCGCGATTCGTTGGGGACCAAATAATGTCACATGTTTGAGTCAACATTGAAAAGTCAAAGTGGGGAGGCGGGTCACTGGAGCACTTTGGGAATTTTGGCTTTTTTGTGGAAAGGAGTAAAGTTATAAAGTGAGCAAGCCCCGTTGTCACCAGGTAAAGCCACATGTTGAGCCCATATCAAAAGTGGAGGGGTGGGCCAAAATGTCCAAAAATACACATTTTCTTAAAGTATTACAAAATACAAAAAGTACCCCAAGCCCACTTCAACTAAGATCTTTTCCACATGGACGGCTCAATTTTGAAGTTGTGAAAGACAAAGTTAATGGCTATGATACAAGGCATTTAGTTCTTTCACATTAATGCTCTAGGACCTCAAGAGATTCGAATGCATTTCGTCTTTTATTGTTAATTTCATGGTCTCTTGTCATTTTTATCAGTGAAGTGCAATTGGAATTGTTGTGGAGCTCAATTTTTGAACCCGAAATGTGAAAGTTTTGTTTTGAATCAGAATTGCTCGGGCACCTACAAAAACCACCAAGATGAAGCAGAGAAAGATGTAAAGGAAAAGGATGAAGAGAAGGAAGTTACAGGCGCAAAGGATGATCAACGGAGCTTACATGCATTCTTCCTCTTTTTGTGTTCATCATGTTTTCAGAATCAGGAGGGAATGCTCCAAATAATTTGCCAGAAGTGAAAAAGGATGCCCCAGTTTAAAAAAACTAGTGGAAATAATTGAAAAAGCTTATCTTTTGTACACCTGATAGCTTTTGGGTGTAAATTTGTTAAATATCACTTTCTAGAACAAATCTGTAACAAACAAAGTATTCCTCGAACCGGATTGAAAGTATAAGGGGTGAGAGTACAAGGATGTCGATCGGCTTGAAAGTATAAGGTAAATGCCTAAGACCTGCAAAAGGACACATGGAGGGCTCTGCGCTCATTTGAGGATCCACCTCTGGGTCTTACCTTTGAGTTGCGCCAAGGAGACACGTGGAGGTTTCCATTGGCTCCTCTTTATACAAAGACTTCTCAATGGATGAGGAAACTTTCTTAATCCTGAGACACGTGGAGGGCCCACGCCTATTTGCGAACATGTTCCTTAAGTTTACTTTTGAAAGAGTGCCGAAGAGACACGTGGAGGTTTCCACTGGATCTTCCCATACTTAGAATTTTCAAGCATCTAATGCAACTTTCTCAGACCCTAGGCACGTGGCACCTTCCAGCTGGTTCTTAAACATTTTCAATGACCAAAACATCTTTTTTGGGCCTAAGACACATGGAGAGCCCACACTTGTTTGGGGTCTCCATATCAAAAGTGAACCATATCAAAACACGTGGAGGCTTTCACTAGCTCCTCTTTATCCTGAGACTTTTTCAACGGCTGAGGAAACTTTCTTGGGCCCAGGGCACATGGAGAGCCTGCGCTCATTTGAGGTCCTACCTCTAGAATTCATCTTTGAAGTTATGCCAAATAGACACATGGAAGCTTTGGCTGGACCTTCCCATGCTCAGAACTTTCAACGATTGGTGAAAATCTCTCAGGTTCTAAACATGTGGAGGGCCCGTGCTCATTTGGGAACCTACCTTTGGACATCACCTTTGCAGTTGCGCTAAGGAGACACATGGAGGATTCCACTGGCTCCTCTTTACGCTTGGCCAACTCGGACTCGCAGCGTCAGATATGTGGTATAATCCATGTAAGGACACTCATTTTTGAGAGGAATGAATGTAGGTATCTATTCCTCAAGGTGTATTCTCGAAGGTGAAAAGGATTGCTTGTTAGATCAAGCCATATGGAGCCACCTGAGAATTATTAAAAAGGGGATTTATTGCATGACAAAATAAAAGAATGATTAAAAAGACTGTCAAAAGATGTGACATGGTGCTACAATCATATTTGATGAAAGTAGGAAATGTGAATGGCTCACAACTTTTCCACCTTGCAGAAAAAACATAAAGGAATATTCTCTTGAAGATTTAGACTTTTGGGGGGAAAATTTGGGATGAGTGAGCGAGTGAAATTGTATAAATGCAATGAGAATACTCTTGCATAGGGGGTTAATTTTTCTGAGAAAGTTTGAGAGAAACCATTTTCATGAGAGATCGTCTGAGAAACCTATTTATTTTCCTGTGTTTTAGATTTAATCACGTCAAGATGGTTGCAAGTGTACAACCAATGACAAGCTATGAGATTGTTAAAGAAACTCTCCCTTTTGATGAATCTAATGAACCTTGAAATGAATTTGTGTTGATCATGAGCACAATTGTGTTTCTCTTATTTTAGAATGTTTTCAAATATTTTTTCTTGTTCCTGTTGCAATCTTATGTTGAAATCCCTTTGAATCACACAAGATCTTATCCCTATGGTAGTATTCTAGATTTTGCAATTTCATTGTGAGAAGAGATTTCATCTTGTAATGAAATAAACAATTTAAAATCACTCTACTTTCACTAGGTTGACAAATATTGTTTGTAAGTCTATGAGTGTATCTTAGGCATGACAAATCAAGGAATTTCAATGTTTAATTGATTCTTTAGCATGAGCCTTTATGTTGAATTCTTAAAGAGTGTATGAAACCTGTGCATCTATGGGCCTCCATTGATACACACCTTCTAGTTGAAGGAATATTTTGGCTATTTTGAAGCATTTTGTCTGTGAGTTTTTCAATATTTGTAAAGGTTCTCAAAGATTTGGTATAATCAACTTTATCTTACTTAACTTCCCACCAAAAAAATCTCAAATGATAAATCCTACATGAACTACCCCTATTTTTACTGTGTATTGACAAATATTTAACAAATTTCACTACCAAAATATGCAGAGACAATCAAGTTTCAATTATTATCTTTAGTAACCCAAACCTTATCCAGGAAACATCTCCACTCTCTAGTGTGACAACTCATGAGAGTTAGATTGTGTTGTATTGATCATATTTTCTCAAGGTTCTCATTAAGATTGTGCAAAGAAGGATCTCTCGATATCCTTCACCATTACGGGTTACAAAATAGGTCCTCTCACCCTGTTTGAAGGCACAACCTAAAGTAGTGAGGGTAGATCAAAACCTTAGTAAGTTCTATCCATTTCTCCAATGCCTGAGTAACAAAGAGTCAGTTGAATCCCCTCCTGGCTACAAAATGACTTATATCATGATTTGTTTGTCTCTAAGAATTATGCCGCTTTTTTATGCTACTTAGCCCTCGTAGGAGAAGTAATTTGTATACCAACACCCAAGTGGCACCGTTTTTTAGGAGTATTTGAACACGGTGACCTATTTGTGTGGCAAAAACACCTTAGTGGCACCATTGCTTGCCAGGGAGTATTTGAACATTGGGACCTATTTTTGTGGCAATAACACCGAAGTGGCACCATTTCTAGGGAGTATTTGAACACCGACACCTATTTGTGTGGCAACAACACCGAAGTGGCACCACAATCGGGGATTATTTGAACACCGAGACCTATTGGTACGGCAACAATACCAAAGTGGCATCGTTGCTGGGGATTATCTAAACACTGGGACCTATTTTTGTGGCAACAACACTAGAGTGGTGTCATTATCGAGGATTCTTTGAACATCAGGACCTATTTGTGTAGGAACAAAGCTGAAGTGGTGCTTGGTGTCGAGGATTATTTGAATTGTTGAGGATTATTTGAACACCTTGAACTATTTGTGGTAACAACACCAAGTGGCAGATTCGTTAGGGACTATTTTTACAAATGCATAAACATACCAACCCACGGTAATGCTTCTTACATGGTTTAAGTAAAAATACGTTGTTTAAGCGTTATCCTTTGTTGATATTTTTATTATTTGTGCAACATTACAAGTTCATTGTGAAGTATTTCTAGTTTCTAGTGGTTCACTACAACAAACTTGACCTTTTGCTACAATTTTTCAACAATATTTTTGTGGTTAAATGGTATTAGAGAAATTAAAATTGTGGAATTGGAATTATAGGTAATCTACATTTTGATAAATTATTGTAGTTTTACCACAATTCATTATACTATGGATTTTCCACAATTTATCAAATTTATAGCTAATCTCCATTTTTTAAACTATACATTGTCCACATTTCTTAATGTTTGTAACATTTCTACGATTCTTATATTTGTTAGTATTCCACAATCTTCACAAAAAATGTAGTTTTTCTATTTATTTAATCTTTGTAGAAATTCTCCAATTTGTAGTTTTCTAACTCTCATAATGGTTATATTGTGGCAATTTCAACAATTTATTTCTACAATTTTTCGTTACCACATAAAAATTGTAGGTGGAAGCTACAATTTGGATTCCACGATAATTAATTGTGAAATTACCTTTATTAAAAATGTAGAAAAGTTACTATTAACAACCAATTTGACATTCATTTAGATAATTTTTTATGTGGATTGTCTACATTTGGAAGACACAAATATAAATTTATTATTAAATGTGAATATTTTTGTAGCAATTTTTTTTTGTATCAAAGCAATATATTGTATTGAAATATTTATTGTTCGTATAAATTATCCAAATATAATTATTTAACAATCTAAATAATGTTTTTCTCTATTTATAGAGTCATTTTTAATTTCAAAGAAAGCTTTCACTCTATAGTAAAATAGTAATTAACAATATCAAAATAACAAACAAATCACAACTTGATAAAAATCATATGTGAAGAAAATATGTTCTATTTATTATAGAAAGTGCAAACATCATTATTTTGTTATACTTTCTTCGATTAATAAGTCAAATAATTGTAATATTTCTTTGAAAAATCCTTACATATTTGAAATAAACTAGAAATTTAGCCCCTCTTGATGTCTATAAGTGGTTTTTATAGACCATCCTTCTCCTTCAATAATTACGGTCATTCAAATCCTCTTAAAGAAGTTTGTTCATTCGTTGTTGCATCATCTCCATTATGCATACCAATAGTTATATCCTCTCCTTCAAAAGTATCATCTCCTCTTGGTTGTGTTGATTCCTATATTATGAAAATGAAAGAATTAATATAAGTATAATAAATATATGCTTATAAAATTAAAAGATTCATTCTAATAGTAAATATGTTTACATCAAAAATAATTATCATCAAAAATTACCAAATGATCTAATGCATCACTATTATCATTTGAGGTTTTACTCTTTTCCATCTTCTCATTCCTCAACTTTATAAAACCCTCTTTTCTAGCAAATTGGATCTCTTCTTCAGTAGGAAATCATTGATAGCGATTCCACTTCATGAAAAAGATATTAAATGTCATCCACAATATAAACTATCTAAAATATAAAGATAATTTGAAAAAATAAAAATACTCACCACTGTAGCTTTTAAAGCTCGAACACCACCTCTTCCCAATTTGTGCATGTACCCATGTTCCTGCATTCGATCTCTAGTAACATATTTTAAATGCTCATATTTTTTATCCTTTCTACCACGCTTTGTCTCTTTCTTTAAAACATTCCATGTTTCTTTTCCAACATATGGTTCAGGGGGTGTTTTTCCACCCTTCTTTAAGATATTTTTGAAATATCCCCTTTTGTTATGAAATTAATTGCATGCCATTGACTTCATCCATCTCTTATCAAAGCAATGACCATATTAGTAGTCATAAATTCTTCTAGTTCCTTCTTTTTGTCTTTCGATTGTTGGGTCCAAGGCTTGTCAATTGTTGGTCCAAATAATCTCATTGTAGAATCACACAATGTATGATAAAATTTTATCCCACCCTCAACATGTAGGACCTCTCCTTTCTTTGTCCACATACTGATGTTGTTTTCTTTCTCCCAAAGTGGACTCTACCTTTTGTACATTTATTATTTTATCATGGATTAGAGAATGAAGAGAGGGGTTTTGTTCGTCGGAATATAAGTAGATGAATGATCACAGTTGGTATTATGAGGGCTTCTTATCACATAAATGGTGTCGTTTGAAGGGAGTTTTGAATGTCCATCATTGATTTCATCATGGATTTCATAATTGGTTGATGAAGGATTTGTTGCACTATTTATGTTATCGCTGATCTCATGAGTATTTGAGACACCATTTATTTGACTATTATTGTTTGTAGGACGGAAATTGGAAATTCTATTTTGTGAAGAAAATCCCATTTTAAGTCTATGGTCACACTCTCTTAGTTCTATCTCTTTTTCTTGAAATTATAACTTTTTTGTTGTATTTCTATCATTGCCTTTTGGGATACAATTTTTCTTTCCTCCATTTGAAGAATTCTTTCTTCATAATCGAGGTCAATATTCACAAATACTGTGGAATAAAATAATCACAATTATAATACATTGGATTCAAAGATACATGAATATTATAGTCAATTAGTAAAACATCATAAAATAATTTATTTAATAATAAGAATGTAAGAAAATAAATAATAAAATACATCTAATTATTTAATTTTTTATAAAAATCAACCAAGGAAGAAAGTACAAATAATTACTTGATTTTGTATCATTTCTTTAGGCAGATGTGAAAATATAGATAGAAGATGAATTTAGTTTCTAAAATGTGTACCTGCAACATCATCAATAAATTTTTTTCATGAATATTGGGAGTTAAAATATAGGGTTCGAACTTTTGTAAAAGCAAAAATTTATACAAAAATTTGAACATTATTTATCTCAATTATTACAATTTAATATGAAGAACCAAATAAACTTTATGTTAACAAATTTTAGACATTCATATAAGATATCAACTAAAATTTTGTTTAAATACAAAATTTTAAATAAAAAAATATTAATTGTATAAAATTATTTAAATGCATACTTAAAGTTATAAAACTAACCTTTACTAATATTATTATATAAATTGGTGTTGAACTATTAAATATCATTACTTCTCTACAAAATCAATATTTTACATAATTTTATACCAAACTCATAAAAATATATTTTAAAAACTTAGTTATTTATATTTTATATAAATTTAAATTAAATCTACAAATAATATATCATTATTAAAACAAATAATTATTCTATTCAATGCATGAAAAACAATGCTCACTTTAAACTACTAAAAAGTACACCTTAAGTCTCACTCTAAAATTAAAAATTAATTTATCTTGCTGAAAAGACATGCACATTCTCACATGAAGTTAATAATAATTAACTTTTATAATAATAGATTAGAAGGCTCACTTCAAATTTATATATATATATAATCCTTCTAATATTTTCTAGAAAAAGCTAGCATGCTGCACATTTCAACTCAATCTATAAATATTTAACCTCTATATTAAATCGAATATGTGCTTTCAAGTTTTGCAAGCTTCGGGATTAAAAGACAAGCGTGATAAACAGGTATTTTTTCAGAAACCAAATTTATAGTTTTAGTTTGTAAACTTTGTACTTTTTTTTGTTTAATAAAATTCCATGATTTCATTTAAACATTTAGTAAATTCTTAACATTAAAAACTGTTATGCACAAGACTAGCGTGGAAATTTTCAAAAATTCGGCTTGGCATCTGGGAGTAGTTATGATCTATGACTTAATTATGATCAACACAAAATAAATAAGTTTTTAGTCTAAATTCAACAATATTAATTTGCTTACAATGTGTTTACAAAATAAGAAAACAGACCCATAGGCTAAAAAATTGGGAACTGAAATTTTTGATGTGGTTTGCATAAAAACATAATACCTATTTATATATCTATGAACAGATTATAGATATATCTGTTAAAATTACTGGAAATCACAGCCATCCGAAAGAGCTAAGCTGTCAACAAATTTTTATTTGACAGGCACAGATAGACTAAGCTAAGAACTGACCTGTCCAAAATGTGAGACAAAATAGACCACACAAGATCTGGGTGGGCCAAAGATTCGCCAGAGAAGCTTCTGGTCACATGGGTGGGGAAATCATGAGTCTTGACAAGAATGTACAACCGCCTAAAATAGACCCTGTGTTGAAGCCGTCAAACTTGCAAAGTTTACCAAGTGTGTAACTAGCAATATCACCTTTCGTGATATGAACAGGCCGATAGGCCTGTTTATTAAAATTAATAAACATTAAATCAAAGAAAAAATATGTATTAAAAATAATAAATAAAATAATGACTAAATTAATAAAAGATAAAAAATTGAGAATTTAAATTTAGAATTAAAACTATTAAATAATAAATATTAAAAATTAAAAATTAAAAATTAAAATTAAAAATTAAAAATTTAATTAACAAAAATTAGAAATTAAAATTAATTAAAAAATTAAATTAATAAATGTTACTAAAAAAATTGTCTTTAAATTAATAAATATTAATTTAAAATTATTGTCCTTAAAATTAATAAATATTAATTTAAAATTATTGTCTTTAATGAAAATTAAATATTAATAAATATTAGAAAATTTTAAAAGAATTAATTAAATAATTAAAAAATTAAAAAAATTAAAAATTAAAATCAATAAAATAATTAATTAAAAATAAAAATTAGAAATAAATTTAAAAATAAAAATGGATAAAAATTTAAAAAATTACTTAAAAACTAAAAATAAATAAAAATTATAAAAATTAAATTTACCTATCAAAATTAATTAGAAAAATAAAATATTAAATTTAAAAATAATAGAATATTACAAATTACTAAATATTAAAAAATTCACAAGACTAAAAATAAATAAAAATTTCAAATTATTTAAAGGTAAATATTAATAAAAGTATAAAATAAAATTAAAACTAAAAATTAAAAATTATCAAAAACTAAATTATCATATTATCATCATTAGTGTCATCGTTATCATCATGTTTTTTTCAATTTTCATCATCATCAAATATCATTGTCATCGTCATTGTCAATCGGTTTATAATATGCTTTAATTGTCATCGTTACTCACACCGATCAACTATTATTTAAGGTTAGTGTTTATGGTTTAAATTTAAGTATGTACTATTAACATTTATGAAATGTGTTCGGGGTCACGCACTTGGGATCCATGGTCCATGATTTAATGTTCAAATTTGAAAGTATGATAACATTAATATTTTAAAATTAGTATTGCTATTATTCTTTTTAATATTCTTAGTACAAATATTATGAATATTAATATTATTATAAAAATTTATACATAAAATAAAATATATTATGAATGCTATTATCATCGCCACCATTGTTGATCATCGTCATCCTTATTATCATCACTACCATTGTTGATTATTTTCATCATCATTATCATAATCTTTGTCGTTGATCATCATCTTCGTTAATATCATCACCACCATCGTTAATCATTTTTCATTATTACCATCACCACATCGTTGATCATTGTCATCGTCATTATCACCACCATCACCGTTGATAATTTTCGTCGTCATTATTGTCTTCATAATCACCAATCATCATCATTTTCATCATATTCTCAATCAAATCATTATCATTAGCATCATCATTATCATCCCCATCTAATTTTTTCTTGTTATTTTCATTATGATCATCATCATCATCATCATTTTCGCCGTAATTATTGTCATCGTCTTTATCATCACCACCATCGTTGATCATTGTCATTGCCATTATCAACACCACCATCGTCGATCACTCAATCGTCATTGTCTTTATCATCACCACCATCATTGTCATCATTATCATCACCAACATCATTGACCATTTTCATTATCATTATCATCATCATTATTGTCTTTGTAATCATCAATCATCATTCTCATCATCATCACCTATTCTCGCATGACTTATCATAAGTCGCATTATTAATGTGTGCACGCAAGTCTTCGGTGAGTCGTGGGAACATTGTCCTCCACATTTTTCTTGACAAAATTAGAAGCTATGGGCTGACTACGCTGCCGCATTTGTCTATTATATGCACAATATCAAAATCTCGGGTGCCTTCCAAACCTATTGTCATGATACCTTATCAAATGCTTAACATAATCATGAAAATGTATTGTTCTAATCCTCGGTACATGCAACCATTCGGCATCTCCCATAGGAAAGAGGGTCGGAAATGCCATGACAACATGCCCTCCGTCTAGTGTTCTATCCAAGTGTTCTTTCTTTTCACTATAAGAATATCCACATCCTCTATTCGACGAGGAAGCGGTAGTAATAGAATATACGTCTTGGGAAAGAAAATAGTGTGTCCACTATATTTGATCTGGCCACCACATGCATGAGTTACATGCACGATATGGGATTCACCCGCACTATCAACATTTCTTTCACCCGCAATTACACGCAACACTTTTGGCTGATCCTCGGGATCCATATTGTTCCACTTTGAATATCGATGACCACCTTGTTCACACTTGCATCTCTTGCAAATAGGTCCTTCCACTGAAAGTGTCACAACTATACCAGGATATGACTCTTTACATATACCACACATCTGAATAACTTCCAGCGCATCAATCCTTTTCAAAAATTCACGACGAGACTCGAGCATTCTATTCAATTGTACACCATAACGCAATGAGTAAAACTGTGTATAACTCTTATTTGGGAAATTATTCACACCACTTATCGTAGGTATGTTTTGATGTCGAATTTCCTGTTTTGACTCAGTATCACGCTCACCATCCCTGGGATAGTGGATGTTGTCGTTCCTTACTGAATGTGTTGCATGACACACCATATTCTCCATGTTCACAAACCTCCCACCCTCACCATCCACATTTGCAAAAGAATCCATATAATTCATTTTCCCAAATAAATTATGATCGCAGGCATTCATGTTATTCTCCAAATGCTCACATACATCACTTTGGATCCCAAGACGCAATTCACATGAACCTGATGCTCTCGGACATGTTTTGTCCATTCCATTTCGCATAAGACTTCTGGATAATATATCTCCTTGACAACCTACACACAAATATACCGAGTCATAAAGACCTAATAAATGAAAAATGCACCATCTCTGACGTCGCATCTTATTTTAATGGATAATTTTTAAAAAATATATCACAAAGAAAATTTCACCTGCACTTCGATTCATGACTGAGTTGTTTTGTTGCTGCTGCAACATTTCATCCAACATCGGATGAGGAATATCATATATTCCAATAGAAATATCCTACAATGAACCTCTCCCATAGCTACTTCCACTCGTTGCTACGTTTATGTATAAGAATAGCAATTCGTGAGACATTTTTAGAAAAATTTGAAAATTCACATATACATAACATTCAAAGACATTTTGGTTAACAAAAATCTGACGAACTCCAATAGATCATAAATTCAAAACTATTGTAGGGAATCTATAAACTGGAGAATAAAAATGCACCATCTCTGACATCACAACTTATTTTGATGCATACATTTAAAAAATATCTCACAAAGAAAATTTCACCTGTAGTTCGGTTCACGATCAAATTTTTATGTTCATTTCTTTGTGAGATTTCATTTAACATCAGATCAGGAATATCAGATATTCCAACAGAAATATCTTGCAATGACCCTCTACCATATCTACTCCCGCTCATTCCTATATCTATGTATAGCAATTTCACCTTGTGATATATTTTATAAAATTTCAAAAAATTCAGATATACATAACATGTAAAGAGATATTGGTTAATAAGAATCCAACCAACTACAAAAATCATATTTTTAAAACTTTTGTGCTATTAATCAAGTTTGGAGAATAGAAAGCGTACCATCTCTCGACGTCTCATATTATTTTAATGCTTAACTTTTTAAAATACATCACAAATAAAATTTCACCTACACATTGTTTTACGACTGAGTTGTTGCGTTGGTCTTTGTGACATTTCATTTAACATCGGATGAGGAATATCAGATATTCCAAAAATATATCCTGTAATGACCTCTCTCCTGTAGCTCTGCCTACAACTTCTACTCAGCCCCACATTTATGGGATGCGTATTTGTCTCAACTACGGTAGGCACAATTCTCGCATTCAAAGAGTGGTCTCTATCTTTGTCTCGATACTTCCTATCGACCATATCAATCTTTAAGTCGCACATTGACATCCGGCATGACTCTTAATCTATCATACGGCAAGGGGAAACATTTTCACAATATTGTATACGAAACTTGGGTATGAAGTGTAACTCCGCTCCAACATCTAAAGAGCGTAGAAGGTCTGCCTTTGACACATTCAATCGAAAACGTGTACAAATCCGACCACACATCTCCTTCATTTTGTCTTGCTCTCGAACCTGCGACTTAAGGAAATGAAGGCGATCGTTGTCCCTCTGACATTTTCCAGGAAATATTCATAAGCAAAATATTCAGATGAGATTAGAGCTTAAATAAAATTTAAGAAATAAAATATTAGGGAGAAATTTTTTATTGAAGATATCCTGAACCGATATCTACGAATTACAATCAAAAACATAAAAAAGAGCTATAATGAAACCATCTAATTTAATGGAGGCTAAAATAGACAACATATTTTTTAGAGCATAGCGCTGAACTAAATCATGTTGATTCAAAAACTTATATGTAAGCAATTATACCCATTCAATTTCCATGGACCTCGACGGTGCGGTTAGCGAAATACGGATCAAAACCGGTGGGGTTGCCCGATTCATCAAATCAAATTAGATTGAAAACACAAACAACCAAAAATGAAATTTTACCAAAATGTTCAAGCAAATACCGATGACGAGGAAGACACCAAAGCTGCGCAGAGATTGATGGATTGATGCCTTTAGGTAATTCATTATCACTCCAGTTTGATGGGAATGTATATTTGCTACAAATTGATCAAGTAATGCCATTGAGATCGGGTTCCAAATTTCTGCATAGGTTTCACGTCCTCTAAACTCCCGAGAATTCACCTTTCTTACTAGAAACTTCCTTCACAAAACGTGTGTTCTTTGAGACGGAATCCAAGACTATCTCGCATTAAATAAAATTAGAGACAACTTACAAAATCGGGCGAGAACAATGTGGAGCAAGATGGAGAAAATGCGGAGAGGACTGATGTCATAATAAAATCCGAACAAAAATCTGAAATACTTTAGCATAACTACTTGATAGCCTACAGCAATTAGAAGAGAGAAGGCGGGGCTAACCAACTGGAGAAACTTATCGATATGTCGAGAGAGAGGGAAATCAGATTGCCTAAATAGAGAAACGGTTGAACCGTTTTCCATTAATATTTGGAACTATTTATCTCTGTTAGGACTTCAAACTATTTGTTGATAAAAAATGTTTATTTTTATTTTTTTATTAGTATTAATTATTATTTGAATAATCTATGCATATTGAGTCCTTTCGAAATGTGGTCCACCTCTCAAGTCAAACTCCTAGATATTTAGTTCGTATTTTTATATTTCCTATTCTTTTAGTGCAGTCCCTAGATTCTTTTAAAAGAAACCTTTGCTTTTGTATGATTCCAACCCCAATTTTGTCATTAAGTATTTTTCTTTATCTCAATCTGCATATTTGCCTACCTACGAAGCTATGTTAAGGTTCAAATGATAATCAATCAATTTTTATTCGTTTAAAAGCTGTTCTACCAATATCTCGCGTCACCAAAAACATCAAGATCAATATAATTTTGAATGGGCTCCCTAGTAAGTGGATTCTTAAGAATTTTGTGTTGGAAGACAACCCATATCCAGCATTGAATTCTTGTATCACATGTCCAATTCCTAAGGATATGGTCTCAAACTCGCGCGTCATCATATTTGCTCTTTCATTAAAATCTCTCGATATCATAAGTATCCGCCCGCCCTGACGGGAATTCATACGCAATCTTTTTAATAATCGGATGTCTGATCCTCTGTAATAATGCGTATAAAATTTATAACCTACGATATCACGCGTCTGCAAATGACAAATGGCAAATAAAAACAGTGCACTAAGGTTGCCTCTTGCCACCCACACCTCCAACGCTATATGCGTATAGATCTTATCGTATGTCGTATACGGTGAGAAAACACTACTCACGCATCTACCCACAATCTAACAAAATTAATCTTTTAATTACTCGGATTTAACATGTCCACATGGCCAGAATGGATGCAAAGACTGTTTCCAGTTGTCAATTATCAAATATTACAGTTGTCAATAGTTGTGTGGAAAAGAGCTGCAGGACAGGTGTCAAAAATCATTGAGTGAAGTTATATGTTAGGCCTATCGGCCTAACTTAGCAATATCACCTTTGGTGATATGAATAGCCGATAGACTGTTTATTAAAATTAATAAACATTAAATCAAAGAAAAATATGTATTAAAAATAATAAATAAAATAATGATTAAATTAATAAAAGATAAAAAATTGAGAATTTAAATTTAGAATTAAAACTATTAAATAATAAATATTAAAAATTAAAAATTAAAAATTAAAAAATTAATTAACAAAAATTAGAAATTAAAAATAATAAAAAATTAAATTAATAAATATTACTAAAAAAATTTGTCTTTAAATTAATAAATATTAATTTAATTTAAAATTATTGTCCTTAAATTAATAAATATTAATTTAAAATTATTGTCTTTAATGAAAATTAAATATTAATAAATATTAGAAAATTTTAAAAGAATTAATTAAATAATTAAAAAAAAAAAAAACTAAAAATTAAAATCAATAAAATAATTAATTAAAAATAAAAATTAGAAATAAATTTAAAAAATAAAAATGGATAAAAATTTAAAAAGTTACTTAAAAACTAAAAAATGAATAAAAATTATAAAAATTAAATTTACCTATCAAAATTAATTAGAAAAATAAAATATTAAATTTGAAAATAATAGAATATTACAAATTACTAAATATTAAAAATTCACAAGACTAAAAATAAATAAAAATTTCAAATTATTTAAAGGTAAATATTAATAAAAGTATAAAATAAAATTAAAACTAAAATTAAAAATTATCAAAATCTAAATTATCATATTATCATCATTAGTGTCATCATCGTTATCATCATGTTTTTTCAATTTTCATCATCATCAAATATCATTGTCATCGTCATTGTCAATCGGTTTATAATATGCTTTAATTGTCATCGTTACTCACACTAATCGACTATTATTTAAGGTTAGTGTTTATGGTTTAAATTTAAGTATGTACTATTAACATTTACGAAATGTGTTCGGGGTCACGCACTTGGGATCCATGGTCTATGATTTAATGTTCAAATTTGAAAGTATGATAACATTAATATTTTAAAATTAGTATTGCTATTATTCGTTTTAATATTCTTAGTACAAATATTTATATTATGAATATTAATATCACGAATAATAGTATTAATATTAATGTTATTACTAATATTAATATTATTATAAAAACTTTATACATAAAATAAAATATATTATGAATGCTATTATCATCGCCACCATTGTTGATCATTGTCATCCTTATTATCATCACTACCATTGTTGATTATTTTCATCATCATTATCATAATCATCGCCATTGATCATCATCTTCGTTACATTATCATCACCACCATCGTTAATCATTTTTCATGATTACCATCACCACATCGTTGATCATTGTCATCGTCATTATCACCACCACCACCATTGATAATTTTTTCGTCATTATTGTCTTCACAATCACCAATCATTATCATTGTCATCATCATCATCATTTTCATCATATTCTCAATCAAATCGTTATCATTAGCATCATCATTATCATCCCCATCTAATTTTTTATTGTTATTTTCATTATGATCATCTTCATCATCATCATTGTCGCCGTAATTATTGTCATCGTATTTATCATCACCGCCATCATCATGATCATCACCACCATCGTTGATCATCGTTTTCATCATCATCGTCAATCATTGTCATTGTCATTGCCATTATCAACACCACCATCGCGATCGTCGATCACCACTGTCATTGTCATCATTATCATCACCGACATCATTGATCATTTTCATCATCACTATTGTCTTTGTTATCATCAATCATCATTATTTTCATCATCAATCATCATTCTCATAATCATCACCTATTCGCAACTTATCATCGATCGCATTATTAATGTGACGATGCAAGTCTTTAATAGTCGTGGGAACATTGTCCTCCAAATTTTTCTTGACAAAAATAGAAGCTATGGGTTGACTGCGGTGCCGCATTTGTCTATTATATGCACAATATCTAAATCTCGGGTGCCTTCCAAACCTATTGTCATGATACCTTATCAAATGCTTCACATAATCATGAAAATGTATTGTTCTAATCCTCGGCTGCAACCATTCAACATCTCCCATAGGAAAGAGGGTAAGAAATGCCATAGACAACATGCCCTCCGTGTTGTATTCATTGATTGGAGAAGACCCAATCGGTGGCCAATCGACAACATTGACCGACCTCAAATCCATATTTTCAACAAACAATCTGACTTCCTCCATCTCCCTTCGTGGATTAGGAAGCCTTAAAGCAAATGATGATGGATGATTATGTACATGTTCTTCTTCGACACTCACTATATCCGTTGTTCCTTCTCTCCCGACGTGCTCATCTTATCTCTCAGATTCCACCCAACGAATTCTTTCTGATACATCTCCCTCTACTTCTGGGAGATCTTCTAATGCTACGTAGTCTATCTCAACGTCTTTGTAATACCTATCGTTACAAATTTTATAACGCAAAGCATCCAATACACACGAGCGACTAACAATACATTCATACTCCCTCTGTCAGTGTTCTGTCTTTTCACTATAAGAATATCCACATCCTCTATTCGATGAGGAAGCAGTGTAGCAATAGAAGATACGTCTTGGGGAAAGAAAATAGTGTGTCCACTATATTTGTACTGGCCACCACATGCATGAGTTACATGCAATATGGGATTCACCCGCACTATCAACATTTCTTCCACCCTTCAAGTACACGCAACACTTCTGGCTGATCCCTAGGATCCATATTGTTCCACTTTGAATATCGATGACCACCTTGTTCGCACTTGCATCTCTTGCAAATAGGTCCTTCCACTGAAAGTGTCACAACTATACCAGGATATGACTCTTTACATATACCACACATCGAATAACTTCCAGTAGCATCAATCCTTTTCAAAAATTCACGACGAGACTTGAGCATTCTATTCAATTGTACACCATAATGCAATGAGTAAAATTGTGTATACGTCTTATTCAGGAAATTATTCACACCACTTATCACATGTATGTTTTGATGTCGAATGTCCTATTTTGACTCAATATCACGCTCACCATCCCCGGGATAGTGGATGTTGTCATTCCCTTCTTGAATGTGTTGCATGACATACCGTATTCTCCATGTTGATAGACCTCCCACCCTCGGGATCCACATTTGCAAAAGAATCCATATCATTCATTTTCCCAAATAAATTTACGATCGCGGTGTTCATGTTATTCTCCAAATGCTCACGTACATCACTTTGGATCCCAACACACAATTCACATGAACACGATGCTCTCGGACATGTTACGTCCATTCCATTTCGCATAAGACTTCTTGATAATATATCTCCTATACAACCTACACACAAATATACCGAGTTATAAAGACCTAATAAATGAAAAATGCACCATCTCTCGATGTCGCATCTTTTTTAATGGATATTTTTTAAAAATATATCACAAAGAAAATTTCACCTGCACTTCGATTCACGACCGAGTTGTTTTGTTGTTTCTGCAACATTTCATCCAACATCGGATGAGGAATATCAGATATTCCAATAGAAATATCCTGTAATGAACCTCTCCCATAGCTACTTCCTCATTGCTACGTTTATGTATAAGAATAGCAATTCGTGAGACATTTTTAGAAAAATTTGAAAATTCACATATACATAACATTCAAAGACATTTTGGTTAACAAAAATTTGACCAACTCCAATAGATCATAAATTCAAAACTATTGTAGGGAATCTATAAACTGGAGAATAAAAATGCACCATCTCTGACATCACAACTTATTTTGATGCATACATTTAAAAAATATCTCACAAATAAAATTGCACCTGTAGTTTGGTTCACGATCAAAGTTTTGTGTTGTCATTTCGTGAGATTTCATTCAACATCGGATCAGGAATATCATATATTACAACAGAAATATCTTGCATGATGACCCTCTACCATATCTACTCCCGCTCATTCCTATATCTATGTATAGCAATTTCACCTTGTGATATATTTTATAAAATTTCAAAAAAATTCAGGATATACATAACATGTAAAGAGATATTGGTTAATAAGAATCCAACCAACTACAAAAACTCATATTTTTAAAACTTTGATCAGGCTATTAATCAACTGGAGAATAGAAACGTACCATCTCCAACGTCTCATATTATTTTAATGCTTAATTTTTTAAAAATACATCACAAATAAAATTTCACCTACACATCGTTTTATAAGTGAGTTGTTGCGTTGGTGCTTGTGACATTTCATTTAACATCGGATGAGGAATATCAGATATTCCAAAAAAATATCCTGTAATGACCCTCTACCGTAGCTAAAACTTCCACTCACCCCACATTTATGGCATGCGCATTTGTCTCAACTACAAAGAGGAACAATTCTCGCATTCAAAGATTAATCTCTATCTTTGTCTCGATACTTCCTATCCGACCATATCAATCTTTAAGTCGCACATTGACATCTGGCATGAATCTTAATCTATCGTACGGTGGGAAACATTTTCACAATATTGTATACCTAACTTGGGTATGAAGTGTAACTCCGTTCCAACATCTGAAGAGCGTAGAAGGTGAACCGACACGTTCGGTCGAAAAAGTGTACAAATCCAACCACACATCTCCTTCATTTTATCTTGCTCTCGAACCTACAACTTAAGGAAATGACGTGATCGTTGTCCCTCCGACATTTTCCAGGGAAATATTCATACGCAAAATATTCAGGATGAGATTAGAGCTTAAAGAAAAATTTAAGAAATAAAATATTAGGAAGAAATTTTTATTGAAGATATCTTGAATCGATATCTACGAATTACAATCAAAAACATAAAAAGAGCTATAATTAAACCATCTAATTTAATGGAGGCTAAAATAGACAACATATTTTTTTTAGAGCATAGCGCTGAAATAAATCATGTGAATTCAAAAACTTATATGCAAGCAATTATACCCATTAAATTTCCATGGGCCTCTGACAGTGCCAGTCAGCAGATACGGATCAGAACCGGTGGGGTTGCCAGAT
Source organism: Taxus wallichiana var. yunnanensis (assembly GCA_018340775.1). Taxonomy (NCBI): domain Eukaryota; kingdom Viridiplantae; phylum Streptophyta; class Pinopsida; order Cupressales; family Taxaceae; genus Taxus; species Taxus wallichiana. The sequence goes on from CM031240.1 coordinate 775,113,482, forward strand.
TCATCAAATCAAATTAGACTGAAAACACAAACAACCAAAAATGAAATTTTACCAAAATGTTCAAGCAAATACCTAATGACGAGGAAGACACCAAACTGCGCAGAGATTGATAGATTGATGCCTTTAGGTAATTCGTGATCACTCCAGTTTGATGGGAATGTATATCTGCTGCAAATTGATCAGTAATACCATTGAGATCGGGTTCCAAATTTCTGCATAGGTTTCACCTCCTCTAAACTCCCAGAATTCACCTTTCTTACTAGAAACGTCCTTCACAAAACGTGTGTTGCTGAGACGGAATCCAAGACTGTCTGCATTCAATAAAATTAGAGACAACTTACAAAATCAGGCAGAACAATGTGGAGCAGGATGGAAAAAATGCGGAGAGGACTGATGTGATGATAAAATCCGAACAAAAATCTAAAATACTTTACCATAACTACTTGATAGCCTGCAATTCGAAGAGAGAAGGCAGGGCTAACCAACTGGAGAAACTTATCGATATGTCGAGAGAGAGAGGGGAAATCTGTAGGTAAATAGAGAAACGGTTGAACCGTTTTCCATTAATATTTGGAACTATTTATCTCTGTTCGGACTTCAAACTATTTGTTAATAAGAAATGTTTATTTTTATTTTTATTTATTAGTATTAATTATTAATGAATAATCTATGCGTATTGAGTCCTTTCGAAATGTGGTCCACCTCTCGGTCAAACTCCTAGATATTTAGTTCGTATGTTTTATGTTTCCTATTCTTTTAGTGTAGTCCCCTAGATTCTTTTAACAAGAAACCTTTGCTTTTGTATGATTCCAACCCCAATTTTGTCATCAGGTATTTTTCTTTATCTCAATCTGCATATTTGCCTACCTATGAAGCTATGTTAAGGTTCAAATGATAATCAATCAATTTTTTATTCGTTTAAAACTGTTCTACCAATATCTGATGTCACCAAAAACATCAAGATCAATATAATTTTGAATGGGCTCCCTAGTAAGTGGATTCTTAAGAATTTTGTGTTGGAAGACAACCCATATCCAGCATTGAATTCTTGTATCACATGTCCAATTCATAGGGATATGGTCTCAAACCTGCGCGTCATCATATTTGCCCTTTCATTAAAATCTCTGATATCATAAGTATCCGCCCCGCCCTAGATGGGAATTCATACGCAATCTTTTTAATAATCGGATGTACAGCTGATCCTCTATAACAATGCGTATAAAATTTATAACCTACTTGATATCACCGCGTCTCGCAAATGACAAATGGCAAATAAAAATAGTGCACTGAGGTTTCCTCTGCCACCCACACCTCCAGTTCTATATGCGTATAGATCTTATCGTATGTCGTATGATCGGTTACAAAACACTACTCACGCATCTACCCAAAATCTAACAAAATTAATCTTTTAATTACTCGGATTTAACATGTCCACATGGCGAGAATGGATGCAAAGTTGTCAATTATCAAGCCAGTTGTCAATAGTTGTGTGGAAAAGAGTGCGCAGACAGTGTCGAAAATCATTGAGTGAATTTATATGTTAGCCTATCGGCCTAAAGATGACGATCAAGAATCTTGGAAAGTGAGTTATTGTAACTACAGAAATAGCTTCAAACTAAGAACTATATTTATATTTATAGTTAACAAGTCGGTTAGTTTACAGTATAAATTTTTATTGAATGCATGATTTACATCAAAATGTCTCGTGAATTTGGTCTCTAAAATAATAAAAGTTAAAGTTGTTATTATTATTTTTAGATGAATAAGATCTTATATTATATTAATAAGTAAAATGATATAAGATAATTCACAAAAAAATGGGGCGTATGTAATAACAAATAAGTCAATGTGAAAAATGGTTCCATCCTCTCCTGTTACCTCTAAACCATTTAATGTTGTCAAGCTCTCCCCTTCGGTTTCATTTGGGGAGTTGGTGATTCAAGAGGAATTTTTCTTCTCCAACCAAGGGTTGATTTATTGCAATGGCCTTTGGCTTGTCTTTCCGCTTCTTCATTCTTGGATTTCCTTGAAATCTTCGACCTCTCTTGAAAGGTAACGTTGAGATTTACCTCTTTGCTAGGGGTTTTTTTATTGTGGTATTTGATGTTGCTGAAGATAGAGATGTTATCCTTTCCAAGCTTTGGGAACTACAGAATCATCACTTGCTGATGAAACCGTGGTTCCCATCCTTCAATCCTATCATTGCGACTTTGACATTAAGCATGTATGGGTTCATTTACCTCATCTTCTCGGTCGGTTTTAGGGGAGGAGAGTTTGATTTCTATTGGTAATGCTTTGGGCAGATGTTTGTCCATCGATTCTAAAATTGAACTTTACACACATACTACCTATGCTTGCATTTTGGTGGATCTGGATACCTCTCTTGATCTACCCGCTTCCATTGAACTCAAAGTTTTGGATAGGATATGGACTCAACCTCTTGACTATGAAGGCTTACCCTTCAGATGCAAGAAATGTTTTCCTTGGGTCACCTTAGCCGAGTGTCAAAAAGTAAAACTAAAGGTGAATGAAAAGTTTCTTGGTGGAAGGATTCTCAACCTAGCTTGTTGGTTGTTGGGGATGATTCAAATCCCCATCGAAGATTCGAGAGGAGGATGTTTGGGAGGTATTTCGGGAAGAGCCTAAATTTGATGAAGTGGAGAATCAATATTAGTTAAGACTCTCGTTCACCCCCATAGGTGTTGACGCTCCCCTCGGGAGTGGATTCTAGCTGCACTAAAATTGATTTCTTGAAAGAGAATTCAAATGTTGAAAAAAGAGGAGATATTTGAAATTTGACATCTTATCCATCCAGATGAAAACTTAGATCCTAACAGGTGTGATGATGGACATTAGTAAATAGAAAAAGAAAGGAAATTATTTCCCTAAAATGAGATTATGATCCCATGGTAAACTTCCCTTGGTCATTTCTTGAGGGTAGTCAAGTACATTTATATTACAATGGATACATCAACTTTTCTTTTGAATTCTCACAATTTGTATTTTGTTTCGTTCAGATTAGTGCCTTAGTGGCTTCTTGTCTTTTGATGCATGCGGGATTTATTTTTGACTTGCTTCATTGCTATATCTTGCCTTAAGGGACTTTTGTAAAAGGATGTGGGTCCTTTTAAAATCCCCATATTTTCTCTTAGTAAAAAAAACTAGGCAACAACAAAGCTTAGGAAAAAACTTGATTACAAAGTATCAGTTAGTATAAAAGCAATAATATTAATCCGCCACCACAAATTGTTGTCTGTAGGTGGTAGGTCTTGATCATGCCAACCAAGGCAAAAATGTATTTTCCACTATCTGACATGTTCCAACCAGATCTGAGATAGCTTTCATCTTCATTATCTTTTGGCGGGGGCTCGAGAGGTCGGCATGGGAAAGAGACAACCTAGGAAACTTATCGGATGGAGGCTGAAGGCTCCAACGATCCTGAGTACGTGGCTTGGGAACAACTGACAAGACCCAGCTGAGCTGACTAGGTGGTAGAGGGACATCCCATTCTCATTGGTGGGATGAAGGTGGAGGGGAGAATATCCTAGGAGGAGATTGGCTATGGGGGACCAACATGTCGGCTAAAGGACAAGCACCGAGAGCGGCTTTGACAGCCACAACCTCTTGGGTGCCCTCTAACAATGCCATGTGGCGGGGAGTGGTGAGAGGGGGATGGGGTTTTCAAACAAAATTGTAAGGGGTTTCACCCTAGTGACATAGGAGCATTTGTAGATGTTCCACCTCAATTGCCACTTTATTGGCTTGAACTTGAATCTGCAGATAAGACATTTGTGATAACCACATATTTTTATAAATAGACAATTGTTGATCAACTTCAACATTAGAAAATAAACAAGAATTCATTTCTTTCCAAAGCTAGAATAAGATTTCCCATTTGAAATCATGCCAATTTTTTGAAAATTTGTGATGCATTCGAGGATTATCTCCTAAAAGCACATGCTACCAAGTGAAACACTCTAGTCGGAAAAGGAGGAAGAAAGAATGAATCCAATTCCAAGCCTTCTAGGTTTTGCAGAAATACAGAATAAGTGAGACAAGGTTTCCAGATGACCACAAAAGGGAATTTGGGGGCAACCACTCCAGATACACCAGATGGGAAACAAATAGAAGGCTTTGGTGAAGAACAAACCACATGAAAGTGAAATTTTGGGTTCCACACAAGCAGACCAAACAATAGAATATTTCCTTTTCTAGATTGATGGTGAGGATCAAATTCACCACTGGATATTAAGCTTTCCCACCATGGGTAAATGAGGTGAAAGTGAGCATATCCTTGTCTAGCTGAGTAATTATGGAATGGGTGTCCACATACCATTTCTAGTCCATCAACCAAGGATAAGACAAAAGAATGGCTATCTTGTGGATCATATGGTCTGACATGAAGGAAATGATGTCATTGATTATAGCTCTATCTAGAAGATCCAATTTGAACTACATGTGAGATATTTCCAGTATAGCCAAGATTGGTTTTGTTTATAGAAGAGGTCTTGGATGGTGTGAATGTCATAGTTGAAAAGGAAGAGTGCAAGAAATCAAGGAACCTCATCTAGATAATGATCCTGGCATTGAATGACTAGAGACCACCACAAAGAGTGGAGATTAAATGAAAGGCTATCACGGAAGCCATTGCCATTCCACCGAGCCATGGATTGATTTTCTCCCAAGATTTCCAAATGCTTTTAAGCACAAAGGTACCAACCACTTTGACTGGAATAGGGGAAATGAGAATATTGGAAAATCTAATGCCTTTCTAGGAAGCACAACCATACGAAGAGCCTTATGTAATCCCATTTCGTAGGAGCACCTTCAATGCTTCCTTTCCTTCCATGTTTGGGATTATCCATTTAGCATAAAGCACTTTCCCTTGATGTAGAATTTTAATGAGGCTTAAGCCACCTAAATCTCTAGGAAGGCAACATGTTTCCACATAACTTTGTGAAAACCTTTACTGGTGGAAGCATTGGTCTAGAAGAAGTATTTGAGTAGTTTCTCAAGATTTTTCCTAGACTTCTTAGACAGAACCCAATAGGAGGATTAGTAGGCATGTGTGACTTTAAGAACTTTGGATCAAATCTGAAATTTTCTTGCTAAGGAAAATGGCTTGGTGATCCATTATTCCATCTTCTAACCCACCCATTACACAACATATTGCTAAAGCTCTGTATGAAAATCTTGAAAGGAAAAGGGAATACCAAGAAAATTAAAAATTTCTCTGTGTTTGAGCATCTTCCAATCATAGGAAGCCAATCAGGGGGTGCAGGAAGGAAGGATTGTTTGTAGCATTGCATTTTGTGCCATTAGATGGAAGATCTAGAAGCTAAACATAAAGTTTCAAAGAACTTCATATCATTGTTAATGTTATTTTCTTCTTTAATGAGTGTAAGGAAGGAATCATCCGCAAAATGGCCATTAAGAAATTGGTAGCCATCATTAGAGTAAAAATAAATACCCTAAAAATCCCCTAGGATTGAGCTTTGAAAGTAAGTAACCTACTCCTTTAGCCACAAGAACATAGAGGGTGTGTCTGCTAGAGGTAATCCTTATCGAATGGATATGAAAATACCAAATGATTATGAACATTTCCCATTAATGGTGATATGGGTGGAGGCATGCACAAAGAAAAAATTGACAGTCTTAATGAAATTTGGGCCAAATCCTAAAGCTTTGAGCATGGAAAGAATGAAAGGACATTCTCTTCTTTTTAAGAATTATCAAAGTAAATTTTAATGAAGAGTGATTTATGATTGGATATGTGCACCCATTCCATGCCTTCCCAAATGAAATGATATTATCAAGGATATATTTCCCTTGAATGAAACCAGTTTTTTAGGACGAATAATGAAAGGAAGGATGTGTCACACGTGAATGGAAAGTTGAAAAAATGAATTATCCACCTATGAATTCAATTGATGGAATACATCCAATTTTCCACTATCAATATTCTTCAACTCCCACTCAAGAATCCAATTATTTTCTTCTTGCTCCAAACCTTCCCACTACAAAAAAATATATTGTGTAGCTCCATTGCCTAGTAGTGATTATCTTTTGGTCCAAGACACACATTACCCTCTTTTTTCTTCTTCGATATCCACTACTCCCACTTTATTTCTTCCTCCTCCTTGACATTTTCCTCATTACCTAGAAACTTATATAATTGAAACATTAAAAATGTGTGGAATAGTTATTTTTAGGTAGCTCTACCTTGTAGGTGTTATCATTGATTTTCTTCAGAATCCTACATGGCCCAATCTTCTTATACTTTAGTTCATTATATGTCCCCTTTGGAAACCTCTCCTTTACGAGATGAAAAATCACCATGTCTCCCTCTTCAAATGTATTTAATCTCCTACTTGTATCTATAGCTGCTTTATATTTTTCATTACTAACTTTCATATTTTTCCTCACTTCTTCCTATAATTGTAGCATGTGTTCTATAAATGCTTTTACATAATCATGTGTTTTATCTTCATCAACAAGAAAAATCAAATCTATAACTCCCTTGGGGTTCCTACTGTAGAAAATATGGAAAGGAGACATCCCCATTGACCTATTTATATAGTTATTATTAGCAAAATCATCCCGTGGTAAAGCCAAATCCCATTGTTTTGTATTTTCTCCAACTATGCAAAGTAGAATATTTCCCAACATTTTTCTTAATACTTCTATTTGTCCATAAGTTTGAGGGTGATATGCACTATTGAACTGTAGTAGTGTCCCCATTTTCCTCCATAGATTCTTCCAAAGTTGAATCCAACACTTTGTGTCCCAATCTAAAGTGATCGTTCTTATAGCTCCATACAACCTAACCACTTTTGAAAAATCAAATCTGCAACTCTAGAAGCATCACTAGTTGTCTTACAAGTAATGAAATGTGCCATTTTAGAGAACCTATCTACCACAAAAAAAGAAATAATCATTCCCTCATTATGTGTTAGGAAGTCCTAACATGAAATCCATACTCAAATCAACTCATGGCCCTATAGGGACAAGTAATTGCATATACAACCCAATATTCTATGCATGGCCCTTAGCAATTTGGCACACTCTACATCTTGATATGATCCTACTTATGTCCCTCTTTACCTTTGGCCAATAATACTTCTCTACCACAAGAGAAATTGTATTACTTATACCAAAGTATCAAAGTAAACCCCACCATGCAATTCTCTTATAATATTTTCTCTCATTGAACCAACAGGGATACAAAATTACTTTCCTTGAATAAATAACCATCTTGTATCAAATAATCAGAAGAAATACTACCTACTTTATGGTCCTTACATTGTCTCACAACATCACCAAAATTTGGATCATTTTCATACAATTCCTTAACCACCTTAAACCCTACCAATTTATGTTTTATTGCTTTAAAGGAGAGATAGTTTTACTAAGTAGCTATTATCCAAAAACTTTGTCATTTTCATTTTGAAGCCAATGTGTTTTGAGGTGGCCCTTGTAGTGGACTCCTTGCATGGTGATCTAGGCCTTATTTTGTAATAGATTGAATTGTGCATATCCATGAAGAAATAGATGCAAGTTTGTGGATGTATCTTCCCTTGCTATGTTTATTTGCATTCTTATTTCCCTTTCAACCTCATTACAAATATATTGTGTCTATTTTATGCTCTTACGAGAGGATTCATTATCATTCATGTGTATGAAATGAAATTGTTATGAATGTGTAATGCGACCCCGAAGTTGCTAAAGACTACAAAATTTGTGAGAACTATTATCACCCTCTCTAGTATTTACTTTGATTTTATTTTTCACACATTGAAAGCTATTCTCATACCCTCATTTTTTGAGTGTATCACCGCTTTAGTGTAGGATTTGTTTTCATGCACTCTCTCTCCTGGTCCCTGGAAAGTTAGATTAGGATAAGATAAGTTTTACCTTGCATTAGAGTATATTAGGTAGGTTTTTGTTTTTAATCCTCTCTCTTCCAAATTCTATAAATTAGAGTTAGTTTTGGAGTATTTCCACCTCTTTATCCTCTTTTCCAAATTCTTTTGAGAGTTGAGCCAAGGAGATATAGATTTGTGAGTAGAAAACCTTTCAAAGTTAAAGGTGGGACTTCATATGATGGTAGGTTGTTTAGGAGCAAGAACTAGATTATTTATCTAGAGGTCTATCTCAAGTAGCAAGTCCATTTTAACTTGGAGAGATAGTACCCATGTTTTTGACCAGGTCTGTGGAACCGTGAGCTCAAGCACACACACTTGTGAAAATATAGGATGCTCATTCCTTTTTGTGATTCAACGATAACATGTGGTTCTACTAGTTTTTTATATAATGTCACATTTGTGTTGGGAAGGTGATCAACCTCTCAACTAATTCACCTTCAAGTAGCAAAGCTTGCCAAGCTAGTTACCCTTTACTATGAGCTTCACATCTTTATGGGTTTAAAATGTTGCACTTTTATATTTTATATATGCCTAGTCACAAGTTCATGACTCAATCATTCCCTCTTTCCTCTCTTTGTTTCACATAAAGCACAAGGCGGAAAGGAGCATGCATCCCTCTTTCCTCTTTTTTTGCACAACAATGAATTGAAAACATGAAACATGTAGACTACATCATGGATTCTAATTGGGCATATCCATCCCAAAAAAACATCTACTTGTTAGAATTTTGACATCAGGTGGATGTGGTTTTGAGGCACCAAAATCTAATTTCTAGAGTTACATAATGATTTCACACACAATAGACATGGATTTTATTTATTTCAAAGCCTTAAAAATCTACAATAGAAGTGTGGCTCAATTATGGAGCTCAAAACTCATACAAACTATGGTGTAATCCATGTGGACCTATCTCAACTATTTTTATTTTCTCTTTCTTCCTCTCTTTTTTCTAATTATCCTCCTTTGACCTATTTCCATCTCTCAACTTGTCATATATGTAGTCAATTATGATATAATTTTTGGATGGCGAATTTCCCAACAAACTTAGTTCCCACTCATTCTAATTTTAAATTTGATCATTTATTCTCTATGTTTTCTTGTCATCCATTTATCTTATCCTTCCACTTTATCTTATATCCAATTAGTATATGCAATTAGATTTATCAATCACTAAATAAACCATGGTTAGATCATTATCAAATACCTCATCACACAATCTTTACTCCCTTAAGTGAAACATTTCCATGGGTAGTTTCCCTCTAACTCCTTTATAACTTAACGAACTTATTTGCACAATTCATTGACACATATTGATTCCCTAAAGTTATAAACTTCTCATCATGTTCTCACATTTATAGTGCTACACTTTTCCTTCCTGATGAGCTTATTATTATGTCAACCTTTTTAATGATGCACACATATGGCCTCTTATGTGAATACTACATATTTTATCAAAAATTTATTATGTATCCCTAGGTAGTTTCCATTGGTGTGCCCATTCTTCCTTCATTTTTTTATTCTCTACACTTTATCAAACCTAATATGTAAGATTTGTGTTATTCCTTATATTTTCATACATCAAACATCTAAGGTACTTAAAACTTGAGCTCCATCTCAAGTGAATTAAGTGATTGATAAAACCAACCTTTAGAATATCGGAGTTAAAAGTATAATATTCCTTATTTAATACCCCATGTCACTAACTCTTCCATATCTTCCTCCTCTTCCAATCCCTTTCCATAATATGGTTTTGACCTTTCTATAATACCTTGCATAGCCATTTGATCTTCAACTCCCCATAACCAAACCACCTCCTCCAAATGTCTTTCTTCTCTTCTCTTCCTTCGTGAGTTTTGGCTCTCCCTTATATGTCCACCTCCACCTAAATACTTCTTATTTTATTTTCCTTAGAACCCATTTTAGAATCAAACTTCCTCCTTCTACACATTTCCTTCCTTCACACCTTACTTTTATACTTCATTTCCTCACACCCTTATAACCTTTTTGGGCTATATCTTCACATTCTTCCCTTTCCATTTCCTTTTTTCCTTCCTACCTGTGACTTATCTGTAATATATCCTTCTTTTTGTGGGCTTGGTCCCAATTTAAGCTAACCATGCTTCCCAAGGTTGATTTCCCTTTGTCCATGCCCTTATCTTCTTTGGGCCACCTCTCTCTATACATCTACTTTCTTGAGCACTAATTCTCCTCCTACCCATTTTTTCTTTCCAAAATTTCTTCCCAAACTTGCATAACCAATATAACATCGGGTTGTAATCCATTTGTCCCAAAACTTATTTTCCTCCCTTATGAATCTCTAGCCATCTTTAGTTGTCTAATGCTCCTGATTACTAGTTTCTTCTTCTCACTCCTTATGCCTCCTCTCTTAATAGCTTATAGTTTTCATCTCCACATGATTCATATTTGTGTGTTATATCCTCCTTTCCTATTGTTGATCCTTCTATCTTCTTCCTCATATTTTGTATATTTAGTGGATTGGGGGTTTTTTTTTTTGTGTCCACATTTTTCCTAAAATCAGAAATTCCTGAACTTCAACTAATAATTTGACGTACATATGCTCAAAACTTGACAATGTGATAAGAATAAGAATCATAGTGCTCTAAATTTAGTTTTTGAGCTATTAATTTTTTTAAATGGTGGAGATTAAGAAGGTAAAATGTGGTGTGCACACAAAGTGTGCCTTATTTTGTGTCAAAAAGATAACAACATGTTGTGTGTGTCCCCAGTTTTTAGTTCTATAAATTATTTTACAAATCCCTTTGGTAGAAAGATATCTAAGACCAAGTATGAGGTTCCACTTAATTTTCATAATTATTGGATAAATACATAATTTTTACAAATTTTCAAAGTGCACACATCCCAGTAAAACAAATCTTTGTGTGTAAAACCTAGTAATTTTGAGAAAAATAGTCAATTCTTTTGTTTTTTTAATACATGTAGAATGGAGTTTAGATGAATCCCTTTTTATAAAAATTTGGAAGAAAAAATCATAAATTGTGTACAAAAACGTATACATACGTTTTGGCAAGAAAAGAAGGCACTAATAAAATAAATTAAGGATGAAAGTCTTAAACTAATAAGATTTTAGAAAGAAGTATATTTTCACAAATGTAAAACTGAACTCGGCATCTCCGTATACATTTTTATGGAATATTGTTTTATAACACATGAGAAATTGAGGTGTCAATGATATTTTGATGTTTTTTTAAAAACAGATTTATTCATCATAGATTTCACATGTTTGTCTAAACCTTAGGTTTAAATATCATATGCAAATCCAAGCCTATGGATTGGGAATTTCAAATCAAAGAAGATGAAATTGTAATATCCCCTTCCCATTCGAAGACCTTTGGTCTATTTTGTCAACCTCGAACCAAAGGAAAAATGTAAGGGTGACTTAAGTTATATTTAATTATTATAAAGTGTCATTAATAAAAGAGAAAAATATATAGAGAACTTCTAATAATTTATATGACTTAATAATTATTAAATCTAGGATTGAAAAGGCCCAAATATAAATTATTATCCATCTAGGTGAAAGGCGACTTGCCTTTTTAAAGGGGAATGGGAACATAGAAAGGATAAATGCCCATTTTACTATGCATTTCCCCTAGAAAAATGTGACTTGCATTAGGAGGAAAAACTTGTTGGGAAAAGCATTTAATATGGGAAAATATTAAATGCTTGCATAGGGAAAATCCTTGTGAACTAATTGGATATTCAGAGGTTTTTTTGGGTCTCTTCTTCCTTTATAAGGAGAAGTTGACTTGAGGAGAGGATATTGCATAACTATTTGATATTTTATGATTTGTGTCTTAAGCTTGTAATTTTTCATACACACTTGGATTTTCTTTAGCTCGTGGAGTAAGATCCCACAAGGACCGTAGCTTCGGTGGTGAGAGATACATTCCTAGCTAGTAGGGCACTCTTCGATGGTGAAAGATCCACCCTAGTTTGTCATTATTGGAGTTCATTCAAGGTTGATTTGTTTGGGAATCAAATTAGCTTGTTTTCTTCATTTTGGAGCTAATTTGATGCCCTAAATGTGCTCGGTGACCTAATTTTTAGGGAAAATTTTGGGTTTTGTGTTTTTTGTGAAAAAGTAATTTTGGAATATTATTCTTCATATTTTGTGGCCCAAGATCAAAAGATTCAGCTCATTTGGACTTCTCTAGCAAAAGATATGAATTTTCAAAGTTATGTTGCGAGACATGGTTTTTAAATAATTTATTTCAGCCTTATTTACATCTAAAATCTATAATTTTATACATATTTGGATGTTATAAATTATTGGTACTATATTTGAGTGGAAAGATATAAATTTAGAGGTTGATTGGTGTGGATTTTCCACTTAGCCCAAGTCACATTTCCTTTATAAATTCAGATCTGCGTGATACTTGTTTGGTATTTTGTCTACAAGTTGCATTTAAAGTTGGGATTGCCTAAAATCCGTTTAGGGGTAAAATAATGTCCATTGGGGACATTACAAATGGTATCAGAGTTGTTGTTCCTCCAGCCTGTGTGGGTTAAATATGGTAGTTTGGAAAGATCTCAATGTGGGTTTTATGAAGGAAATGTTCACCAACATGGTGAAACAACAGGAAGCCACTAATGTTCGAGCAGGTCACTCAAAATTTGAATCAAAGAAGATCTAGGGACAATAAGGAAAATGGTGAGAACAGTGATAAAGGGCGGCCAATAGAGGTGATTGATGAGGATTCTTGTTGGAGGAAATATCAATCTTTGAGTAAGGGTTTCAGAGATAATATGCCATTTCCAGATTATTGCATGATGAAGATTGGTAGCAAGTCCAAGTGAGGTCATCATATGCCAGTACCTAAATTACAAAAGAACTCATTTGAAGAAGAATCTTGTAGACAAAAAGGTATGATTTCCATTAAGCAAAATAATTGCATTAGTGAAACTTTTCTTGTTAGATAAATTATTCTAACTCGGGAGAAGAAATTTGTATATGAAAGCAAGGAGGATGTAATGGAAGCTGTTAAAAGTGTGAGGAATGGAATAGCGAGCTAGAGCTGCTAGTTTGATAGCGACTCAAGCAAGACAACACTTACAAGAGTTCAAGGAAACGATGAGGGAAATTGATGCAAAGAAGTCTACACCCACGAAAAGAAGACTCTATGGAGCAATTTGGGACATGAAGAGGAGCCTCACATGGACACTTGTGTGGAATTGCATGATGTTGAAATTTCCAAACTAACAACTCATGATAAGATGATTTATGAAGAATTTTAGCCCATTGTAGAACAAAATGCTCAGGATTTACCTTGCAGAAAAGCCAAGCCATTTTGGAGACCAAGCATATGTTGAGGATACTCCAAGGTATGAAGTGGATAGGTCTTATTTATTGCTGCCTATTCCAATTTATTTCCATCATGAGATGCATGGTATGGTAGATGATGAATTCTTCATTATGGATTTTGTTGAACCATTGCTCTAACTTTTTATATATGAGCATCTTGTGGATGATATATGGTGGCAAGTTTTAGCTCACTTAATAGGTGCAGTGCTCGGATGGTAGAACACTTCAACATGTTTTGTCTCTTCTCGCATGGCACTTGGACAAAACAAATATGCAATGCTTGAGGAAAGAAATTTTGGGAAGGGAGGATTGTAATATCCCCTTCCCATTCAAAGACATTTGGCCTATTTTGTCAACTCTGAAGGCTAAAGGAAAAATATAATGGTGACTTAAGTTATATTTAATTATTATAAAGTGTCATTAATAAAAAGAAAAATATATAGAGCACTTATAATAATTTATATGACTTAATAATTATTAAATCTAGAATTGAAAAGGCCCAAATATAAATTGTTATCCATCCTAGGTGAAAAAGTGACTTTCCTTAGAAGGGGAATGGGAACATAGAAATGATAAATGCCCATTTTACTATTTATTTCCCCTAGAAAAATGTGACTTGCATTAGGAGGAAAAATTGTTGGGAAAATCATTTAATATAGGAAAATACTAAATGCTTGCATAGGGAAAATCCTTGTGAACTAATTGGATATTGTAGAGGTTGTTTTGGGTCTTTTCTTAAGTTATAAGGAGAATTCAACTTGAGGGAGGATATGGCATAACCATTTGATATTTTATGATTTGTGTCTTAAGCTTGTCGCTTTTGCATACATGCTTGGATTTTCTTTAGCTTGTGGAGTAAGATCCCACATGGACCCTAGCTTCGGTGGTGAGAGATCCATTCCTAGCTAGTAGCGAACTCTTTGGTGGTGAAAGATCCACCCTAGTTTGTTATTATTGGAGTTCATTCAGTGCTGATTTGTTTGGGAATCAAAGTAACTTGTTTTCTTAATTTTTGGAGCTGATTTGATGCCCTAAATGTGTTGGGTGACCTATTTTTTAGGGAAAAATTAGGGTTTTGTGTTTGTTGTGTGAAAACTAATTTTGGAATATTATTCTTCATATTTTTATGGTCCAAGATCCAAAGTTTCAGCTCATTTAGAATTATCTAGCAAAAGATATGAATTTTTGAAGTTATGTTGCGAGATGGGTTTTAAATAATTTATTGCAGCCTTGTTTACATCTAAAATATGCAATTTTATACATATTTGGACTTTATAAATTAGTGGTTGAAGATTTGAGTGGAAAGATATAAATTTAGAGGCTGATTGGTGTGGATTTCCACTTAACCCAAGTCGCATTTCCTTTCTAAATTCAGATTTGTGTGATACTTGTTTGGTATTTTGTCTACAAGTTGCATTTAAAGTTCGGGATTGCCTAAAATCCATTTACGGGTAAAATAATCTCATGGGGACATTACTGAGAAATGCATTTGCGTTTCAACACAAGTGTGTTCCTTTTGCAATTTTGTATATGTGAATGTGGGAGGTTGATTAACTAAAATTAGTTACATTTGAGGGAATATAATAATAGCTAATCTATTCTAGGAGGATATAAAAAAGCGTAAATAAATGCACTAAATTAATATGAAGTGACTAAAATGATTAAAATGATTGAACTAGTAGAATTAAAACCCTAATGTGTAAGAGGAGGGTAAGGAATGAACTTGGTTGATTGTAGATGGTTGTCACAGAGTTTCGTAAGCCTGAAAGGAAAATATAGAAGCTAGAAGAACTACTATATGGAGGTCTGAAAAGAGTGGATCTTGAAGATATGAGTAGTCGGGAGCACCTGAGGGTATTGGGGTGCCTGTTATGGCAGAATCGACACTCTAGTCTCGAAAATCTCCGAACCTAGTTCTTTCTAGATCGGAAGATGCTCTGTAACTTTTGCTTCTGTCGTGCTTGATTTTTGAACCGCTGCGTTGGATATCTTTGAATATAGAAAGATGAAATTGAAGACCTGCAAGAGACAAGATAAGTATAAAAAAACACTAAAAATAAGAATATGCAAATGAATGGGTCATCTTGACCTCGGATGCCACAATCTTTGGACTTACTAACTAAGGTTACACTACATTTTGGACCAAAATGTAGTTATGTGCAGTGTGTGTGCGTGCGTGTGCATGTCATGCTCGAGGTGCTCTTGTCTAAGTCGATGTGCTACTTTGTGAAGTAGCAAGAAATAACTAAATGTAGAAAATGTAATAGTATGTTTTCATGGAATAAAATAGAATCCCCCTTATGAAGTGTGTGTTGATGTAGATATTCTAGCCTTTATGCATGAAAGTGTGTGGATGCAAGTTATGTCATGGATGCAACTCTAGATGGAGTGATGGTAGTAAGTGATGTCATAACCCTCATTATGGTCTCATAAATTTATATTTATAGGGTTCCCTTTTCTAATTTCGTAATTAATCTTGACATGGCCGACTAGGAAAAATATAAGGATGAAAAATGGCTAGAAAGAGCCCAAAAATAGGTGGGAAAGTAAAACAAGGATCAAGGTGCCCTGACGATTTGGGACCGTGGCACCTCGAGGCACCCCATTACTGAGCCTAGGCACCCAGATTTAGGATAAAATGATGGGGAAGTGCCAAAATAGTTGGGCATGTATATAAAAATGTGTAGGAATGACGAAATAAAAGATAAAAGAAGATGGCCAAAAGGTGGGATTAATTATTACTTTCTTCACTTAAGAACCTTCTAAATAGTAGTATGAGACTAGGTTAAATAATGCCTAAAGTGCATGATTTTGTGACTACATTTTACAACCACTTTATGTATGTGAGAGGAAAGCTCGGTAACATAAAGTAGATAGAGATGCGTACTTGATATCCATGTAGAGTGTAGTAGAAAATGTGTCGAAGGACTAGAAAAAAGCATGGAATGATAAAAGATGGAGGAGCGTGGAAACTATAGATGAAAAATGTGCATAGAAAAAGTGATGAGAGTGAACCTAGGGAAAAACGTGTGTAGCTTTTGCAGTGTGTAGTGTACCTACATGGTTAGTAAGGCATGTGATGTCACTTTGAATGTTGTTGTTGGCATTATTATTGTTGTTGTTGTTGTTTTTGTTATTTCCCCAATTTGATTGCTTGTTTCTCATACGGTTGGACTTGTAAGGAGAAAATGATCAAGTAGTCAAATATGTATGTATGTAAAAATGCTATGTAAAATACACACGTGTATAGAAATGTGTAAAATACGTAAATGTAAAATATGTGAAAAGAAAAGTGTAAATGGAACATGTGCACTGATCCATGTCGAGAGAAAGGGTGTAGAAGGATATCCTATACTGCTGCGATTTTTTTGGGTGATCTCATGCCACCCTGGTTGAAGAAGTGTAGGGAGGAAATGCTCTGTGTCCTCCAACCTTTGACCGCTTCATTGAAAATGTGTGAATAAATATTTGTATTGTCCTAGTTTTTGGGTGATCCGATGCCACTAGCTGAAGTAGTGTAGAGAGGTGCACCTACTATAACCTTGAGCCTATAATTCCTTCTCAAAATTTTAAGGAAACCATGTCCTATAAAATCCACTTTGTGTATGGGGTTCATAAACTGGCATGAACGCACTTGTTCTATGTAAACCCACAATGCCAAGGGCGGAAAGTACATTGTATTGAACCAGTGTGAATACAATGTGTTAGTATGTAAACCCTCAATGATTCCCCCCTCTTTGGGGGTGCATGTGATGTCGTTGATAGGAGAATACGGCCCTAAAATATAACCTACCACACTTTGAACTATATAACTCTGTCATGCAGGAGAAGGGGGCGCTTAGTAGAAACTAAGACGCACACAAACAAGGATGGCTAGCCAAAACAAGTGTTAGTTTGAAGACACATACATGCAATAAGATAAGTGTAAAAGACACAAACAATGTAAGAACTACTAAGCACAATAGTGTAAACATGCAAGAAACAAGTAAGCCAAAAAAGTGGGTTGCGAACATGGGACATAAATCACAATGGCATAAGACACACAAGGCCATCATGGCCAAAAAACAAACAAATGTGCACAAAAACATGGGGCAAAGCCCGCATATAATGGAAAATAATGGAATCCAAGTAGAAACAAACAAAAAGGAGTCATGAAGACATATAGTCCTATAAAACAAGTGTTGCACATGAAATACCCATTAGCATGTTAGAGAAATAACCAATATGTCAAAGCGTATATGATCAAGTAATATAAGATGCTAACTACAACATGGAACAATAGCATCTGGATGAGACAAATGTGAATTCCCCAATGACCAATATAGGAAGGGTAGAAGGCGACCATCCATTCCGCGTCATGTATCTGCGATCATACTAAAAAAGGTGTGAATGCACATATGTGGATGATAGAGATAGTGACATAATAAATTAGTCAAGCATGTGTAGTAAAGTGATCACACAAAACACTAAAGCAAGGAAAAATAAATGCCCCCAAGACAATGCAGTATGTCGTGGATGGATAGAATGGAATGCAAGATGGAATGATAGGAGTTGCGTGCCCCCTGAGTGGATGGAGTGTAAGAAATGAGGTTTAATTTTTCCCCATCAATAGTCCAGAATGAACCGTAAAAGAGAGTGCATCATCGAGAAATGGTCGAGTAGTGTTTTGTTGTGTCTAGCGCGCTGTGATGAATGTGTATATATAGTGGTGATGAGATGAAACATGTGGAGAGATGTACATGAACCCTATAGCTGAAGCACATATCATGACTTGTTGAATGGTTGAGTGATGATCTAACAATAAGTGTATATAACTAGAAATTTGGAAAGATGAGTGATGATTTATCCCTAAATATATATCACTATATGATGAATGGATGAGTGATGATTTAGCCCTAAGCGTATATCACTATATGATTAATGAATGAGTGATGATTTAGCCCTAAGCATATATCACTATATGGTGAATGGATGAGTGATGATTTATTCCTAAACATATATCACTATAAGATGAAGGGACGAGTGGTGATGTAACCTAAGGTGTATACCACTATAAGACGATAGAATATGTGACAATTTTAGCCTAAAGTGTATTTCACTATGTTGGATATCTTGCATGAGGAAATGTCACATGGTGAGTGTAAGGTCAATTTGATTGGTAAACCCTCGACAATTGAGTATGGACCAAGGAACTAAAGTGCATCATAGGGTAGTGAGTGCAATGCATAGAAGACAATGTAACATGTATGATGAAACTAGACGACCATATAATGAACATGATTTGTAAATCCGCAAAGTGTGGAAAATACGATGTAGGATGTGTAGGGTGTGTAGGATGTAGGGGATATGTTTTTTGCGTCCCCCCCCCATCACATATAAATGGACAAACTAACCAATTAAAGTGAAGGCCCAAGGTCCTTCAACTGATGGCTGCGATGATGAAAGTGTAGGGCCATGATCTAAAAGTGGTGGCATGTTAGATAAATGTTGTTCTGGTGAATGAAGTCTATATGCATGTGAGGGATGAGTATAAGATGAATATCATGGCCTAGAAAAATATGTCGGTGATGGAGATCTCAACGATGTTGTGTGCAAAGGTGATGAAGACCCATATGGAATAAAGTGAGGCGGTGATCGACGTCGAGAAGTAGTAACTGTCCTAGGAATAGGGCTATGCCAATGTGTAGGAATAGTAGAATGAGTTGGTCATGTAGATAGCATTCGAGTCGGTGGTGAACTAGGAGGAGATTGTGTTTTTAATAACATATAATGAGATTTGTTATAAGAGGTGGATGATATATTTACGAGGAGATGGAAAAAGTAGAGGAGATGGAAGAATAACATTAATAGAGATGACTTGGGATTTGTGAATAAATTTAAATCACAAGTGATTCATATATATGATAGATTGAGAATGACAGATCCAATTAAGGCCTAAAAGTAGGTCACATCCCTCAATTGTGTTTCTAATAAGGATATGGACCATCATGGTAAGAGGTACGACTATGACATGTAGCTTAACAACACCAAAGGGTTTGTGAAATGGATAGTCGATTTGCGATGGAGGGTAACCAATAGCCCAAAGAGCGACATAGAACATGCACTAATGGGCCATGATGGATCAACTTTAGTATTGTTGATAGTGGTCAAGCCGATAGATCAGGGTTCATTTTAAGAGACCTCTTAGAAATCGGAGGTGGAAAATACGTGACGAATATGCTCGAAACTAGTTTCGCGGGAAGGGGAATTTTTTGGGGATCCAATGGCAAAATTTTCACCTAATTTTTAAGTGCCGTGATAGAAGGTGGCATACGCGTGATAGGAGATTTGCTGTAACGCATCAACAAGGTTGTTGACGCACATCGGCGAGGTTCGTTGATGCGCATTAACAACCTTTTGACGTGCGACAACAAATATTCTATCGAGCGTCGCAACCTCCACCCTCTAGTCGTGTGACAACAAAATTTTTGTGTCACACGTTAAAAATCTCTCACGCATCTACTTCCTCTGTTTTTTTTGCACGTTAAAAAAACATCCTTGTTGCATGTCAACAAACTCTCACATGTCTCTGAGCCTCCGCCTCCTATCGTGCATCGCAGCCTTCGCCTCGTATTGCACATTTATGTGCTTGACAATACATATGCCCCTAGGTGGTATGAGTCAACTAGTAGTGTTCTACGCGAATAATATAGGATTATATAGGGGATAGTTTCAAGGGTAGGTGAAGCAAACCCCTAAAAAAATTAAATTGTAATGTTTAGGCGAAAGGGACACTGACCCACACTAGAAAATTCACCTTTTCAAATTTTTCAAAAATGGAATATTCACTATATTATGAATATTTTCCACTAAAATTATCCATGCGATAGATGCATGATCATTTTAGATGTAAAGGTAGTGTGATAATCAACGTTGGATAAAAATGAAGGGTAAAGAAAATTCACTATTAGAAACTCAGAAATAAAGAGCTCCTAATGGAGAATGTGTGGCATAATTAGCGAGAGAAATTGGTTAATTTCGTTTCATGTTTTGGTAATGGGTTATTAAAAATCTTAAGTTCATGATTGTCATTAGTAGATGTTGATGTTGTAGATTTGGGAATTTCAATGTGACCATTGTTAAACAAGTCTGAATGAGGTGTCGTAACAAAAAAACAATCAATAGGATGTCCTACACATTGATGATAATCAAAAAAGATTTTTCATCTAAGTTACATGCTTTGGGATGAGATGGATCAAGTTGTAGTGGTGATGGTAAGGTGATAAGATTATTGTCGATAAGTTGTGGTAACAAAACTCTTGGTGGTGTACTAAGCTTAGAAAGAGTAAATGCGTCGTATGGTTGAGGTCAAAGCTCTAAGGTAGAAACCAAATTTACAATAGGTTTCTATCCATATCTTTCGACGTAAAAGTTTTGGATGGAGGTTTACTTGGAGCACGAGTGAAGGAAAAATATTGTTTCGATACTAAAGTTTCCCTAAGGCAAGAAGCTTAGTCTCATGAAGCTTGAGTGTGTGAAAATTTTGGTCGAATGAGGAAGATGTTTCGAAGAGAACAATCTCTTGAAGTGGTGGTAGAAGACTATGAATAAATACATCTTGGAGCTCGGAATCCATAAGGAGATTAGTCATCTTAGCTAAGTTATGTTTGTAATGCAAGACATAATCAGATAAGTGTTCATTAGGCCCTTGCTTGAGTTGTGCTAGCTGAGCATAAGAAATATTAGAGCCAATATTGATAGAAAAATGTGTGAGAAAGGCATCAGCTAGATGCATGAAAGAGACTACCGAATGGACAAGTAGGTCATAGAACCAACACATTGCATAGTCTTGTAAACTATGAGGAAAAATCTTAGTGAGAATGATATGATCATCCACATAATCGAGACATGCTACATGAAAAGTGTGGAGATGCTCTTGTGGGTCAACATGGCCTTTAAATATGGGATATTTCGGAGAGACAAAGTTGGGTGGAAATGTATATGGAAATGGATGGTGCAAAGGGAGTATGAAATAACGAGGTAGAATCTAGAGATGGCGATCCTCGAGATGTAGCGAACGGGAGGTGACAAATTTGGTTTTATAAATCTTGATATAAAGATGATAAATAAGGAGTGTTTAAGGAGGATTCAAGTGGCATATGAGGAGTACCAAGGTGAGTTATTGGGAGATAGTTGTAAGAAGAGGAGTGAAAACATAAACAAGAAGAGTGGAAATGATGGGGCCGAAGAAACTATTATCCCAAATTCACCCCCGGAAAATTTGGTCAAGAAAACTCCTGCACATAAGGAAATTATGAAGGAAATGACTTAGACCCACAAGCTCACATTTGGGATGACAAACAAAGTTACTGGTGGACTCGGAAATGAAGGAGCAGAGCAATGTAGAAAAGGGTGCCATGTGTCCAAAGCGGAGCAATGGGCCCTGCAGGAGTTTTCTGGATTTTGTGATTCTCACAGAAAAAGGGGAAAAGATAAATTTTGAACCTGCAAACCTGATTTTTCCCTAATTTGTCTGCCATGTGTCCCACATTATCAAAAGGGGACCCATTTTTCAATTTTTTTCCGCACCTATGCACGGACCCGATACAAACTTGAAGGGGCATATCTTTCGACTCAGGGCTCGAAATATTGCAAATATGACATCATTGGAAAGATCTCAGCCTCACCTATGCCATGGAGGTCTGAGACTTTAATTTTTGAGGAGGTTAGGTAAAGGAAAATGGAGGAAACATCTTTGGGCCTTCAATGTAGGATCCATTTGTCGCAACAACCAAATCGGATTCGATATGTTTTATCGCTTCCTCTTCTTTCAAGGCGTCGAATTAAGGAATCATGCAGTAAAGATGGATTTGGGGCATATTTTATTAGAAGCATTAATAGCTAGTGGTTGAGCTTCAACCCACTTTTCCCATTTCCCTCTGTATTTCTTCTCTCGGATCAAATATATAAATAAGTAAAAGGTGATTCATTGTAAAGGGTTTTTGTTCATTCTTCTTCTCTGCCTCCCCTCTTCTTTTTTCCCCAAGGTCGAAAATGGAGTTTGAACCTCCTTTCACGGCTCTGTAATGGAATTCTCTTGCCTCTTTCCCACTAATGATGTAATGTGTGAACTTTTGGAGCAATAAATTCTATTTTGTGATGCATCTGTCCATCCTTTGCTTATTTTATTGTCTCTCCTCACCTCTCATCTTTACGTAGGTATCTTTGTGCATATTCTAATGTTTGTTGCAAGTCCTAGGATCTATGTTTAATGGGTTTTGAAGTGGTGTTATGTGTGAAATATATCTCTACAGTGCATGGTGCATCTTGTCCACCCTCTCCTCTACTCACCTATCTCCACTTCAGCAGCCCAAGATTGTGACCAACACTTTCCTTTTCTTAGTGCTATCACCTCGTTAGTGTAGGATTTCCCTCTTTATGCACTTTCTCTCTCCTTGTCTCCTTGGCATTGTTAGGATAGGTGTAGTTAGACATCATTTTTGCATTAGGAGTAGTTTAGCATTAGGATCAGGAAGAAGAAGCCGACTTTCTCTGAGGGCCATCTCGATTCCGCAAGTTCCACGGCTTGAGAGATGGTCCCATGTTATGAAAATCACACCAAATGACCCTGCCTTAGAAAACCAAACCTTATAACTCATTTGGGGGTGTTGTGATTTTTCACTAACATAAACCATGAGAAAAGTGGAAGTATCATGAGCTTGCTGCGAGTGGAAATTAAAGCATGTAAGACATGTGGAAGTTGAGGGGTTTTCATACAAAGCTTGAAAGAAATAAGTAATAACATTAAGTTGTTCTTGGTCAACATTAGTGTCTTCATCATAGGATTTTTCACTATCAGAGGCTTGATGTCATGGAGAGGAACACGATTGGAATTATCTAAAGGGTTTTTAGCCACAAGAGGTAGTGGTGGTATCAACCATTGACCTAGAAGTACACGATGGGAAAGCGAAAGGATATCACAATACTTAAGAGATCTGAAATGACTATTACGGATAATGGACATGAATTAGAAGGAGAAAAGAAACCCTAGTTAAATAAGAAAGAGAAGTCTAGAAGGGTAAATGATTGGGTTCACCAAAATTGATTAACTAAAATTAATTAAATTTAGGGAATGTAATAATAGCTAATCTAATATAGGAGGACATAAACATTGTAAATAAATGCACTAAAGTAATATGAAGTGACTAAAATGATTAAAATTATTGAACTAGTAGAAGTAAAACCTAATGTGAAAGAGGTGTGTAAGGAATGAACTCAAATGATTACAGATGGTTGTTGTAAAGTGTCACATGCCTCAGGGAAAATATAGAAGCTGGAATGGCTGCATGGAGGTTCCAAAAAGAGTGGATTTGGAAGATCTGAGTAGACTGGAGTGCCCAAGAGGGTACTAGGGCGCCTTGGTATGGGAATAATATGCACCCGATCTCTCAAAAATATCAAAACCATGGTTCTTTCGGAAAGGAAGATTCTCGGTAACCTTCACTTACCGACACGTTGGATTTGTTGAATTACACCGGATATGCAGAATATAACAAGATAAAGTTGAAGACCTGTAAGAGACAAGAGAAGTATCAAAACCCTAAAAAAATAAAAAGATGCAAATGAATGGGTCAGAATGACCTTAACTGCCACAACAATGGGCTTACTAAACTTATCAATGCACTACATTTTGGACCCAAATGTATTTTTTGTGTGTGTGTGTGTGCATGTCATGCCCTAGGTGCTCTTGTGTCAGTTTTAATATGTGAAGTAGTGAGAAATAACTAAATGTAGAAAATTAATAGTATGTGTGCATGGAATAGAATAGAATCCCTCCCCTATTGAATGTGTCTTAATGAATATCTCCTAAGCTTTGGTGCATGTAATTATGTGGATGCAAGTGATGTAATGGATGAAATTTTAGATGGATTGATAGTAGTAAGTGATGTCAAGAGCCTTCATTATGGTCTCATAACTTTATATTTATAGAGTTCTCTTGTTCTAATTTTGTAATTAATCTCGACATGGCCGACTAGGAAAAATATAAGGATGAAAAAGGATAGAAAGAGCCTAAAAAGATGAGGGAAAGTAAAACAAGGATAGAGGCCTTAGGTGGGATCGGGGCACCTTGGGGTAGGCTCAGGCACCCATTTAGGCTAAAATGATGGAGAAGTGCCGAAATAGCTGCACATGTATATAAAAATGTAGGAATGATGAAATAAAAGATAAAAGTAGATGGAAAAGGTGGGATTAATTAGTACTTTCTTGACTTAAGAACCTTCTAAATAGTAGTATGAGATCGAGCTAAATAATGCCTAAAGTGCATGATTTTGTGACTACATAGGTATATATTTATGAAAAATGAATTTAAAGTATAAAAATTAAATTTTTATACTTTATTTATTTTTATACTTTGAATTTAATTTTGTAAATATAATAAATTAGGGTCACTTTACACCTAATGGAACTAGTCTCACACCTCCATGAGCCACAATTTAGTAGATGGTTTTTTATAATCTAATCTAGTCAAGACATAAGTATTTTTAAGATTTCAGCATTCAACCTAAAGCTTTTAGGTTTTAAATTCTACAATCGATGTCTATTTTTGGAAAGAATATAGTCATTGTTTAGGTTTTGGGGTCTTTTCGATTGTTTACTTAAATTTGTAGGAGTGTTAGATGTTTCAATATTATAATTTACAAACCTCATAACTCCCAAAGGTAGAAACAATTTATGGAATATATCGACTCATGAATTTTCCCATAAGCATGGGGTTGAATCCCTACTTTCATATTAGAATATGGTATAATCATACTATGGATGATTAATTAATTTAAAAGCTTTGAGCATGCATCTTTAAGAGGACCACTCAAGTGATCCTCACAATAAACAATGCAAGGGAGTGTAACCTTTGTTCCCATGTTGGCATGTATATAATCCTTTGATCCTTATAATATAGATTAACAATAGTAAGGTATGGGTAAGAAAATAAAATATCTAAGGAATCGATAATATATTCATTTGTTGAATAGAAGAATAAGACATAAATTTAAGAGTTAGAAGATAAAACAGTGTATCACATCGATATATTTATAACACTAAAAAAATTTAGGGTAGGAGTAGGTGAAAATCTGCAATATATTCCACACATTCATTTACTTTCTATGGAGAAAGAAACTCGGGACTTTCATAAAGACTTATGCTAAGTAAATTAGTTGCATTTTCACCCTATTGTAGGAGTAGGAAGGTTAAATCAAGTGCCACATAATTCATAAGCAATAAAATATACATCAACATTAGGAGAAATTATTTTTATCAATCCGTTTCATGTTGTTGCCAAGACACCATTGAAATAAATTCATATATGGACAAGACAACAATGAAATAGTTTCATGTATTGTAAAAAAGGAATTTTTTGAAAGTAGTAAGAGTGTGTTGTCATGCAAAATGTATGGCATGAAAAATTGAAAATTTGAGCATGACAACTAATCCTACAGTTGAATCTTTCACTTCTCGGTCACTGGTGTGTCCTTCCTTTGGACATCTTGCCTCACCCCACTCTCAACTCATCTCGAAGAAATTATCAACAAGGTTTTAAGTTTTTTTCAATGTGTAGGAATGATTGAATAATATGATTAATGAATTTAGTGTGAATTGATGGTGTTGGGAATTTGAGACTGCAGAATAGAGCTATGATTTAATAAAAACCCAATATTACACACAAAATCTAAACAATTACCCAAAATCTACACCACGGTGGAAGTATAAAATAGAATAATCCAAATAAAAACAAACTACACACACATAACACAACATGTACCATGGTTCACCAATGTGGGCTAATCGAAGATGGGCTATGTCCACCAAATATATACATATATATATAAAATATAACAAGAGCACAAACCAACTCTTCAATACAAGAGTACAATGCATCTCTCCAAGAGTATCTCCTCTCCTCCATATCTCTAAACGGATCTCTATGGGTGCATTAAAACCGTGCCTCCAAACCACCAACATATCTCACATTCCAAGAACTAGCTCTCATGTGAATAGAAACTCACATGGGCGCTTTTCATACTATGCGAAGCTCCATCATTATAAATGAGATAAAATAACTCTACAGAATGGAAATACAACAGAATATGTTGAATAAAATATCTCACCTTCTGGATCTAAACATATAAGACAAGATCTACATGGATCTGCAATACAAGATCTCACCAACATGTGGATCTCAAGAAAGAAAATATACGCGCTTTTCCATACTTACAAGCCATTATAATGAGACAATAAATCTACAAAAGAAATACAATAGAATATGTTACCATGTTCTCACCATTCGATGGCTATTTCCTTCTGCTCAACTCCTCTCCATGGAAGTTTTGTCTTCATATAACCTATTATTTCTTTCTCTTCTTCTTCATCCTCTCAATCTAGGAGAATAAAGGATATAACTCAATCCTTATCTTAATTACTACTTATAACCTTAGATTTCATGCTTATATGGGCATATACAAACTTAGGTCACTTAGTCATGTAATTACAATCAATAGATCTGCTTTAATACTAAATTTAGATATAATTCCCATGAGTTAAATAAAACACTTACACACAATAAACCGACACCTCTTAGCCCTAACCGATGTCGGTTCCTACTTTCCTGACTGATGTTGGTCATAGGTGACATATGTTGGTCCCTTCATAACCGATGTCGGTTACTTTATAACCTAGTCACTTTGTAATTCATACTTCCAATGAAGCTATTTATCTCCACAACCTAACAATATCCCACTTCGAGATAAATTGTTAAACCTTGTATACCTATACTTTTACATCAACCATCCTCTACATATCGTGAAGACCATTATTCTTTACTTTAACAATTCTCTCAAAAATAAAAACCGGGAAGAAAAACCATTTTATCAAACCAAGAAGATAAAAACATGACTTATCAAACCTACACGAAGCTACAACTGATCCGTGACACCAAGCCTCAAGATCCCACTACAAGAGCTCCCACTAAAACCGAAGTATTGATCCTCAATCACAATTTTAGCCATACCTGTAAAACCAACCATGTTCTCCATCCATCTATTCATGTCTCCATGCATCCACCAATGTAACTATCCAAAGATGAGTCAATATTGGAATATGTAAAAGCAAAACAAGATCCACTGGGTAAAAAAAAACCCTAAATGAGTTCTACATGCAAAATGGGTAATCAATCCATAAACACCTGCATAACTCAAATAAATCTAAACACTACAATCTACAAATCCAACCCCGCATAAACAACTAGCATGTCCAAGATAATTGTCTTTAGATAACATCTCCCATGGAGTAACATAGTAATCAAGAGAAATGCAAACATCCCTACTCATGCTCAAGGCATCTAAACCATGATCATAGGCATCCATGTGCAAATCAAATATCTGCATCATCATAGAGTCACAAAATATAATCTATTCACATGTATAAACTTACCATATGCATCCATCCATATCATCGGGCTCCGTAAGCTTCAAATCTCTCACCGACTAACTCCAAAGTCGAATATGAATCTTGTGCTCATCAATGTCAATAAAAACATCCATGCTAAACCATGTCGCTAATACTAAGTGTAAATACTAGTAAACATGTCATCAAAAGCACAAACCAACCAATATGAAAGAAAACAGGGCACTATCAAAAATGCACAAACCAACTAAGATGAAAGAAAAAAGGACACCATGTAAAAATGGTAAATAAACACTCAACATGGTTTTGATCTCAATGACCTAACCATTTGGTCACTCTAAACCTTACCACGGATTTATCATCTAAAACCAACTAAATCAACCATCAAATGCCATCCCTAAGGAATATCTCCACAAAAAAAAAAAAAAGTGACATCACAAAGAAATAAACTTAAGGTGATCCATATTGATGATGACCATAACCATAATCATAGATCTTGGTCACTCTAACTATCATATTTTCTATTTTTCAACCTTCAAACTTTGAAAAATGATTTATCATCTAAAACCAAATAAATCAACCATCAAATGCCATCCCTAAGGAATATCCCCACACCAAAAATAAACTAGAAGTGACATCACAAAGAAATAAACTCAAGATACCTACAAATCGTGACTACCCTCCAAAACCAACTAGTGCCTCTGCCACTATGAATAGTATCAATCACCTCTCACTCTACATGTGCATCATGTATCCAATCCTGAAATGCCAACAACCATGGCTTTCTCCCATCTAAACACATGAAATTCCCTGCACTGCCTCTAACACCAAGCTCAAAAGCTAATATGTCAGTGAGAAATAAAACCAGATGAAAGAAAATATAAAATGATTCCCTTCTTATCAAATAATACTTCTACATCACAGAAGTTTGGACTTATTGTGAAGTAGATGATTCAACTCTTTTCATCATGTGTACTCAACATCTCTCATTACCTGCAATTGTGTCTAATCATGAATTTTCATTGAGGATCTCATCCTTAGACTAGAAACCCTTGTCCTCAAGATTCCCCACAACCAGGAAATAAAATTCAAACAACACAAAAAATATGTTTTAAATATGTGCACACTATCCAAACATAATATCAATTGCTCCAAATGAAACAAATAAAACATGAATCATATAGAGATACCTAACCCAAAGTCTCACTGGACTAACCAAGCCAACTCTATCCTCTTTTTGATCCAAACATTGAAGTGATATGCATTGTTTCTACTGTACATACTGTGCAAGAAACATGATCCTCCAAAATAGGACACTAAACCATCCATGCCCTCTTCTACTATAAGAAACCCTGTGTAAAATCATTGTCATAGAAACTAATGATGGTTCATCGACCAGCACGGTTACCCTCTATGAGCGATGTAGTTCCTTGACCAACGTTGGTCCGCTAGATCGAAAACAATGCCACAAATTGGTGTAGGTCACCAAACCAGGTGCCTACTTTGACCAAATCCGATAGTTGTGTTGAGCCAATCATTTCAATAAGCACTCAAATCTTGCACAAAAACTTAACAACAATAATACATGCAATAAAAATGTACCAAGATGAAATTCATCACCTTACCAGCACCAAGATACTCAACCGCATCTTTAATTGAAGAACATGCTTCTCTGATGGAAACCCCATCTTCATTCTGTGCTACTATATTCAACTTCTCTAATGAATCCCATGCATCTAACTACACCAAGGATGCATAACTATCCTCTATCTCATACTCAGATATGCAATCCCAAACCATGCATGTGCAACCAAAACATACAAGTAATAATACCAAGATAAAACCATACCTCTATAACCCGGATCTGCAATCTGACCAACATGCTTGTGCCTCCAAGAACCAAGAGACACCTCAACAAACAAGACACATTCCATGCATCTTATTAATTCTTCAGATATGTGATTTTTATTTAATACCTGTGTTTCAAGTAACCGACCACGGTCACCCCGCTACACCGGTTTCCACCTAACTAACATCGGTCATTGTATTCTCTAGCAACCTTACTCTTCTATCTTCCACTTGAGATTGAATGTCTTCCGTGATCTTATTATCAAGAAAAAAACTCTCCTATCATCTACATGTCAGTAAACCACTAACAATATATTGAAGAAAAACCATGCTCTAAAATAACCAAGCTTTGATACTAGTTGTTGGGAATTGGATTTGTAGAATAGTGTTATGATTCAATAACAAACCCAATCATGCACATAAGATATAAAATATTCCCTAAAATCTATAGCGGTGGAAGTATAAACTAGAATAATTTAAATCAAAACAATGTACACACACATAACACAACATGTACCATGGTTCACCCAATGTGGGCTATTCCTACAAAAGATAGAGATCTCATATATATAATATAATAAGAGTACAAACCAACTCTTCAATACAAGAGAACAATGCATCTCTCCAAGAGTATCTCCTCTCTCCAAATCTCTAAATGGATCTCCATGAGTGCACTACATCCATGCCTCCAAACCACCAAGCAAATCTCACATACCAGAACTACCGCATCTCCTACTATGCGCAACCAAGATCTCCCGTGAATATGTAACTAAGACCTCTCACATGGGTCTACCAATGTGCAACCATGATTGTGCACCAATAAGTAAGTCTATCTCTCCATCACCTGCATCAACCTATGCAAACATAATGAAAAATCTCTACAATATCTAGATCTACATGGATCAAAAATACAACATGATCTCATGGATCTATGAATAAAATATCTCACAACAACATGTGGATCTAACAATATAATACTAGATCTACATGGATCTATAATATAAGATCTCACAAACATGTGGATCTACAAGAAGAAAATCTATGTGCTTTGCATACTATATGTAAGCCATTACAAGGAGACAATAAATATACAAAGGATATACAATAGAAGATGTTACCCTCTTCTCACTATTTAGATGTACCTGTTATTTCCTTCTATCCAACTCCTCTCCATGGAAGCTCTTCTGTCTTCATGTAACATGTTCTTTCTTTCTCTTCTTCTTCATCCTCTCAATCATAGGAGAATTAAGGATCTAACTCAATCCTTCTCTTATTTAGCTCTACTTCTCTCTGGAACCCTAAAAGGCCATTTTGGACATGCTTATATGAGAGAGGCATATGGAGAAACTTGAAGGCATTTAGGAAAGCCATTGATAATTACAATCAATAGATATGCTTTAATACTAATGATTTAGATATAATAACTAAAGAAAATAATGTGAGTTAAATAAAACACTATAAGACTTGAACACACATGAAGAATTTAAAAATAAGTTTCCCCTTTCCGACAAAAACAGCTTCTGAATGGGTAATTAATAAAGAGACTATTTTTATCGGGGGTAACTAATGCCGTTTCCTACTTGAGAAATGACAAAACTTCTAATGTGGTAATGAGTTCAGCAGTTCGATACCATAAAGGTCATAGGCGAGTATCACTCTCTTACTTTCTGAGGCCTCCAAAAAATTCACCACTAGTAATCACAAATCAACTCCATGATGCTCAAAACATTTATTGATTATATGTCACTTACAAAAATAGGTATTCACCATGTAAATGAAAGATTTCATTAAATGGAATTATTTTTAGTCGCTTGTGACGTTGATTAAAAAAGGTGGAAATTTCTCCTTTATATGCTGACAAAAAACATAAATCGATGTTACCATGAGTTAAAAGTATATTTCTAAAACATAAAGTGATGAAATAAGTGTTTATCATGTGTAATGAGATCTACTTTGTAATGATGCTCCAAAGAAAGAGTGAAGCTATTTAGCTCCACAATCTAACATCAATAGAAGATAACTTCCTCTAAAGAGGCCTAAAAGGGCCATGTTTTAGAGCTAATCAAATCACACATATGAGAGAGTTCAAGAAATATATTAAGAATTGGAGGTGATTTTGGGAATCTTATAAGATTTTGGAGGAAATTTAGGAAGATTTAGGAAAACTTCTTTGTTCTCATTCAAGGATAATCTTCTCAACATGATGGGTTTGACTAGATGCATGGAAGAAACACTCGAGTAGTGAAATCTAACTTATTTGGATGATTTTGATGGAGACACTCTAATTTTACAAATGATTTATGAGGAAACAAAATAGTAATTGGAATGATATATGAATCATATACATGTTGGTAACATCCATTTTTCTATAAGACTTGAAGGTTTCATGAAGAATTTAAAAATAGTGTAGTTATCTTTCCCCTTTTAATTCTGTACAAAAATGGCCCTATTTTTGTAAGCTTCGAGATTTAATGGATATTATAATAAATATACTATTTTTATCCCCGTATGGGTGAGGATCTCATGAGGATAAGGGCCAAATTTGTGAGTTGAAAACACCTTCCTAACACCCCATTTTCCCCTTTTTTCTTTTTGAGTGATCCCCTGCACCAAACTGCATAACATGCATATTTCCAAAAAGTGGTAAACTAAATGAGTTCGAGGCCCAAATTATGAGTTAAAAAAGTATGTTTCTAAAACTTCAAAAGTGCTGAAATAAGTGTTTAGAAACATTGTTATGAGATCTAAATTGTTATGGGAATAGGATGCTCTCTTCTAATTACAAAAAAAGATTGAGGATCACTCTTTACTTTTCTAGGCCTCCAAAAAATTAGACCCTAGTGATCACAAATCAACTCCATGATGCTCAAAACATTTTTTGATTATATGTCACTTAGCCAAAAATAGGTATTCACCATGTGAATGGTGAAAAGGATTTCTCACTAAATGGATATATTTTTATGTGTCCACTTGTTGGATTGAAATGAGGTGGTTGCTATGTCCTTCCTCCTTTGAAGCATGATCACACTACAAGGTTCAAATGAGTGTTTAAGAAAACTATCAAATAAATTACATCAAGTGAAAATAAGACGATTTATCATTATTGCATACATTTTTATATATATTAATATTATCCCTCTCTCCTCCTAGATCCATGGAATTCTCCTCACATACGATGTGAATCAACTTCTTTGGATGCTCATACTTTGCTTATTTTGTTGTCTCTTATGCCTCTCATCATGAAGGTATATGATGTCTTGATCCTTCACACTGTGTTTAATGATGGTCCTGTAATACCTCTCGTATTTAGATTGACTCAGCTCACCTTGGATTGTTCCTCTGAAGAGGTTTTAACATGATTGCAAAGTCAAGCTATGATGATCCTTAACTTACTCCATGAGATTCTCATTTCTCCTTTGAACATGATAACACCCTTTTTAATTTCACAATTTGCTTCCCTGAATAATATGTCACATAAGAGTGGAAACATGTTTATAGTATATAAACACCTCTTCACTCGATTTCTCTTCATGGAAATAGGTTTCATCCTATAGATGGAAGGATCCGTATTTACAATGAAGGCTCGCCTCCATTGATCCTAAATGAATGATACCTAAAGAAAATTTTAAGGGTGAGCTCCATCTTCTTGAACTCCATTGCATTGAAGAAATATGAAATCCACTCCTCGAAAACCTGATTTGCAAGATGTGAGCATATCACCAAGTATTGATTAATTATTTAGCAAAAAATCTCAAGAGATATGCATTGTTTAGGGTTGAGAATTTATCATTATTTTTTCACTATACAATCTAAAAAAAAATAGGCAAAGTTGAATTAATTTATCACCTTTTCTTATCATCCTTGCAGAACAAGAATAAAAAGTTGAAAATCCCCCTCCTTAAAATTTATAGAAGAATTTCCCCAACCAGCCTAGGTTGTATTTAATTTGACTCATTATGGCGGTGAAGAGAACCCTTGAACCCCAAACAGGCGAATTGTATTTTGCATTTTTTTAAGAACTTGGATTAATGATATCTAGTCAGTGGAAGGAATCACATATTGATGTCTATCAAGAGGAAAGGGATTGAATATTTCTACACCCTTAGTCCTATAACTTATACTGTGTATTTAGTGCCAACTTATGGCTTACATAATCTATTTTCTTTCCATATGTTATTCATTTATGATTTCATATGTTTAGTAGGTCAGCCTTGGTGTTGGTTGTAACATAGGAATGGAATATAGGTGGTAGTAAGGAGTATTTAATTATCATATTGAGCACTTGAGTCTTATTGTATAGTTTTAAGGTTTCCCCCTAGAAGTGGGTAAGCTATTATAATCAAATATTGTGATCATTTATCTATATTTTGGTGTTCTTGATGTTCTATTACTGTTGATATTCAGATCTATAAAAGTAATTTCATTAGAAATATATAGTGTTGGTTCATGATATTTAGCATTTACTTCTAACCTTGACTATGTTTTCTTAATTCTCACTTTTTTTCTCATGTAAATCTTAATCTTAGGAGCATATCAGGCATCCACAGATCTAGGTTATAAAAGAAGAAACTTAAATTTGATCCTCCTAAAGCTTATTCAATAAATAAATGAGTTAAGAAAGGTGTGTATGATAATAAATATGAATTTTCTCTCTATCGGGTTATCTAAACCCATATTTTGTGGTTTCAACAAGAAAATATTAATATCTCAATTGATGAGGAGTCTTAGAGGATAAATCTACCTAGAATTGGGTTATAAAACTTAGGAGTCTTATTGAGTCACACCATTGTGGAGAACACCCTTTTGATCAATTTTATCCACATGGAATTAGAACTTGAAGGTGAATCACATGTTCCCAACCTCCACAATGTATTGATCTCATTACCAAGAAATAATTAAGTGTTTAGAAACACTCTTTGGAGGTATGCATTGTTTGAGAGTATGAGATGAGTTCTAGCATCACATCCGGTGGCCTTGGATCAAAGTGGATGCTCCCAAAATGTAAACGATTATTCAAAAATTTTGGTGCCTACTTTTTTCCCTCCTAATTCCTTATGGAGCTCCCAAAATCAGCTAGATAAGTCAATGTTCATGTAATTTAAATACTCATTCCTTGCACCTAAAAACTCTTGTTGTTGAACAATTGTCCTTGAATTATCAAACCTTTCCAAAATCTTCATAAACTACTTCCAACAAATTTAAGGCTCTCCAATACCACCTTTGGATGATGTAGAAATTTTTATAACCCTCTCGAAGGATGTACACAAGCTCTGAAATTTCCAAAATTAGCCTTTGTAGGCTTGTAGGAGAATTAGTATTTTATTGCACTTCATTGAATGGAATAATGGAGGTCTTGTTATACCTTTTTAAAAAATTATACATGTTCACCTAATGCATTAGGAATACCTTCAAGGACAAGGTGATCATGATATAGGAGGAAAAACATGCTCCATGGATTAGATCCTCTACTCCTGCGACACTTATTGTGACATATTTACATTCTCCCCTTTCTATTTCTCCACATGTTTATAAAACTATTCCATCCGTGAGATCACCTCCATTTCTTCTCTCCATTATTTCCTCCACCATACTATGTGCAATCCAAGTTTCACATGACTTTAAGATCTTGGACATGATATTTAATATTATAGCACCCATCAACAAAATATGAAGAAAATTGAAGTGAAGGCTAGGAGAGATCAACAAAAGAATCCACTCAACCTTATCTACACCAATATATTTCTCTCATTACAGATTTTTATCAAATGTAAATGATACTTTTAAGATTATCTATCACAAGAACCAAATCTAATATTAATCTCCTCATGCACAAAAGTGAGGGGTTTCATCATGCAAAATGTATAACATGAAAAATTGAAACTTTGAGCACGATAACTAAGCAAACGATTGAAAATCATGTTTCCCAAGGAAAATTTTAGCATTGAATATTCGTTAATTCATGAATATTCTAGTTTTTGAAATTTGAAATTGAAAAATATTTAGGGTACAAGCTAGGACATTTCACCAAAATTTTTGGGTACAAGTTAATTATAGGGGTCAATTCACCATTCCCATGAAATAGAAATTCACAAAATTCACTTGAATATAGTCATTGGTAGCATATTTTTATGCTACCGACCAACATCATATAGTATGTTGTTGGTTGGTAGCATAAAAATGCTATCGACCGACAATAGATAGTTATGTTGTTGGGTGGTAGCATAAAAATGATTTCGGCTGGTAGCATTTCTTATGCTAGAAGTTGAAAACATACTATATGTTATCGACGTAGCATAAAAATATGCTATTGATGGTAGCATATAAAAAAGCTACCATCTAGTAGCATTTAATAGTGATTTATGATGTCTTGATATTTTCCATTCGTGTGAAAGATAATTTTCCCATATTCACCAAATATTTTCTAAGGATTTTTTTTTATGAGGGACCCTTAAACTTTTCCCTGATGTTTCCCACGATTGAGGTGGAATTTGCATTGTTTCAATGTAGTTTTGAGG
This sequence comes from Taxus wallichiana var. yunnanensis, assembly GCA_018340775.1. Lineage (NCBI taxonomy): Eukaryota > Viridiplantae > Streptophyta > Pinopsida > Cupressales > Taxaceae > Taxus > Taxus wallichiana. The sequence continues at coordinate 775,149,553 of CM031240.1, forward strand.
TTAATAACATGGAATTCATTCTCATACATTCCACCAAGTTTCATTCAGGGATCAATCCTTCTATCAGGAGGATTAAACCTATCTACATGAGGAGTAATTGAGAAAGAGGGTGTCCAAGAAATCATAATCATGCTTCCACTCATGTGACATCTTGGTTAGGGAGGTGAATTGTGAGATTAAGAAGAGATCATCATGTTTAAAGGTTAAATATGAGGCTCAAAGAGTAAGTTGGTGATCATCATATCCTGACTCTGCCTCTTTTTCCAAATATCTTCAAGGAACAAATCAAAATGAGCTATTCAGGCTACTAAGGCATCCATGACCATCATGTGTGAAGGATCAAGAAGTTGCCTATTCACATGAGAGGGATATGAGAAAGAAGTGTATGAGCATCCTAAATGTTATTCCATTCAAGGAGGATTTTGAATCTAGGAAGGGTAATAATATGACCTTCATATGTATATGTTTTCATGTGAATTTACTAACCCAAAAATACAAAACTTAATGTGAAATATTGCTCCCAAATCTTCCTAAATCCCTCATCTAGCCAACCTAATTCCTATGTCATGATGATTTTTTCCTTTAGTGAACATGTATAATTTTTCAAAAGGTGTAACAAGCCCCATTATTCCATTCACTTGAAGTGTAGTAAAAGATTAATTCTTTCAAAAGCCTAAAAAGGCCAATTTTGGCCATTTCAGAGCTTGTGTGCATCATCTAAGAGGGTTTTAAAATGTTATTAAGTATCTAGAGGTGGTATTTAAGATACTTTAATGTCTTGGAAGGTGTTTAGGAATATTTAGGAAAGGTTTGATCATTCAGGGGTAGTCCACTCAAAAGCGGGTTTTTAGGTGCAAGGAATGAGCAATCAAATTATGAACCTTGACTTCTCTAAATAAATCCGAGAGATCCGTAAGGAGTTAAGAAGAATAAAATTAGGCACCATAAATCTTGGAGAATCCTCTAAATTTTGGAGCATTCATTTTGATCCAAGACCACCAAATATGATGATATAAATCACCTCATACTCTCAAGCAATGCATACCTCCCGAGAGTGTTTCTAAACACTTAATCAATTCTTGGTAATGAGCTCAATACATTATGGAGGACAGAAACATGTGAATCACATTAAATTTCTAATTCAATGAGGATAAAATTGATAAAAAGTTTGTTCATATGTTGTATGCATGTTTCTACTCAAGTAGTATCTTGATCGAGGAGGTGAGTCGTGAAGTGAAAATGGGTGTCCTCATGTTCAAGAGTGAAATGTAAAGCTTGTGCAATAATTTTAAGTTCATCATGTCTTAAAAACTCATACAACACCTTGTAGTGTGTTCACACCTCAAAGGAGGAAGCATATGTAATCACATAATTTCAGTTCAATAGGTGGTCATAGGACAAGAACTTCATTTAGGGAGAAATCCTCTATTTACAAAGTGAGGACCTATTTCAATAAGTGAAAGACAAGAATAAAATGTTTGAGCATCATATAATTGAATCTTGGTCATAAAGTGAATTGTGAAATCCTAAAGAAGTAAGAAAGTGATCCTCATATCCTAACTCTTGCCTTGTTATCAAAAGAGATCATCATGTTCCCATCACAATGAAGATTTCATAACAATATTTCTAAACACTTATTTGATGCTCTAGAATAATTCATATCTCATGGAAGAAGGATATTGTGATCATCTTCATCCTCACACTACCAAAATATTGAGTTTTGACCATTTGGACTCACCTTGTTCAGAACTAGCCTCATGCTCTCCAATGAGCAACTACTCCTGATTTGTCATGTTATCTATGACAATTTCTTTGTGAGATGTCTCTTGGTAGGTATTTTGAAACCTTCAACATCATCATAGACCTCATTTTTATTCGTGTTTGAAAATTGTCCCAAATTATTTTCTTTCATACTCACCAAATCATGTTTGACCCATTGTATGTTATGACTTAGCTTACATAAAATTTCACTCTCTTGAATAGAGATTGGACACAAATTTGTGGAAAAAATGGAATAATCATCATTATTATCATGGGATGTAACAATAATCTCCATGATGGAGGTACACATGGGAGACTCAAGCACATTCATTCCATCTTGTTCATTATTGATACAATCTTCTCCACCAAAAGGGAAAAAAATATTCATACTCATTTAGAAATTCTTCACATTGGGTCTTGAGGAAATGGTTAAAAATTGGAACTAATGTTCCAAAATTCATTGAATATCACCCTTTTTCTTCATGTGTGGTATCATCCTAATAGACTTGAGTACTTTCATACTCATACATTCACCATGAAAATGTATTCTTCCTCAAATGGAAAATAAAAATATTCATTTTCACAATTATGTTCATTATTTAATCCTTCAATTTTTTCCTCCAAACTCCTTTTGGAACTCCCAAAATCATCCAAAGGTTTTAGTTTTCACCATTAGGACATTCATTCCCTGCACCAAGAAGACCCGATCTTGCACAAGTTGTCCCTGAATCAAATTTTCTTTCCTAAATTTTCCTAAATTGCCTCAGACATCTTCAATACTCTTTGACATCATGCTCATATTATTTGTTATTTCCAAACGCTCTCAGAGGATGTAGAATGGAAAAAATGACTTTTTAGGCCTCAGGAAGTAGTCTTTCATCGATTCACAATGAATTCATCAATCATCTTGGGTGATCATCCTGCACACTAAAATAAACTTGAAAACATTTTTAAGACTTTCCTTTAATATGGGGTGAGGGTTAAACTAAGGGAAATCTAGCTAGAGGAAGGATTCACAATGATAGGAAACATGATTTTCAATCATAGGCTTAGTTGTCATGCTCAAAGTTTCAATTTTGCATGTTATAGATTTTGGATGACAACATGTCAATAACCAATCAAGAAGGCCCCAAAACCTAAACAATGACTATATTATTTCCAAAATAGATATTGATTATAGAATTTAAACCCTAAAATATTTAGGCTGAATGCTGAAATCCTAAAAAAATACCTATGTATTGACCATATTAGAATATGAAAAACTATCTTCTAAATCATGACTTATGGAGCTATGAGACTAGTTCCATAAGGTGTAGAGTGACCCTAATTTCTTATATTTACTAAAATAAATTTAAAGTATAAGAAATAATAAAGTATAAATATTAATAAATGAAAATCTTATATCAACTTATAAAGATTAATTTTTAGATATATAGATCCCAAAAACACATATATAACATTAAGAACATGAATGTGAGCGTGTTATAACGTGCTCCCATTTTAGGCTTGGTAAATAGCAATCATAGTAATTCAAAACATGATCACATTTTCCCAAAATGTGCTAATGTTTTTCTTCAAATAAAAAAATTGGCCAATTTTTCGTCCCCCATCTCGTGCACTTTCCCTTGGAAATATTCTCTTTTCCTCCTTTCACGAGTTCTACTTGGATCTCATTCTCCATCATCCCTCTTTTTGAATATCTTCTATACGCAATACCACAACCTTCACCAATAGTTGTTCATCTAATTTTTCCTTTAGATAAATCTCAACTTAGTATCATAATTCCTTTGAATACTACATTGATCATCACTTATGTTTTCATCTTCATGCATTCCTTTAAGATCTACATAGATCTCTCCTCCTCTTGTGTTATCTTCATTGTATAATACTGCATCTTTCTTCTTCGACCACTCTTCCTCCATCACCTTTGAGGAAAATTCTTATATTTCTCATCCCTTTTGTTATATATCTCCATTTCCATGCATTCCTTTATCTATACACTCTTCCTTTCCCTCTACTGAGGTCTCCAGTTTGGTGTGATCTTCTTCACTTAACTGTGCAATCTATCTCACCCTTTTTCTCAAATGGGCTCCATATAATTGAAACAATTCATAATCTATCAACTCTAGTTGTGATCTTAGGTCATCTTCCTATACCTTCAAATATTCTCCTTTATCCCCCTCTTCTTTAGGTGCAACACTCTTATGAACAATCATCTACCTAAAATTGACTCTTCATCCTTTTCCTCCTCTTGTGCTATATTTTTCTACATCACAATACACTTTCGGTGATTCCATATTCCTCTTTTACCCATCACTCAAATTCTAATATTATCTCCTCATTTTCATCATAAAATGCTCTATTAATTTTTCATGCATACTTCTCCACTTCCTTTATGCATTTCAGGTTGTTCATGTGTGCTCTACACATTCCGCTCATAATGGTAAAAGATGGATGCTTTACCATCCTTATCTATACTTACTATATTTTCTCTTTGATTATAGAGCATATTTTGGTCATATTTCCATAGTCTCCCTAGTAAGACATAATAGGAATCCATTAGTAGGATATCACACATCATATGATCATTAAATCCCCCATCTTCATCTCCACTTTGCATTCTCCCATATAATGCCCTCCCAACCTTAACCAACCATGTCACTTTATATGGGTTGGCATGCATCTTTCACTCTAATCCAAACTTACGTATTGTCTCTTTTTCCACCAAGTTGTCAATACTTAAAATACCCACCATGACCAAGCAACAATTTCCCTTGGTCTTACACTTTGTGTAAAATATCTATCTCCTCTCCTCTTGTGATGGTTCCTTTAAAATCTTTATAACCTTCCCCTTAGTCGAGTACTTTTCTAGTTCACACTTTATTTTTGTATTATATGCACATTCACTCCTATACACCATGGTATCTCTTTGTTGTGTCCCTTGACATTTATCTATATGGTGTCCTTTCCTACTACATTTATAGTTTCACCCTCTGAACATGGTGGTCTAGTCTCAATGCACTAAGAGACTCCTTTTCTGCTCCATTTGTTATATATTATTTTTGTAACCCCCCCACAACCTCTATTTTTGCAACATCAAATTTGAGCAGGTCCTTTTCTTCTTCTCTATATGCATCCCACCAATACCTCATCTCTCTTATGTCAAACATCCCAAAAGAGCATGTAACCTCCACCTTTACTATTTGTTCCTCCTTCTAGATGGTTCTTGAATACTACATTTCTATGGGATATACATGTTCTCCTTTATCAACTCACTGATTCCTTAGAACCTCAAGACCTCTTCTATTTTCTTCCTTCATATATTTCAATATGGTCCTTACACCCTTAAGTTCACCCAATATTCTAAAGTCTAGTATTCCCTTTACCATTGTATTCATTATATATTCTAAACCATCTCCTCTTGGTGCCATCATCTCCTCTACACATAATGACACAAATTGATAGTCACTATATCCTCAAGGGTTCTTGGTTTACTTATTTGATTCATCTACCCACCTTCTCACAATGGAGAAAAATCTACTAGATACCTCATGTTCGACACTCAACTATCCTTCACACTTAACTTATCTCTCCCATAAGCTATTTCCTTAATCAAATTACAAACTTTACAATAGTTGGATGAATTTTTAAGGCACTTGAGCAATTTATCAGAGTTACAAGTGGATTGATAAACAAGAGATATATATTTCTATTTATTTGAAAGCATTAAGACATCTAAAATAAAAGTGTGGCTTGAATACAGATCTCATAGAGTCATAGAAAATATAGTGTAATCCATATGGAACTATATCTTACTAGTTTTCTTGGCTCTCTTCATCTATTTTCTTCTAGCTATTCTAACTCTCCTCCTCTAACCTCTTTCTAACTCTTGACTTGGCCTATATATAGCCGATTCTACTTGACTATCTAGATGGTGGATTTTCCAATGGAATATTTTCTCGCTCATTCCAATTTGATATTGGATCATTTATTTTATGAGTTATCACACCATCCATTTGTCTTATTATTCTAATTTGTATGATATGCAATTATATTTGGATGTCACATAATCGACCCTGGTGAAATATTTATTAGACACCTCACCATGCAATGTTTACTCCCTTGAGTGGAAAATATATGTGGGTAATTATTTTCTAACTCATTTATTTCTTAACCAAGTTATCACACATTTCATTTCCTTAAATTACATTTATCATTATACTCGAGCCCTAAATTATGCATTTATCATTATGTTATCTCCTTCCCCAAGTAGTTTTGTGCCCAGTGTGGTTATCTTGTACACCTAACCTCCTACAAAGATTATTCTTGCGCTTAACCAATTTATATTTTTTCATACTCTAAATTACTCCCATATGGCCTCTTCTTATGGATAACTCTTATCATACTATGGATATTAACTATAACACAAATCTCATGTATAGTCCCCAAGTAGTTTTGTGCCCATTCTTCTTTCTCGTAGTGGTTATAATCCTGTACACCTTATCAAAACTATGATGCAAGATATATGTTAGTATTTTGATGCCCTTGCATCAAAGTTATAATCCAATATGCATGTCACAAGTATTATAAAAGGCCAAAATAAAAAACTTACATTCATCAAATGGATGGATTCTCTCATGGCTCTCGCACCACCATACCATGACAGAGAAAACAAATGAGACATCAATCTTGCAGGAAATAAGACATAAGCCCACAATCTGCCAAACATTAAATAAAAACATAGGTCAAAGCTATAAGGACAACATTTGTTGAGCATGGTGGTGAGTGATGAAAAAAGGAAAATCAAGGGTTGCAAACTTGTAAACATTGTTACATCGATTGATGAACCTACATTCACCAAAGGCACTATTTTTCAAGGGTGATAACGATTGTTAGAAAGAATATATGAGAAAGGCATTTTAGGACGTATCAAAGACCACAAATTTCCCACTATTATGTAACATCGTGTTTTCCTTGGGAAGGCGATTGACCTCTCCACTATTCACACTTTGGTGAACAACCTGGTGTCACACTAAGCTCGAAACCTCCCACACCCTTTACTATAATCTTTACATCTCCATAGGTTTAAAATGTTGGAATTTTATATTCATATGCCCAGTCATAGGTTCATGACTCTCATCCCTCCTTTTACCTGGAATGCACCTTATATTATCTTTCCTAACTTGGTAGTGATTTTTCTCTATTGACGCCACATGGAAGGATTTACACATTATTTCTTCCTTCATGTTTTGTTATTCAAGCTTTTAACTAATGCTAACCACCTAAGCTATAAATGACATTCCACTATATAGCCATGTATTCTCCTTCATCCCCACATGGACACTTTTCATGATAGATCATATATTTTGAGTTTCGTAGGATTTTACACACCTTTTTACAATTTTAAGGAAAATTTTAAAAGTATTCGAGTGAATGATTATGCATGAGGCCAAACCAAATTTGTATTGAAAAATGGAAGATTATACCTACAAGGGAAACTAAACACTAAGTGACATGCATGTGTAGAAGTTGAGAGGAAAGTAATTCATTCAAGTGACCTAGAGATGTAGCGTGAACATACCGGAAGGTTAATACAAATCCAATAGGTTTTCAAGTCATGCTAAAGAAGAAAAGACCATGGCATGATCTAATGGTAGGGATCCTGAGATCTATCAAAGGAAACATAAAACTTATTATGATGTGCCATATAAACAACTTTAGGCTTGCCTTGTTTAGCACAAGTCATTATATTTTCCTTGGGAAGCCTCTCCACGTAGCAAAAGTAAGAGCTAATATTTGTTCAGTGTCCACTAGACCTCAAAATAAGCATTGCCACCATGGTGTTATTGTTTCTCTTGAAATTTGTAGTGTTGTTGGAGGAATGCTAACTTGAATAGGATTTTGCTAGCTATTTTGATGACCTCCACTACTTTTTTGAAATATGCAAAGACCATGGCATGATGTAATGGATGGGAGTTAGAGCTTTAGTAGAGGAAACATCAAACTTGGTGTGGTGTGGCACATAATTGACTTGAGGCTTTCCCACTTTGACACAAGTTGTTGTGTTTATCTAGGAAGGCACTTGGACTATCCATCATTCACCTTTGGGTAGCCAAGATGCTATAACATTTCTAGTATCCAATACACTTGGTTCTCTCTCGTCTTCTTTGACCACTACCTCTATTGCAAATCCCCATAACACAAAAATTTCAAAATTACGGGAATACAATTATACACATGATAAATCAATGTTAAGAACTTGGAATGTTGAGGACGTATTGTCAAATAGAAATTCACAAGATTTTTTTGTGTGGTTGATATCTATTATTACTTGTGTAAGTGTGGAGAATGACCTAAGATAATGGTTTGTAAATATGGTGCACAACCACATGACTTGTTATGTTTTGTAGCTATCAAATTCAACTACTACATTAGCTAAACATGGGATGACGAGTCACCTCCAAATGTCCACGTCTCTAAAGTATCCCACAACATACATTGCAATTCAATTCCCCTACAATTATTATGAGCTCTAACTATCCTCAAAACACAAGGGATAATATTGCAAAAACAAATATTGACATTGTGAATATTGATTGATAGGGCCTTGCTTTTTGAGATATCTCCAAGAGTATGTTTCGTCAAGGATCTATGCACCACACCCCTTCCTCCTTCAAATGATTGGCATAAATGACACATGGTTGATATGTGTCTTCTCAAAAGAAAAACAAGTTTCGCATGCATTCCACCCAACATTTCCCTTCCCTCAAACTTCTCCTCCCTCAATCCATTTCTTAGCATCTCGTCTTCCTCCTACAATATTTCATTCCTTCAAGTTTAAGTTCTTCGATGTATCCCCTTTGGTGCCTCCATTACACATTTTGCGTGTGATTGCTAGTTTTTAATTTTTTCTCTTTTACCCTCTAAGAACAAATGTTAATAGTCAATTGTGGTCTACTACACCATGATGCCATCCATGTGTATGCTTTTTCTTGTAAAGCACAAGTGTTTTTTTATAATGCATCCATATGTGAATGTTGGGTTCATCATTAAATGTATGGACCATAACTTTGTATAATCTATAATATATATTTATGTGCAGGTTTTACATCTAACAATTATATAAATAATTTTGTGTTTTAAATTGTCAAACATTTATTAAATTTTGAAATCATTATCTTCTCAAATTTATAGATTTGAAATATAATTGTTAATTTTTGTATACATATATATGTGTATATATATATAAATCCCTAACTTATGTCATGTTGGGGAACAAAACAAAGGATAGTAAGGAAACGAGTCTCATCCACCCAAAAACTACCACAAAATATGTTTGAAAGGACTCTTAATTTTTCTAACACATTCATGGTACGCCTAAAATATAAGTGTTAGTTATAAAAATAAAAAGAAATCTCCAATACAACACTATTGCTATGCATAATTTGAATGACATACTCATATATTACTCACTAAACATTTGTTTGCCAAGCATAGATGGCTGTCAAATTTAATTACAAAGGGTAATACGTATACCATATTTACGTATAACAAAGAGAATAAATTTCATGGCTTCCGTACGGGGGCCACTAAAAGTCGTTTCATTGAATGCCTCGCGTTATTGCAAAATATAATATCTGAACTAATGAGAAGCAAAATTATAGAAATAGTTATCTCGTGTGAGAATAATAGAGGGGCCCTCCGAATTAAACATGAAAAAGATACATGCAATAATAATTAAAAATTGACCTCCTCCCCTTCCTCTTACGTAACCATCACAATAATAAAAGGCATGAGAGGAGTCCTTAGCACGTAAGAGATCTGAAAGAGGGCTTGAGTTGAAAAAGTGTTGTATGATTCTTTTAATTGTTTATTTCAATGAATAGTGTATTTATTGGGGCACTAGATTATATAGATTGTGGGTATTTCAGTTTATGTTTATGAGAAAATGTAGAGTAGATTTATAATTATGAGTAAGCGTAGAATTAAATTAGTGATCACCTTCAACTTAAACAGTTCATCGTATAATTTTTTCTCTATTCATTAATAAGATTCGTTTTATTTTTTTGACCTTCATAAATTCTAAAGTTCTCAAGTTTTTAAACAAATTTAAACAATTTTGAAATTTAAAATTTCTTTTTTTGTAAGCATATGATTTGGTGGTACAAGTTTGAAATGACTAATTTAAGACCTTATTGCAAATCAATTTTTCATATTTTTAAAAATGAAAAAAGAGTAGAATGACGTGTTGGAATGGCCTAATAGTGAAGAACTTGTGCTCTTGAAAGAGAGGTCACAAGTTCAAATCCTGTAGGGGTTAAGATATGTACGCATTGTATTTGAAGCACAATTAGGTGCCTCATGCATGTTGCAAACCAAAAAACACTGCCCGACAAGGTGGACTAAAAACAATTTGACAGATAAGACTAAAGGAAACCAAGATTTAATTTTATGTATATATTTTTATTATCCGCCTCCATTACTCTATGCCACGTAAACTGTTATGTCATTTTCTTATTTATACCAATAAACAATAAATTGGGAAAAGACATTAATTTTTATTTGTGGAGTATTCAATGCCTTTCATCATCAATCACATGTAGTAATAAATGTGTCTGCAATGTTAATTTTGCTAGCGAGAGAAATTAAGATGATAATATTTTTGGCTTGTTGTTTTTAGATATACTCCATCAAAATGTTTATGTTAAGTTTGTGACTTTATAGGAACCTTCTCAAATTTTTTTTTGTTTAGTGGATGTAATCTAGGTATATAACAATGTGGATTTAACTATTATAAGTCCAATATTTGTTTATATATCAAGTGCAATTATAAGTGGATTTAACTCTTTTTTCACCACACTGCTTGTCTTTATGGATTTAAACTTTGCAATCAGGGCCAATTTTTTGTAATGTTTGTTTTCATAATCATGCAGGTACAAGTAAGTTTGGATGCCTTTAGTGGCAGAAATGGAGTAGTCTCAAGCCATGTGGCCTCTTTTGAATGTTTAATGCGTTTGCCAATATATTTGGTTTGTTGCCATTTCTAGGGCAACAATATGCTTATTACCTATATGTGAATCAATATTCATACTGGTTTTCTAATCCTCTCTAATACGATTATATTTACAACAATTCATTCTATATATATATATATATATATATGCAATTACATTGGTGAGGTATTTTGTCAAGATATCAAAATGTCAGGTACATTTCTACAAATTCTCAATTAAAGATGCAACCTCATTCATACTTTCATACTTTGCTCAAGCTTCTGCAATGTAGACCTGAAATATCAACATAATGATGCTAACATACATACATACATACATATCATTTTTCTTTTTCTTTTTATAACGACCTGTTTTAGGTGGTTGAAAATTGCAATTAAAGTTTTTTTACTTATAAACTAAATTCAGCTTCAACTAAATGTGATGGATAAAAATCATTATTGTTATTTACCATTTTTTAGACTTTCTATTCACTGCAAAAAGCATAGTTACAAGTATTTAGATTTAATTTTAGTTCAATTATTTTAGTGACCTTAAATTTTTATCAATTCAATAGTATCAAATCATCTAAATCATTAAATTGTATAAAGCAGGAACTACCTATGTCATGTGACTCTTGTTATACTAGCACTTGCACCAAAATGAGGTGCAATGTTACGTTAATAGTTAAAACATGAGGAGTTGTAGATTCATTGGAACGATTTGAAGATGCACTGAAGGGGTGCACCTGACATAGGTAGTAAGGCATACAAGTTTTGAGGGGCTGTTGCAACCATTACAAGATGCATTAGAGAGGGATAATCTACCGTTATATTAGTGAGAGGGCCACCTCCATTGTGGCTTCACCCCAGATCGCACAAGAGTGTAATATATTACCGTGAACCTAGGCTAGCCAACCGAGGAAAGATTGTTTTTTAATTAAATGCAATTTTTTAGATTTATAAAATTAATTCCAAGGTGCATCAATCTTGTATCACCGAGCATGTCTTCTGCCACCACCTTTGGTTGCATCGAGTGTGCTAAAGAAGAAGGTTAGGGTGTCACAATTATTAACATAATATATTAGCAAAAGGGCCACATCCTAGTGACACCGCTATTGGCGTTAAGGATCATGATAAACTATGACCATGTATAAATTTCATGACACCATATGTCATGCATCATTAAAACATTTATGAAGAAATTTATGAAATTATTAATCATATATAGTTAAAAACACATAAAAATATTTAAACGACTGTAAAATTTCAACATGGTATGGATTCATGATAAAAAATTCTCCCTCACCTTTAACATATTGAACATGAAATCCAAAAAGTCATGAACTCTCCCTTCAACAAAGGATATGGCTAGGACATTAATAAATTTCCCACCAATAAGGATATGCCACAAATATTAGATGGTGGATTACCTCTTGCACGTAGGCATGGTATTTTTTTAAGTTAAGAGCGGCATGGGAAAGATGTTGCATCAAAAATGAATTTCAAATATCTAAAAATGTGACTTTTCCCTGTAAAATTAAGAAGGATATGCTGCAAAGTAATGAGCTACAAATCCTACAAAATTGGCCACATATATCTCTTCCTCAAACCCAAGCAACTTAGTTAGCTAAGTCACGATGACAAAGTATCCACTGGAAAATACCACATAGTGGGATAATCAAGCTAAATTTTGATGGTGTGTCCAAAGGGAATCCTGGAATAGGAGGTGCGGGTTTTATTCTTCATGACCATTGTAGTCACATGCTATGGGCCATATCTTTTATAATCCCTTGTGCCAAAAACAACGAAGCAAAAGTGATAATCCTTCTGGAGGGTTTGTGTTTAGCTATAGAAAAAGGGTAAAAGAGGATAGTGGTAGAAGGAGATTCTATAATTATAATCACCATTATGAATAAAGAGGCTACACCTAACTAGAAACTAAATCAACAATTGTAGGAGCTCGTGTTCAAGATAATGGTTTGCATTCCATTTCCTTCCAACATGATTTTCGATAAGTGAATGGGGTTGCAGATTTACTAGAAAAGGAGGGAACAATTTTGGATCTCTCTCTTTTATTATTACCTCTAACCTAGCTGACTGGCTAGGACTCAAATAAATTTTACGGACTGAATCAGTTGCTGGAGAATAAGACTTGTGGAGGGTTAGTCATGTTATGGAATACAAACACTTGGGGGGTTTTCCCCTACAAGGAATGTCTTATGGATCTGATAGAGTGGATTTTGGAACAAACATGAAGTAGGAAATTAATTTTATTCAAAAGTAGAGCCCTTGAGTGTATAATGTTTAGAAGAAGCCTTGTCAACCACCAAGGAATATTCTTTGTCTATTTGTAGGGATTAGTTTTTTTGTAACATTTGTTAGAATATGTTGTATAATTTAAATATTGTACACCTCTACCATGAGTATAGATATGTGGTTTTTAATCTATCGAGTATATGGGTGGTATCAAAACCTATGATTTATGGGGAACCATTATGAGTTGTTTTCTTGTCCCATGGTTTTGTTACTCTTTGTATTGTAAAACCACTTTGAAGGTTTCTTATAGATGTGCATAAATAGAGATGGACATGTAGTAGGGTAGAAAAACTTGAAATTACATTATTGTATTTGACATAGTTAAGTTAATGCAATAAGAGATATAATTAATGTGTTAGAATTTCTCCTAAAAGGGTTTCAGACGATAAATAATGTGTTATCTTGTGTATGCCATTTTCACTTTCTATATTTCTTGAATATTTTGTTGAGTATAGCTTATAGCTTATATGTTTATCATTTCAAACTCTCCAACATTAGTTGGGCTTTTGAGTTGACAACTACACTACAAAGATCAAATGGGATTTTGTATTTATTTGGTATGGATTGTCTTTTTCAGCCATCTTCCAAGACGGTTGATGGTATGTAGCCAATGATAAACTGTAAATACAATTATCAATATTATTAAAAGGGTTATGGACCCACCAACCCTCTTTTACTGATAAAAAAAGGCATGGCGTTTTTAAATTTAGAAATTTATAAGTTGAGTATATGTACAAATGCTTGATGACCATTTTATTTGCCAGGTGGAAGTATACTTCCACACATTTCCCACATCTCCTTGTAATTTTTGACACATTTTGATATTGCTTATAATGGTAGATGGAACATTGACGATTGTGTGGTGAGTTTTTTATCTTCAAGTCTAGCATTATAACATACTAGTTTTGCATGTATACCCTATCGCCCATTTAACCAATTAGCTCTCTATATAAAACACATTATTATTTTCAACAAATTTCATGTGAATACCCTTTGGAAATAACCATGAAAGCTACATTGGATTTTATTTCATGCTCCACAAATTTTTGTCATTCCTTCATCTTATTTCTTTGTCAGAGAAATTAAGCACTAAAATTAAAATTTTAGGGTGCATATTCAACTATACCAATTTTAACGATGATGAGATGTAAAATGTTGACAACACTATTTTATAAATATCTATTATGAGTATTTAATTACTTATAATATTGTTTTCTTGCAGTGCATTCATAGATGTGAGCTTTTGAAACATTAGTTATAAAAAGTAAAGTTACTCTTAAGTTATGATGATAATATATAGAATATTTAACTTATCTATTTTGTTATTTGTGTTCATATATAGAATATTTTAACTTATCAAATGTGTTATTTGTGTGTTGTGCATTTAATAATCTATAAATCTCAATATTTTCATACCATAATTATTGATGTGAAGGAAACGACAACTAATTTTCTAGAAAGGAAACCGAATAATGCTTCTGGGTTATCTTATAAATATATTTTGCATGTAATATTTGGCATTTCAACAAAACACACTATTGACTCAGGGAAATATGTATCACTGATCATCAAATATAAATAGTTAGTTCATCTTTATGAAATTCTATAAAATATAGATAGGAATCCCTATGTATCCATTTTTTATTGAACATGCCAATGTGAATGTTTACAGGCTTGAAATATTTTCCTTGTTATACAAATCCTTTAAGCCTTGGCATGGAAAAGATCTCATCCACAAACATATCGATAAATTGATGCAACCTGCAGTAGGTTCTACTCCAAGTTCCCCCTCCATTTTCCTTGGATGCTTCCGAGAAATACACATAGTAATAACACAATACAACATCACTGCTTCCATAACTATGACCCCTAAAAATGTATTCCCCCTCAAACTCTGTATAGTCCTAGCTTACCAACTTGGACACCTATTTGAAGAGCTTCAAGATTTATTCTATTCTCAAAGTAGGTGAATAGATCCTCAATCCTCTTCATAAACCACCAACACTGCATTTATCCATGCCTAAAGTAGTGGGGGTAAATGCAAATTCAAATTTTTTAGTTGGCACATTAAAATTAGATTTCACCTTAGAACTGCCTAGACCCACTTACTTTCACCACTTGCTCTAGGAAAACACATTCGGTTCAACATATAGTTTTACTACATAGACCATTTCCCATTTATTATTTTGAAGGAAAATGCAATGGAAGGTAAAACAAAGAAGAGATAAAATTATACAAAACAAAAATTGCTTAGAATTTTCCCAAATCTTCGTTGCTTAATTTATTTCTTGCAAAATGCATACAAATGCCTCAAATATATAGAGGCATTTAAAAAGATAGCTTCATGAGCAAGCTAGAAAAATTAAATGTGCATGGGTGGGAGAGAATATTTTACAATTAATTGGAAATATTCTCAAATCCTTTCTGTTGACAAAATCTATTAGACTTAATTTTGGTAGTTGAGATTACACAAATCCCAACACTCTCCCCTAATCTTAACTACCATGCAACTATTCTAGACATTATCTGACATACACAAAAGTATGTTTTGGTAAAGGCTTTGTGAAAATGTCAGCAAACTAGTCTTTAGACCTGCAAAAGTCCATATATATTTCGCCATTGTTGACGAGTTCCTTGATGAAGTGATATTTGGTGTCGATGTGTTTTCTCCGCTTGTGGAACATATGATTCTTTGATAGTGCAATTATTGAATTGTTGTCCTATAATATCTGTGTGGCTTCTCCTTGATAGTGTTCCAAATATGCTATAACCCTCCTCATTCATACTACTTGAAAGGCTGTTGTTGTGGCTGCTACGTATTCTTCTTCCGATTTGAGAGAGAGACAATGATTTGTTTCTTAGATGCCCATGAAACTACACCTGAACCAAAATGAAATACATACCTAGACGTGATTTTCCTTTCAGCAATACTATATGCACAATCACTTTCCGTGTATCCCATTAATATGAAATCATCATATGGTGCATACCAAATTCCATAATCTGTAGTATTGACAAAATATGTGAGTATCCACTTTCCTGCAAGCCATTGTCATTCTTTGGGAGTCTCATGAACCTAGAGATGATACTGAATTAATACATGATATATGGCCTTGTTTTCATCAAGTACATTAGACTTCCAACAAGTATTTTGTACAATGTTGGATCAACATTAGATCCCTTATCCTCTTTACTTAATTTGAGACCCATAGTAACTGGTGTTGTTGCTAGATTACTTTTCAGCATATTGAATCTCTTTAACACATCATTTGCATACTTGGACTAACATATGAATATGCCTTCTTCAAATTGAGTCACTTCTATGCCTAAAAATTATTTCATCAACCCTAGATCTATCATTTCAAATTCCTTCTTCATGGATGACTTAAACAAGTCAATAGACAGATTTCCAATGAATATGAGGTCATCAACATACAAACAAACTATTAGAATTTGACCTTTATTGTTCATCTTGATGTATAGGGTTGGCTCACTACTATTTTTTTGAATCCATTTTGCAAAAATATGAATCTATTCTACTGCACGATGCTCTCGGAGCTTATTTTAGACCACACAAGGCCTTTTTAGTCTACAAAATTTATGCTCTTGTCCATATATTTCATATCCATGTGGTGTTGAACATAAAATTCTTCTTCCAGAAAACCATTCAAGAATGCTGACTTGACATCCATTTGGTAAACTTTCCAGTTATTTTGAGCTTCTATGGCTAAGATAGTTCTAATTGTGTCAAGTCTAGCCACGGTGTAAAAGTTTCATTATAATCAATTCCAGGCTATTGTGAGAAGCCCTTTTCTACTAACCTTGCCTTGTTCTTTTCCACATTTCCATCTGCATTGAATTTGGTCTTATAGACCCACTTAACACCAATAACATCTTTTCCTTCTGGAAGATTGACTAAGTCCCAAGTTTGATTCTTTTCAATAGAATCCATTTCTTCATCCATAGCTTCTATCCATTCTTCATTTTCTACAGCATCTTCAAAATAAATAGGATCACCTTGTGAAAACAATGAAAAATCAGAATATAGCTCTTCATCTTTCTCATCTTGATCATATATCTCCCTTAGACTTCTTGTCTTCTTGGAAGCATTTCTAAAATGAGATCTGAGCTTTGCCAATGTTGGGTTAGATGAATCACTATTTTGTGGACTTGTAGTACAATCATGCCCTGAGGCTTCACTAGGTTGAAAGTTTATTCTAGGTATCCATACTTCCTATGGAGTAGGTGTCCTAAAATTGTCTCTTGAGTGAGTTCTTTGAGGGCTCTAAAGCTGTCGGTGCATTATGAGAAGTTACTGTTGCACTTTTTTGACCAAGAAGGTTACAACTGGAATTCTTCTTTGGAGTGAGCCCTTGTGGAGTTGGTTGATTGTCCTGTGCACCATTTTCTTCAACTTCATACTCTTCATGAGATACCTCTATAGAGATACTTGGATTTTTATCAATACTTCCATCCCAGGCTTCATTCTCTATAAAATCAACATCTCTATTGATAATAACCTTCTTGGTGATGGGATTATACAACTTATATGCCTTTGAATGCTCACTGTAACCTACAAAAATGCATTTTTCACCTCTATCATCTAATTTATTTCTCAATTTTTAGGCACTAGTGCATACGCAACACATCCAAACACTCTTAAGTGTGCAACATTGTGCTTTCTTCCACTCCATGCTTCTGAGGAACTTTATCCTTGACAATTTTTGTTGGGCACCTGTTCGATAGGTAGGCTGCACATGCAACTACTTCTGCCCAATACTCATTTGGAAAGTTTTTTTCCTTCAGTAGACTCCTGGCCATGTCCATGAGAGTCCTATTCTTTCTTTCTTCTACACCGTTCTACTGAGGTGTATACTTGGTTGTCAATTGTTTATGTATTCCATTTTCCTTGAGAAAATTTAAAAATTCATTTGAGATATATACTTGCCACCTTTTTTGAACTTATCACTTTGGTAAAATGACCACTCTACTTCTATATGAGGGCCTTAAATTCCTTAAAAATCTCAAAAACATTTGATTTGTGCTTCAAGAAGTATACCCATGTCTTCCTATTGAAGTCATCAATAAAAGTCAAAAATTACATGCTTCTACCTATTGAGGGTATCTCATGGGTCCACATAGGTCTGTGTGGATGATTTGAGGGGTTCTTGAGATTTATATGCCTTTCCAACTGGAAATATTTCCCTGTGTTGCTTTGCAAGAATGCAAATTTGGCATGGCATTTCAAGTGGTTCAATCAATGGTATTCCATTCACCATGTTCTTCTTGTGGAGCAAATTTATGCCATTAAAATGTAAGTGTCCAAGCCTTAAATGCCAAAGCCAAGCCTGATTTTCTTGATTGACTTGGAGTGCAAATGGAGATGTCATGCTTGGAAATCCTCTTTAGTGAGGTCTTGACATTCCATAGGTGATTTAGAGCTAGCACCCACTAGGCTTAAAAATCCTTCTTGAAAATATTTTTCTTCACCCATAGGTGGTTGAAAGCTAGCACCCGCTAGGCTCAAACCTTCTCCTTGAAAATTTTTATTTTCACTCTTTGAAAAATGCCTAGCACCCGCTAGGCTTGAAAAACTTCCTTGAGAAATTTTTTGTGCATCATGACTTGGGGAACCTTAGCGCCCACTAAGGTTGAGGAACACCATTGAATTTTTTTTTGAATTTCTTGGCTTGGAGGAAGCCCTAGCACCCGCTAGGCTTAAGACACCTCCTTGAAATTTTTTTCTTCTTCTTTGTTTGGAAGAAACCTAGCACCCGCTAGGGTTAAGGAACCTCTTTGAATGTTTTTTTGATTTTCTTCCTTTAGAAGATGTCTGGTGCCCACTAGGCTTGAGGCGCCTTCTTGAGAAATTTTTTATCTCCATATTTTTTAGAGCTAGCAAATGCTAGGCTCGAGATGCTCCTTTGGTGAGATCTCCATGACCCATACAAGAATAAGAGCTAGTGATTACTAGACTCATCTCACTTTGTATTTTCAATGGGAATATTCTATTTCTTGTCATTTCCACCTTGGCTATCAACTTTTTGCTTGGATTTCGATCCAAAATAATACATTCTCCTTTCTCAAAATACACTTTTTAGCCTTTCTGTATCAATTGACATATGCTCATGAGGTTGTGTTTCAACCAGGGACACAATAGAAATTAGGGATGAACTTCTTTTCTCCTTGTTTTGTCTTAATATTTATGGTCCCTTTCCCAATTACTGAGACTTTGTTGTCATTACCCAGTTTTACCTCTGATTGGACATATTCATCCATGCTAGAGAATAATTCTTTTGAACCTGTCATGTGGTTACTACAACCAAAATCCAAAACCATACATCTTTTGTGCCCTCTTGAGAAACATGAAAAGTTATAAACATAGAGTTATGATTTTAACTTCCATAATTACATTCTTTTACAAAAATGTAGTTTGTTTTCTTAAATCATACTATCTTTTCGACATTTAGTAGCATAATGCCCATATTTTTGCAATAATGACATTGTATATTAGATTTTTCATACCTTTCTTCCTGTGACTGGTTGTGATAATGATTGTGAGAGGAACTTCTACCTCTGCCTCTACTTGAAAAACTCACTTGAGCTGGATTGATCACTTGAATGTGGAGATCTTCCTCCTCTTGCTTGAAATCTTCCTCTTCCTCTTTTGTTCGTAGATCTTCCTCTGCCTCTACTAACTGAAACTTGGCTCTTAAAGGAATGTTCTAAAGAGGAACTTCCCAAAATTTTAAGTCATTGTTTCATGGGATAATAGATATCCCATTAGCTCATCTACAGAGAGCTGAGTCAAATCCTTATACTCTTCAATGACAACAACAATGGAGTCAAACTTGGCTTGTAGAATCCTAAGGATTTTTCTATAATCTTATGGTCTTCTAAGGTCTCTCCATGGATCTAATATGATTTACTACACCCATCACATGGGTAAAAAATTAATCAACTCTATCAGATTATTTCATTTGAATATTCTCAAAATCTCTCCTCAACATTTGTAGTTTAACAAGTTTTACCTTATTGGTGCCTTGATAGGAAATTTCTAAAATATCCCATGCTTGCTTGGACCTAGTGGCTATAACTACTCTAGAAAATATAGACATATCCAGACCTTGTTGTATAAAAACTAAATATTTTGCATCCCTTTTTCTATTATCCTTAAGAAGATTGTTATCTTCTCTTGTGACAAAACATTATATGGAGTTTGATCCTGTGGTTCAGGGAAGCCATTTTCAACAAGCTCCTAGGTATTTTGACTGCAGAAAAGGGTTTTCATTCTAATAGCCCAATAATCATAATTTTTTCCATTAAAAATGGGGATTTGGGGCTGGAGTAAATTACGTGGTGGTTCCATCCATGCCCAAAGACAAAATAACACATATTTAAACAGAAAATTACAGTATTTAAAAATTGAAAATCGTGACTCGAGAGAAAATGTGAGCAACACCTTCATTGGCATGAAGTAACTCTCCCAGGATCGAGGATTTTTGCTTTATGATACCAAATGAAGGAAAATGCGATGGAAGGTAAAACACATAAGAGATAAAAATATACGAAAATAAAATTGCTTAGAATTTTTCCCGACAAGCCTTCACGTTTCAATTTATTGTTTGAAAAATGCATACAAATACCTCAAATATATGCGTTTTAAACCTATAATCACCATGTAACCTATAATGCAAATTTAATTTCAAAAATTCAAAATGAATATGCGTTATAATGCATATGCATTTTGTGTAGTATGGACCATGCATATATGTTTTGGTGGTTTATACTTACAAAAATAAATGTCCAAGTATAAGATTTATTTTATTATTTCTTATACTTTAAATTTATTTTAGTAAATATAATAAATTAGGGTCACTCTGCACCTTATGGAAGTGGTCTCGTAGCTCACAATGCTTATAATCTAGAAGATAGTTTTTCAAAATCTAATCTAGTCAGGACTTACTTATTTTTAGGATTTTAGCAAACGACCTAAAACTTTCAGGGCATATATATTGTAGTCGATCTTTGTTTTGGGAAAGCATATAGTCATTTTTAGGTTTTTAACCTTCTAAAATGGATTTTGGCCCTACCACTACTTGAATTGGTACTAATTTTTAAATTTAGTCCATAATTCACTTTAGTGACCATGAATTAACTCTATGATGTTTGTATACTTCTTACTAAAAAGAGATCCTCACTTTGTAGATAGAGGATTATTCCCTAAATGGGATTCATGTCCTATGGCCAAAATGAGGTGATTGTAATGTGCCTCCTCCTTAAGGTGTGATAACACTACTAGGTGTTGAATGAGTTGTTATGAATAGTACCAAGTGAATTGCATCAAGTGAACTCAGATGATTGCTCATTCTTAGAAACATGGTGCTCCATATAAAGATCATCCCGCACCTTTCCTAGCTCTAAAAGCATCCTTTCATGGAATCAAATTGATGATTCTCATACATGCTTTTGCTCATATGTCTCTTATGGAGACAAATGATGCCTTAATACTTCAAAAATAATGGTCCTTGATAACTCGGTGACATGACTAGCTCATTTTAGCTTGTTCTGAAGGGTGTTTAATTAATTACAAAATGGCCAAAAATGCATTTTTAAGCCTTCAAAGGAAGTAGTCTCTCATAAAAACTAAATGAGTCGATCGATCACCTTAAACACTATTCCCTACACACTGAAACATGTTGAATGATATTTTTAGGACTTTCCTTTGGGTGAGGGTTTATGATTTAGGGTTTAGGGTTTAGGGCTCGGGGTTTAGGGTTTAGGGATAAGGGTTTAGGACTCAAGGTTTAGAGTTTAGGGTTTAAGGTTTAGTGTTTAAGGCTCATAGTTCATATTTTAGGGTTTAGGGTTTAGGGCTTAGGGCTTAGGGCTTATGATTCATGTTTTAGGGTTTATGGTTTAGGGTTTAGGGTTTAGGGTTTAGGGTTAAGGGTTGAGGGTTTAGGTTTTAGGGATCAAGGTTAAGGTTTAGGGTTTGGGTTTTTAGGGTTTAGGGTTTAGGGTTTAGGCTAAAGGTTTGAGGTTTAGGGTTTAGAGGTCGAGGGTTGAGGTTGAGGTTTAGGGTTAGAGTTAAGGGTTCAAGGTCTAGTTTTTAGGGTTTATGTTTAAGGGTTAGGTTTAGGATTTTAGGGCTTAAGGTTTGGTTTTAGGGCTTATGGTTTAGCGTCTAGGTCTTAAGGTTTAGGGTTTAGGGGTTAGAGTTTAGGGTTTAGGGTTTAGGATTTAGGGCTTAGAGTTTAGGGTTTAGGGCTTAGGGTTTATGGTATAGGGTTGAGGTTTAAAGCTGGGGTTTAAGGTTTAGGGTTAAGGATTTAGGGTTTATAGTTTAGGGTTTAGGATTTAGGGTTTAAGGTTTAGGGTTTACGGTTCAAGGTTTAGGAGTTAGGGCTTAAGGTTTAAAGGTCAGGATTCAGGGTTTAGGGTAAAGGGTTAGGGTTTAGGGTTTAGGGATCAGGGTTGAGGGTTTAGGGTTTAGGGTTGAGAGTTGAGGGTTCAAGGTTTAGGGCTTAGGGTTTAGTTTTTAGGGTTTAGGTTTGAGGTTTATGTTTAAGGGTTTAAGGTTTTGGGTTTTGGCTTAGGGCTTAGGGCCTGGCTTAGGGTTTAGGATTTAAGGCTCAAGTTTTAGGTTTAGGGTCGGGGTTTAGGTTTTAGGTTTAGGATTTATGGCTTAGATTCTATGGTTTAGGGCTTAGGGTTTATGGTATAGGGTTTAGGGTGTATAGGGTTTAAGGTTTAGGGTTGAGGATTTAGGGTTTACGGTTTAGGGTTTAGGAGTTAGGGTTTAAGGTTTAAAGGTTAGGGTTTAGGGTTTAGGGCAAAGGGTTTAGGGTTTAGGGTTTAAGGCTCGAGGTTTAGGGTTTAGGTTTTAGGGTTAAGGGTTTAGGTCAAGAGTTTAGGGTTTAGGGTTTAGTGTTTAGGGCTTAGGGTTTAGGGATAAGGGCTTAGGGCTTAGGGTTTAGGGTTTAGGATTTAGTGTTTGGGGTTTAGATTTTAGGGTTTAGGGTCAGGGTTTAGGGTTTATGATTTAGTTTTTAGGGTTTAGGTTTAGGGTTTAGGGACCTTTAGGATTTAACATTTAGGCCTTAAGGTTTAGGGTTTATGGTTTAGGGATTAGGGCTCATGGTTTAGGGTTTAGGGGTTAGGGTGCATGGTTTAAGGTTTACAACTCAGGTTTTGGGTTCAGAGTTATGGGTTTAAGGTTTAGGGGTTATTTATGGGTTTAAGGTTTAGGGGTTAGAGATCAGGGCTCTAGATTTAGGGTTTAGGGCTAGGGTTTAAGGTTTAGGGTTTAGGGCTCAAGGATTAGGGTGTAGGGTTCAAGGCTTAAGGTTTAGGGTTTATGGTTTAGGGATTAGGGTTTATGGTTCATGGTTCATGGTTTATGGCTTAAGGTTTGGGGTTTAGAGTTACTGGTTTAAGGTTTGGGGTTAGAGCTCGGGGCTCTGGATTTAGTATTTAGGGTTTAGGGCTTAGGGCTCAGGGTTTAGGGTCTAAGGTCAAGGGTTTAGGGTTATGGGTTTATGGTTTAGGTTTTAGGAATTAGTATATAGTGTTTAGGGTCTAGGATTTATTATTTTTGTTTTAGGGTTTAGGGTTTATAGTTTAGGTTTAGGTCTCATGGTTGAGGGTTAAGGATTTAGGTCACATAGTTCAAGGTTCATCAAATTTTAGGCAAAACATTCAAAGAGAGACGTCAAAATTTGTTGTTTTTCATCTATTGATATTTTGAAGGAGGTAAATGTCATATTCTGATTGTCCAATCCTTCCAAAGACCCGGTAGTCCTCAATCCTTGGATGTATAGGGAGATATCACATACTTGGCTTCCATTTATAATGATAGAGATATTTGTAAATTTGTTTTATGACCTCTAAATTTATATGAATTTCAAGTTTCTTGGAAATCACATCACACCCTTCACTAAGGATTGATGACTACCCCTATCTTTTTTTTAGGGCTTTTGAAAACATTCATGGGTTTATCATATAAGGAATTATCAATGAATGAAAGGTCAATAAGTTATAGAGCAAAGTAATTTCCATTTAGAACTAAACAAGAAATATTTACTAGGTGGTTGATAACCCCTTAGTGTTCTTAGCCATTCCCTATTTCTATGCTTATTTTGAACACTTTAGGAAATTTTTTCAAATTTACTATCCATTATAGTAGAACACTTGAATTTTATCTTTCTTCGGAGGAGAGGATACTACAAGAAATTCAATTATGATCCTACACCTCTGCATTGATATATTCTCTATGTTTCTTTTGTTTCCTTTAAGATTAATTTTTTTGTTGTGATATTTTTTCCAACTTCCAATGGGTCATCCTAGCTTGCATAATACCATACATGGAAATACGAGAAATGTGAAATATTTTTCAGAGTGTGAATAAATTTACATTCAAGAGTGCAAGTATATGTGGGGAGAAACAAGTTTGGAAGAGATGTTTAATATATGTATTACAAGGCACAAGGTAGATGTCATATCAATTTAGTTACTTGTCCCACCTCTCATAAACAAGGTAGTTCTATAAGGACTCAATGATGGTTCTAGGAACACGAGACTAAGAAATATTGATGAAATATGGTTTGGGGTTTAGGGTTTAGGGTTTAGAGCTCATGGTTCGGTTTAAGGTTTAGGGCTCATGGTTTGGTTCAAGGTTTAGGTTATGGTTTAGGATTTAGGTAGTTCTATAAGTTGAGACTCAATGATGGTTCTAGGCACGAGACTAGGAAATATTGATGAAATATGGTTTGGGGTTTAGGGTTTAGGGTTTAGGGCTCATGGTTTAGGGTTTAAGGTTTAGGGTTTAGGGTTCAAGGTTCAAGGTTCAGGGTTATGGTTTAGGATTTAGGTTTTAGGTATAGGGTTTAAGATTTAGTGTTTATGGTTAGGTTTTACGGATTTAGGTTAAGGATATAGGGTTTAAGCTTTAGGGTTTAGGGTTTAGGGTTTAGTCTTTTGGGTTAAGGATTTAGTGTTTAGGGATAAGGGTTTATGGTTTATGATTCGGGTTTTAGGTTTTATGGTTCGGGGTTCGAGTTTAGGGTTTAGGATTCAATGTTTAGGGATTAAGGTTTAGGGTTTATGGTTTATTGCTCGAGGTTTAGGGTTTAGGGTTTAGGGCTTAGGGTCTATGGTATAGGGCTTAGGGTTTAAATGGGCCAAGGATAAGGGTGTAGGGCCCAAGGCTTAGGGTTTAGGGTTTAGGATTTAGTGTTTAAGGTTTAGGGTTTAGGGGTTAGGGTTTAGGGTTTAGGGTAGCATTTAGTGCTCATGGTTCATGGTTTGGTTTAGGGTTTAGGGCTTATGGCTTAGGGTTTAGGGCTTAAGTCTCGGGGTTTAGGGCTCATGGGTAAGGGATGAATGTTTAAGGTTTAGGGTTTAGATTTTAGGTTTTAGGGTCTAGAGATCATGGTTAAAGGTTTAGCATTTAGGGTTTAGGGCTTAAGGTTTATAGTTTAGTGTTTAGGTTTATGGCCTATGATTTAGAGTTTTGATTGTAGAATTTAAACGCTAAAAGATTTAATTTGAATGCTAAAATCCGAAAATTTACCTATGTACTAACCAAATTATACTTTAAAAACTATCTCCTAAACCACGACTCATGGAGTTGTGAGACTAATTCCATATGGTTCTCAAAAAATGGTGGGGTGCACGAAAGTCACTCTATTATGTTTTTAAACAAAAACATGAGCATCTGTTGGTATTTTAGTTGTTTGAACCACTTAAACTTATCCGTTTTCAATAAAATTTAGTAGCTTAGAAACTAGACTCAAAATTCTATGATTCATATTTCTACAACATATTCCAATTTTGAGTGTAACTATTTCAAAAACTTGTACAAGTTGAATTTTTTTTAGAAAAATGCGACCACTTAAGACCCCTTTTGGCCCCCCAACTTGGTGAACTTACCCAATGCACAAATAAAAAGTGATGAAGAAAACCTAGGATAGAACACATGTGTATAGCTATCATAGTGTGTAGTGTACATGCATGCTTAGTAAAGCATGTGTATTGTTGCAGATGGTTGTTGTTGTCAATGGGTTTATTGTTGTTGCCCCCATTTGAATGTTTGTTTCTTGTATGGCATAACCCGCAAGGAGAAAACAATCAAGTAGTCAAATATGTATGTATGTAAGTGTAAAAACACTAGTAAAAGACACATGTGTATAAAAGTATGTAAAACACACAAATGTAAATGGAACATGTGCACCTAATCCATGTCAAGAGAGAAAGTGTAGAATGATTTCCTGTACTTCAAGTTTTTGGGTGATCTCACACCATAGGCCAAATATGTGTAGGGTAGAAATGCTTTGTGTCCTTAGAGCTCTAACTGCTTCCCTGAAATGTGCGTAGAGATCTCTATATTGTCTTGGTTTTTTGGGAAATCCAACGCCACTGGCCAAAGTAGTGTAGAGAGGCACACCCACTGTAACCTCCAAGCATGTAACTTCTTCCTAGAAATGCTAAGGACACCATGTCCTATAAAATCATTGTGTATGGGGTTCATAGACTGTTCTAAACCCACTCGCTATATGTAACCCACAATGTCAAGGGCGGAAAGTGCACTAAACTAAACTCGGTGTAAATGCATTGTGTTAGTATGTAAAACCTCCAAAATATTCCCCCTCTTTGTAGGTGCATGCAACGTAGTTGATAGGAGACATGAGGCCCCAAAATAGGGCCAACCACATGTACATTGTAATGTTGAAAAGTGCTTGGTAGAAAAAAGGCACACATAAACAAGAAGGCTAGCCAAAGACAAGTGTAAACACACACATGCATGTAGAAAACAGTGTATAAGCTATGCAAAATAGTGTGTAAGCTACCAAGAAAAGTAATATAAATACACAAGAAGATAAGTAAACCACAAAAAGTTGGTTGCAAACATGGGACATCACTCACGATGTGCAATACACCCAAGGCCATCACGAACACAAAAAAGCAAACAAGTATGCACACTAAACATAGGGCAAGGCCCGCATACAAAAACAAACAAAAACAAACGATGACAGATAATGTAACAAACAAGTATGGAAAACCAATATCCCTGCATAAAAAATGTTGCACATGAAGCACCCATTAGCATGTTAGAACAATAATTAGTATGTCAAAAGTGTGTATGTAATTTAAATTACTAAGTAAAAATGGAATGATAACACCTAGAAAAGATGAATGTGGATGCCCTCAATAACAATTGTAGGAAGGGTAGAAGGTGAGAATCCATGCGACATATATGAGACCTGTGTCTACGATCACAACTAGAAGAAGATGTGAACACACATGTGTGTATGATATAGATAAATGACATACAAGTAATCAAACTAGCATTTGTAATAAAGTGACCATGGACAAGCAAAAGTAAACAAGAGTATAACTAACCATAGCATACAATATGCTATGAATGGATGAAATGGTATGCAAAATGAAATTATAGGATCCATGTACCTCTCGAGTGAATGGAATTGTATGTAGTAAGGTTCATTTTGTTTCCCCCTCAATGCAGTCAAGAATGAAGCATAAATGAGAGTGTGTCATTGGGAAATGGTTGAGTAGGATGTGTTTGTGATGAACGTGTATGTGTAGATTGATGATACATGATTGAGAAATGGTGCATGCAGGAACCCTATACCCAAAGTGTATATCATGACAAAATGAAAGTATATGTTATAATTTAGCCTAAACGTATATCACTATAATATGAATAGATGTGTGATGATTTAACACTAAGCACATATCACTACAAAATGAAAGGAGGTTGTGATAGTAACCTAAAGTGTATATTGCTAGAAAATGATATAATAGGTGATGATTTAGCCAAAAACATATGTCACTAAGCTAGTAATGTCACATGAGGAAAGGTAGAAGAGTAAATGTGTGATAAGTGTAGGTTCCATTTGATTTTTAAACCCTTAGAAGTCAAATATGGCCGAGGAAATAAAGTGCATCATTGGGTAGTGAGTGCAATGCATAGAAGACAAGGTAGTATATGTAATGACAAAATCCGACCATGTGATGAGTAACATGTATAAGGATGGAATGTGTAGAATGTATAGGATGCAATATGTATGGTAGGTAGGTAGATGAGGGATGTAATATGTAAGGTGGTGTAATGCTAGACTCATATAGGATGGGACTAGCATAATATGTAGGATATGTGTGAAGATGTGTGGTATAATATGTATGGTATGTAGACAAATGGATAATGCAATATGTAGGATAAGTAGTGTAGGATGTAAGATGCGTAGACAATAATGTATACAACTATCATGATGTATGGGATGTAAAGACACAAATGACCAAATATTGTAGAAGGTATACCATGTAATGTGTGATGAAGTATAATTCGGATGGTGTAGTGTGTGGGGTTCAATGTAGTAGTAATCCCTCAACAAGTCAAGTGTGAACCGAAGCACAAGAGTGTGTCATCGGGTAGTGACACTAGAATGTATGATGAATATGCCTAATGTGAGGATATGAATGTATAATAATGTAAAATATGATGAGTGTGACTATGCTAAGGTGAGGTGGGGGTAATGTAAAGTCTATGCCCCCTAAGTGTGTGTAAGAAGAGTGTGTAAAGTCATCGATAAGGTACCAAAGACCAAGTTTGCATTTAGCGGTGGAGGCATGTGGAGTGTATGGGATGGAATGCATATCAAGTGTAGCATGTGTGGACTGTTGTGAAGTATTAGCATGATGTGGTGGAGTTTGTAATGTGTCTTGACTACTAGTAGGAGGGTTAGTTGTTGGGACGAAAGTGATTGTTTGAAGCTTAGACTTGAGAGGAGGCCAAGTTGCATTGAGTCTCAAAGGAGACTACTTAGGTTGACTTGGTAATGTAGTAGATGACTTAGTAGGAGGAGTTTGTGAACTAATTTTGATAGGTGGTTGACTTTGTTGACTTGGGGATACCATAGGTGATTGCTTAGGTGGATCATGACTAACCAAAGGAGTAGCCTTAGGAGCCCATGTGGGTGTAACCTTTGTAATAGGATGTTGTGCATTAAATGAAATAAGACCTTGATGCTTAATACTTTGGATTATGTGATGCAAAGTATGGCAATCATTGTCATTATGTCCATTGATTCGATGATAATTACAATATGGATGACCTTGATATTTCACTAACCAATAGGGAGAATAGTAATGAGTAGGTGGTAGGGTAATCAATTGATGACTAAGGAGTTGAATAAGAATGTCATGTGGCGTAGTATTATGCTCAAATATGAGAGGCTTAGGAAATGGCATGTCTTGAGGTTTAGTTAGATGACATGTAGTGGACATAGATTACATATAAGATGTAGAAGGAGCACAAACATGTGATTGAGAAACATCCTTAAGTTGTTGAATTTCATATCTAAGGGATGTAATGGTTGATTCCATAGCCTTAAATTTGTCTTGAAATAAAGCATGTAGAGATTGAATTGAATCTAATAGGGGTTGAGTAGATGGAGGATCACTAGGATCAGATTTGTCAGATAAACGATCGAATATCGAAATGATTTGGTGTGGCGGCGTATTGTCATCTAGATACATGTAGTCTAGCTATTTTTACAAAATAGCCTGACAATGAGGATATCTCTTAAGTAAAGTAGATAAAGAGACTTGAGCAACTTGGGGATCCATGATAGAAAAGATAAGAAAATCCCTAGAACGAAGGTGGATTCAAAGGTCGGGTTCACCAAAATGATTAACTAAAATTAACTAAACTAATGTAGTAAAGGATAGTTAATATAATCTAGGAGGACATATAAAGAAGTAAATAAAATGCACGAAGACAGTATGTAAAATATATAAGTAAATAAAACTAATGAAATTAAAAACCATAATATGCAATAAGAGAAAGGAAAAAACTTAGTTGTTAATGGATGATTGTCGAATTGTGTTGCAGTGATGCATAGAAAATGAGGAAGTAGGAACGACTATGTTAGGGCCCTATAGAGGAAAAATTTGGATGATATGGCTAGATTGCAGTTCTTGAGAGAGGACTGGGGCACCCATGGGCACTCTAGTAAGCAAAATAGATTCCTTGGTCTGGAGAAAATATCCATAACTGATCTTCATAGTTCCTAGAGATGACTAGTAACCTTCGCTTCCTGTCACATTAATTTTGATGTACTACATCGAATGCTCCAAATATTCTAAGAGGAAGAAATAATTTGAAAAATACCAAAAGGAAGTATCAAAACCTTGAAAAAATAAATATGCAAATGAATGGGTCAGACTGACCTTAGCTACCACAACAATGGGATTACTAACTTAGCATTGCACTATATTTCGAACTTGGATGTAGTTATGGTGAGTGTGTGCATGTTGTGTCAGTCACACTTTGTGTAATAACGAGCAATAGATAAATGTAGAAAATTTAATAGATGTGTACATGGAATAGAATAGAATCCCTCCCCTATGAAGTGTGATGTAGATGTCCTAGCTTGTGCCTTGATGATGGAGCTATGTGGATGTCAATGCAATAGATGGATGCAACTCTAGATGGAGTGATAGTAGTGTATGATGTTAGGTCCCTCATTATGGTCTCATAACTTTATATTTATAGGGTTCTCTTGCTCTAATTTCATAATTAACCCCGAAAAGGATGACCACAAGAAAGATAAAGATGAAAAATGGCTAGAAGAGGCCCAAAAAGTGGTGGGAAAGTGCTAGAAGGATTAGGCACCCCTAGGTGGGACCATGACACCCATGGGTGCCCCAGTACTAAATTTGGGCACCCAACCGAGGCTAAAATAACGTGGAGTGTCAGAAAATGGTCTGACATGTGGGTGCAATAGGTTGTAAATTATGAAATAGAATAAAGAAGATAGCTAAAGGATGGGGGTTAATTAGTACTTTCTTTACTCAAGAACCTTATAAATAGTAGTATGAGACCGGGATAAATAAATGTCTAAAGTGCATGATTTTGTGACTACAATTGTAAGGCAAACAACTCACTCAATCGTAGCCACTTGAGCTTAGAAGACTAACCGATAATTCTCAATAAAGGTAGTAGAAAGCTTAGGAAACTCCATGAGCCATTGTTACGAATCATGGATAGCTTTGATCTATTGATGAACATGCTTGGCTTAGAGTGATTTGAAGAAGTGTTTTGATGCTTTTTCTCCCACCTTGAGCTAGTACAGCCTCGATCAGATCTACGCACCATAGGCCGAATCAAATTCAATGAGCTTGAGCTTATGTCGAATTTCAGTAGCCTTAATTGAAGGGGAATGTTGAAAGGGTTGGACTCAATAAAAAGTGAAATCCTTATGAATTCTTTATATAGAGACTAGTCCACCCATTTATGAACTCGAGCAACCTGTTTGTAGAAATAGATGAGGAAATGGTGGTGATTTGAATCTCCCCTTCCCACCACTCGTTTCAGTTGGTATAAAATGGTGGACGTGATGCCATGTTCCAAACCTTAGCTATAAGTGGGACCACCTCTGGATGACTCAAATAAGAGTCATTAATAAGGAATTGCTTTGAAGGGACTTTGAAAGGGCCCCACACCAATTAACCTTAAATGAGATTAGATGATGATTTGACAAAAGCACATCTGACCACACATTGTGATAGGAGAGGAGCCTTGCGTGTCAAAATAAAAAATAGTCTATTGTGAAAGAAGTACATGATCAAGCCTTTTAAAAACCTATCATATCCTTCTCGAAGATTGGTCCAAGTATACCAAGCTTCGACCTTAAATGTCTATCATCGATTGAGCAACGAATCAAAAATTCCTAACAAATTTTATAGAAATACTAGGTCGCATGCTCGCTGACACACCAAGCTCATAGGAGGGCACCAAATTTATCATTGGATTCTCTATCATATTAAAATCACCACACACCAACCAATAAGCTAAAGGTAAGTTATCTCCTAACCATTTCCGTAAATCTGGTCTTTTAGAGCCATCATTAAGAGTATAAACATTAAGAATGCCAAAAAATCATTAATCGACATAATCACCCACATGGCCCGATTTGAAGGATCTTGGCCCGAGGAGGTGATTAAGGCCAAGAATTTTGGTGTTATGGAAATGCTCACACCACCTTTGCCATCGATGTGTTAAGTATGACAATGTAAAAAAGCAGGAGAAATACAAGTTAGCATATTATGAAGCAAGAAACTAGAAAACGTAATTTCCTGCAAACAAACAATATCAAGCTTGTTTAAATGATGGCAAGCTAAATGAACAAAGTATTTGTGAGAGGGATTTGTAATACCCCGAACATTCCATGAGATGAAATTCCAAAAAAATAGACATATCAAACTCCCCTTGCCTATTTGTAATATCATCCTTCAAGCCAAGAATGAAAAATTGTTAGCAAGTGGGATTTGGTCTGAATTAGAAAGCTCAACTTGAATGGAGTGGTGTTTGGCCCCATTATCTCCTTGCACGCTATAGGACACCTCCTGGGGTGGACTGTAAGAGCATCACAAAGGAAGAGAAGTTAAAGCAAGATTCCTAGTATTCTCTAAACTTGAAGGAAGAACCCGGCTCTGCGAGGGTTTGGAAGGAATGGAAATCAATGAGTGGGGAAGCTCCAAGCCCGACTCATCCTTGGATGGAAGGGGGTAGATGAAACCATAGGAGTGGGTTTCATACCAGAGCCATTCTTATTCCCTAGCATAGTCCAACCATCAGTTGGGAGCCAGCTTTGGGCTTGGACATTGTGGGTGACGTCACCAATGGCTTGGAACAAGCTAGTAGAGGATAGTCACGAATGCGATGGTTTAGGGCTTGACAACAAAAACATGTGCTAGGAAGTTAAAATATAACACCTTTTGAGAGATACATAGGGACCCAACTTGAATATCCATGTGGTCCTGCAGATCTTTTGTGAGGTCAACTTCAACACAAAGTCACTTGTTAGACGAGCGTAAAATAACACTCTTGTTCATGGCATATCACCCTACCAATGGGTTTCACTATCTTTTGAAGGAAAGACCAAATATGGATAGGAAGACTAGGAAGTTTGATCCAAATTGGATTTTTCAATGAAACTTGGCTGGTGGGACTAAAGTCAGGAGTCCATTGAGAAAACACTAACATGTTATTTCCCAAATACCAACAAACTAATTTAAAGAGGAGGGCTTGGAGATAAGAAGGCTCACGAAAGGAAAAGAGATAAAACCCTTTGGTGAGGTTACAAATACCTGAAACTAGGATATCATTAGACTCCCAATGGTTCTTTATCCAGTTTTGAAGGTAAGCTTCAGAGGGAATGTGGCCACAAAAATAAGCACTAAGGCAATATTACGATACCACTTAACCACATGGTATAAAAATTCATCATAAATAACAACATTTGGGGAGGATTTAGAATCCATGCCTTGTCATAGAATTTTGACACAAATTTCCACGCGTTCTTGGGAGTCATTTTCACCACCATTTGCAATAGGCATTTCAATGGAAGGGGAGTTGGCCATTTATAGGAAAATCACCGCCTTAGCGGCAGGGAAATAGTCGGGTTTCACTATGATATGACCGAGAGGAAAACCCTAGAAATTCTAAAATGGCACAAAGCATGCAACAATGTAACATAAAATAAAAAAACCCTAGCAGAGCCAATGTTTTATATAAATAATCATACACTATTTTTAATGTTAAATTTCTTAGTTTTTTTCTCAATCCTCCAACAATTATTAATTTTTTTAATTAGACACAAATTAATAATGTCAAGACTATCTTATTTTTATTATTTTAAATTTTGTATTAAAAATAAAAATACAAATAATCAAAATATTAACACTAGAATTACAATAATAACATTACAAAAGTAACATTCAAATAATACAGATTACAAAATTAATTTAGAAAGTGAAAACGATCCATCTTCACTACAATTTGTGAAGGCTATTCAACAACCCATTACACGAACATCAATAAACAATATGACATAATCAACACCTTTGTATAACTAGGATAAAATTTATGGAACTCACTTGGTTGTTGGATCTATCTAACAATGTTCTTCCACCACCAACATTAACGCATGGACAATTTTTCATTTCATTCCTAGTGGAGTTACTACTCTTTTTTATTTCCTTTAAAAAAAGCTTTTTGGGTATTCTTCACATAGGTGGTTACACTTAATTTTAATGAAAGAGATAGTAAAAGATAAAAATAACATTATACATCTCATCCCTTTTTTATTTATAAGTGTTTTATGTTCATCACTAGATTCAATCTTGGAGTTACGATCTTGAAATTACTAAACTAATATAATATATGATCATGGTCTTTCAAGTATATACTAGAATCAAAACATAGAAGTTATTGAAAATGGTTGAAATACATTCATATTCATCAACGTATTAGTTTAGCCCAACATATAATTCCTTACAACAAATATATATACAGACCTATACCAAGAGGGTGATAAGTATGAATACTTATAATTAACCATTTGCATGCACCTTAATGTGTTGATTCTAGTAAATACTTTTAATCTTTAAGAAACAAATCAATTGGTGATTTATAAGCACCTTTAGAAGATGATTTTAGTATTAATTTAGATCATTCACAAGCACATTTAACTAGTGATTCTAATATTACTACTCTTAATCTCATAAGATACTCAATATTATATCTAATATTACTACTCTTTTGTAGGACTTGATCTACTTGAGTGTATAATGAAGCTCTATGCAATCTCGCTCTCTTGGGAGCTTCATCAATCAAGGCAACATCAAGTTCATTCCTAAAGCAGGTGATCCTGAACAAATAAATAATTGGTGGCAATCACTCTTTTGAATGTCTCTTATAAAATTCTTGCTAAGGTGTTAGCTCTCTGTATTGTTGATATTCTACCCAAGATTGTTCGGCCCGAGAAGACTAGTTTTGTCAAAGGCCGATTTATTTTGGATAATCTTCTTGCAGTTTGGGAAGGCATGGAATGGGCTCGTGTTTCATCGTAGAAGCCTCTTTTTATTAAAATTGACTTTGAGAAAGCTTACAATCGCATCGAATGGCATTTCATCCTTGATATGCTTAAAGCTATGGGTTTTGAAGAATTATTTCAGTCGGTTGTGACCACACTTTTTCAAATGCATATGCTCGACTCACTATTAATGGTCAATAGTCGACTACCATTGACATTTTTTGAACCATCAGACAAGGGGTGCCCTATTGCGCCAAATCTGTTTGTTCTTGTTGTAGATGCCCTGGGATACTTAATTGTCCATCAAACTTCTCGGGTCGTATTTGGGGATTATTATTTTGGATTAAAAATATAGCTAATCAATGAACACATTGTCGATGATTCCTTTCTTACGGTGGCAAAATCTGAATAGAATGTTGTTGCGGTCTTTGATTGTCTTAACACATTTTGTCTGGCTTCTCGGCTCCAACATACAAATGGCTAAAACCTTAGGATTTCGATAGAGTTGTTTACCTTTTCCGAATTTGTTAAAGGCTTACCCCTAGAAGTGGATTATTCATGATGAGAATTTCAGATTTATTAGCATTCCCTTTGCATTCGACAGTGACTCAACAAATTTTTGGAATTATGTTCTTACAAGAGTGGAGTAGAAAGTTACCAAATGGTCTTCTAAACCCTTATCCCTGGCTAGACAAATTCTAGGTTTGCACCAAAATCCTTGTTGTTACTCATGTTTCTTATTCTTCTTATTGGTGCCCTTCTCGCACTTCCTTCAATCGGCTTGCCAAGTTGCCTGGGACTTTCTTTAGTGTAAAAGTTCTGGTTAGGATAGATTTCATCAAGTTTCCTGGGATGTCTGTTGTCTTCTGCATGATCAAGGTGGTATGGGCATTATCGATGTGTATCGACAAAGCGTGACTTTATGTGCTAAATGTGTTATCAGGTGCCTTTCGGGTTTGCAAGCCTATGGAAATGTTTTTTGTGGCATTGCATTAAATCTGGACCCCCTTATGGTAAGAAGTGATGGAGTAGAATTGGCTTACATTCTCTTATTATAACTTCTACTCCTGTCAAGATTTTTGGCACCTTTGTCACGAAGAGTATTTAGAAAGCCTTTGAGAGGGTGAAGTCACTTATGAGGTGGGTTGGCGATGGATTTTGCATCAGGCCTTTCATTTAATTCAAAGAACATTTGGTGGTCTCCTATTATCTCTGATGGCATTCTTCCATTAGTAGAAACCCCACACGTGAAATTCATTCGACTATATTGTAAGAGAATTCATATCATACAAGATCTGGTGCATCACATAGATTGGATTCCTTTGCCTGAGCTCAAAGCTAAGTTTAATTTTCTCAATTCAGACCTCCAATAAATCTACAGAATTCAGGATCTTTTTCCGATGTTATGCTTCATAAACTTGGCCTCCATCCTTCCACTGCTTGGTGGCGTGACTAGCGATGGAATAGGACATTGATTTTCTGTGATATAACACTCATACTATTTTATCAAATTTTATGTCCTCTTTATCCAACCATTGATAAACTCAATGATCATTGGGGACTACATTCTATTCATTCTACCAGGTTCGTCATATTTCCGAACTTGGAACCCTCTTCTGGAGCCCAAAGTTAACCATTTTCTGTGGAGTCTTGTCTATCAAGGTTTCAATGATCGTAGGTGAAATGCTTAAACTTATTGGCCTTACCCCTTTGACTTGCCCAAAGTTTTTTGTTCTGTCCTATAGGTGAAAGTCATTTCTTCATCTTTTTTGTGGTCAGTCTTCTTCATCTTTTGTGTGCCCAATCTATCTCGGCGATGGATACACTCTCTTTTTCAGACTTTATCATCCTATATTCTTCCTTGGTGTCGGCCTTATTTGGTGACTTTAGCCCCTGGCCTCGTTATATTGCTAATTTGTGGCATTTGTTTTGTGCCTATATTTTTTTCATATCTAGAAAGCTCGCAATGCCTTTATTTTCAAACATGATCATTTTGTTATAATATTTTCTTCTAATGACAAGGTGATTATTCTATCTTCTATTCGCATATAGATATAAGCTCATGCCACCAAGGTTGCTTTGGATTTTTCTCATCTTCAAAAGCTTCTAGATCACGAGGGAGTGTGTTATGCATGATGAGCCGGGTCCCATCGGATCCTCTCGTTTCCGCCATCTCGGCTTTCTCCTCTCTGACGACCACCTTATGATGGTACACGTCAGAGGAGTCGCTCGCACAACCATCGTTCTACTTCCCCGCATGGTTTCCCTTCTCCCTCGTCCTCCTCTAGACCAGAATGGAGCCCGTCTATTTGTGGGGGAAAGGTGTTGCTAGTACCTCGCGGTGGGGACCTCCGCCACTCGCCATGTAGACTCTTGCTGATCTCGTGCCCCCCGGTTGGAGAATTATGGTGCCTCTTCAGATGTAGTATCCCAATCAAGATGGTTGACATGTGTACCCTCCATCCGCTAAGCTAATAGTGGAGCCTTCATCCCTCCCCAAGATGATCCTCCTCCTCCTCCTAGTGCGGTGATGGCCTGTGCATGATGTTGTCTGTTTTCTATTCTCTGGTTTCCTGTGGGAATTCTAATGTAAGCTTTCATGGAATTTTTTTTTGTGCCCTCGTGGCGTTTTATGGGACCATGAGTTGTCAGTCACCCCATTACTATGTATCTCTTTATTTTAATTAATATAAAGGGCAGTTCTAATAGTAAAAAAATCATGAATATTTACACTTTTAAAATTTTAATGAATTGACAAATTGATTGTCGGTGCTTCAATGCACACTATATTATGAACTACCCCTTTAGTGTTCTAGTCACTTATAGCCTTATAAAACATACTCAAGACTCATCTTTCATCCTATTTATCATGTTTGTTTCAATCATCAAGCGATAAAGTTTTCATTGATTGTGAACTTGCTAAAAAACTCCTTTAACATCATATAATTTTTTTTTGTCTTGTAGAACATACTTAAGGTCCCTCGCTCAACCTATTTATCACGTATATTCACAATCAACGATCTACCCAATCAACATTGATTGTTAATTTGCACAAATTATAAACAAACCCCTTTAGCATCATGGTAACTTCTAGCCTTGTATCGAACACATGTAAGATCCCTCGCTCAATGTATCTATAATATATATTTGCAATCAACAAGCTATCCAATCTTTTTTGACTGCTAACGTACACAAAAAAATTGGCTAAATTTAACCCCTATCTATAACCCATTTATATAGGCACAATACACCAATGGCTGCCACTCAAAGACTAATTAATGTTATCCTCTATTTGTCAAGTAGGTTGACAAGGTAATCATTATCAAAGTAGTGTCATCTCATGTGTTAAAACCTTGATGATAACATTACTAGCAATAGTGAGATCAACAAAAGAGTGGAGTTCATGAAAACCTTACCTAATATATAAATGCACATGCCAATGCTTTGAATTTAATGAGTATTAAAAACCTATAATGTTGAGGAGACGATGTCAACTACAAATCCACAAAGAAAACTCTTGCAATTGGTATTTTCCCCACCCCTAAATTTATCCTTCCTCAAACCCCTTCGTCCTTGCCCCTCTTCCTCCTGTAATGTTATGCTTCCTCAAGTTTAAGTTCTTCTTAACCTTCGCTTCAACATCTCCATCATTTCCATTCATGTTATATAACTAGTAATCGCACTAGAGTTGCAAATTACATTGGAGAGAATCCAAATATTTATATATTTATTTTGGAATAGGAGAAAATAATATTACCTGACAAAATTCTCATTAGAAAACATTTTAGATTTTGACACTTTCCAACAAAGGCAACTTCAAAGATGGATGCCTACCGACGAAGTAATTGTTGATTAATTCGCTAGTAGGCATCCACCTTTGAAGATTCCCTTGTTGGAAAGTGTCAAATTCCGACGGCTGTAATGTTTTTCTATCTTAACTTTGCAGATTACCGTATTTTAGATATTTTCTATAGTCTTAGATATTTACTATCATAGATATTTTTCTACAGTCCTAGATATTTCAAATATTTTTCTATATGTCCCTATGAAGAAGTCTCATGTTGTTGTGGCTCCTATGTATCGGATGAAAGCGTGAAACACAAAATGGAGGAACTCGAGCAGGACAAAAAAATCATTCATGAAAACAAGAGAAGATGATGTTATTGTGCCTCCTAATCTCTCATTCCATAACCCCTAACATCGTCAATCCATGATAAATATTTACAAGAAGATCAGTTGACGACAAAAATCAGTAATTGACGGCAATATACTTGGCACCATACATGCCTATAGTTTTACACCGACAAATGATTTAGTAGAAACAAATGAAAATGTTGTTGTGAGCGAAAAGAAGGCAGATTTGAGACCTTAATAAATAAAAGTGAAGTCTGAAGCTCGATGCTTTTACACTGAGAGTGACAAATTAATGGTAATGACATGACATTTAATGTAAAAAGGTTGAGCCCACTTCATTCCCATAATGTCGAACGGGTGGAAGGCCATTGATAAAATGAGTATTCCTTCAATTTGCATTTTTCCTTATCAACACCCAAATCCGCTTGTGATTTACACAGGGAATCTTTCACAAACATGAATCATATGCCCATCTAACTAT
Organism: Taxus wallichiana var. yunnanensis; assembly: GCA_018340775.1. Lineage (NCBI taxonomy): Eukaryota > Viridiplantae > Streptophyta > Pinopsida > Cupressales > Taxaceae > Taxus > Taxus wallichiana. The sequence continues at coordinate 775,189,139 of CM031240.1, forward strand.
GCTTGTCAATCTTACACAAATACCTCAAAATGTCTCCTTCAATTTGCATTTTTCCTTCATTTTTTCTGACAGGCTTGTTATTTCCGTTTTAAGATATCTACAACCTTAGGGTGCAAGTATTATTGGTTAGTGAAAATTATTACTATTACAAAGTATGTGTCCTCAACATTTTAAATAATTTCGCAACAAGAGTTAATCATAGCCATTTAGATGTTTACACAGTTAAACCATAAATTATAGGAAAAAAATTTAGATGGGGAGAGGAGAGGAATGATACCGGCTTGATTAAATATGTACATCTCTTTTAAATGATCTGACAAAAGCTCCAATAGTTGTCACTTTTGTCTTCACTTTTTGACATTAAATACATTGACAATTTGCCTGATCATCTCGACCTTCAAATGTTTTATATTGATTTTATTATATTAAATCAATCAAAAACACTTATTATTCTATTACATTATGGTAAACGTCAATATGGTACGAATTACGATGATATAATTGTGCAATTGCATTTAAATGTTTACAAGTTATAAAATATGCGTGAACTACCATATGATTATTCAAATGTGGTAATGGAAAAGGGAAAATGTTTGCAATTACAAGAGCGTAACTAACATATTTATTATTACACATTGATTACAACATAGTGACCACATGAGATATACATGCACTATTTAATAAAAATGCCTTGATGTTGAGGCATACATAAAGGATGTGTAGTACGAATAAATGACTCATGAAAATGTGGTCTCATAGAATACGTTTTTTCATTTATTTTAATGACATCAAAATAAAATCACAAAAACTAATCTATATTTATCTCTCAATTGCCTTTTGAAAAAATCAACTAAACACTTTTTCAGCTTTCTTCACATTCATGAGAAGCGTCGTACTGATAGTATCTTTTGCTTAATATCTTTTGCTTCTTAGTTTAGATATTATATTCACTCACACGAGATATTCCATGAAAGAACTTTTAGTGGGGCCCGCACGGAAGCCATGGAATTTTTCCCTTTGTTATGTGTAAATATGGTTAGAGGTTTTAATTTGACGGCCATTTCTGTTTGGCAAACAAATTTTTAGCGTTTAACAATAGCAATTTATAGATTAATAGATTGGAGATTTATTTTTATTTTAATAACTAGTACTTGTATTTTTAGGGGTGTATTGAATGTGCTAATATGAAAACTAAAGGTTACTTTTGGCAGATATTTTCTGATAATTGTTTTTAGGTGGATGAGACTTGTTTTCAAGACGACTATCACTTGTTTCTTAATAGGTTTTGAGAGAGTTTTTTTAACATATGTATATTTATTTAACAAATTTATCGATTAATTATTAATACAGATAAATATAAACATAGTTTATATATCAATCTATATAAAAATTAATTAATCTATATAAATTTATAGATGAAATAGTAGTTATACAAAATGAAGATTAAAAAATTATATTGTTATATAATAAGTGAGTGGTAAGTCAAAGGTTACATGGTTTTATCAACATGATAGAGACGAGGATTATCAACTAAGACCCAAGTGGCCCAATTGCCAATTGGATAAGTGATATTTTAAAAACCTAATATTCAATTAAAAAAGTGATATACATAGCATGCAATATAAAAAAATGTGGATTATATATATCCTTTTTGAAAAGATGGATATTGATTTATGCATTATAAATTAAAAATTTGTTGTTTTCTATGATTTGAAAATCTTTTAAAGTCTTAGAATTTAATTCATTTAGTTGTGCCATATTTAGTGTCCAACAACCAACATTAAGACATTGAAGTTTGAACTTTTGAATCCGTAAGACATTGAACTTTTGAAAGGTAAGTAGTGGCCCATTTAAGATGAATCCAGTGGTCAACAAATAGATATGGATGTAGTCAGCAAATATCTAATCTCCCAATTTGCCAAAAAAATGGTAGATTTTGAAACAGAACATGGACAAATGTCAAAGCATAATGGAAAAGTTGTTTATGTATTTTTTGATGAGGTTGTTTTGAAAATCTAGTCAAGGGCGGGCCACTGTATCAGTGTAAATTATCGTTGCATTTAGGTGTGGCTATGTGAGAATTCATTTCTTTGAGAGTTTGGAAGATTGAGTTTCAATGTTGAAATCAAATACACCCAACAAGGAACTTGAGAATTTATAGAGCTACACAGATTTGACAAAATCTTTCATTTAGTTCCTCCTTGAGTTTTGATCTATTTCAACATATCTAGTAAGAAATTGTGCTTAGGTTTTTCCTTGCCCCTACTTTATTAACATGTATCTGCTTCAAATTAGATTAATGTATTAGTTTCTTGTTTTTTCCCTTTCTTTTCATATAAGAATGCAACGATTTCCTCATATTGAGTTGCCAGAGGATCTTGTTTGTCACTTTGTCCTCTTTGAGTGTCCACAGATAGCTCGATTGTTTCTATAAATCTCTTCACTGTAGGTTTCTGAAATACCATTACTAATACATAATGAATTGAGATTATCCAATAACCATTGCAATTTAGATTTAGAAAATAAGGGTTTTATTGAAAAAAATGTACAAATATTATTTTATAAAAATAATAAATATTGTATGTTCCTTTGTATGCTTCCCTCCAAGTGTATTTTAAGATATTTTCCTTTTTATTGGTTTACATATTTTTTCATAAAATTATCAAGAATACAATTAAAACATTTATTCACGTTAAAACATCCCAATGAAACATTGTGTCTTCTTGTAAATGTTTACCTACTTTAAAATACATATATGAAGTCATAGCTTTGGATCTCTCGATGGACATTAAAGATTTATCGTCATTTTGTTGATATATTAACACATACTTAGAATAGAATAGGATTTCATTTATGTCAAGACTATACTATTTTATATAGTTGTATTATATGAAAAAGATATATTTTATTGAAGGGCCCTTGGTCTATTGGTGACGTTGTTGGGTTTTCAAAGAGCCCACCAGGATCAAGTCTTGCTGAGTGTAAGGCCCGGAGATAACCGACATGGAGAGTCAAAATGGTTGAAGTCAAGATCGCGCCTGGGTGACTTTGAGGCGTAGATTCCCCTTACTTGTAGTTGTTTAAGCTGAAAGGTGATCACAAGTTTAGTTGTGCACGAAGTGAGATGTGACAATCTATGTAATCTAGTGCGCCAATCAATGCACTAGTCATTAAAAAAGATATTTTTTTGTATCAATACAAAAATCATAAAAGTCAAAAAAGATTCTTACCACATGACATGTGGAGGGAATTTTGTTTCACAGTGAGGGACTGATGAAAATGTAGGGTGTGAAGTCTGAAAATTATAATGCGCGGAGGGAATTTTATTTCATAGTGAGGAACAATGAATAGAAAAGAATGGTTCTACCATAAACAACAACGGATAATCAAAGAGATGAGTCAGCCGGGACCGAAAATGTACTGGTTACTTACGCTCAGTGTATAAACAATAACACGGTTGTAAGTGCATCCTTAGCATCAACCATGCTTTCCAATACAAAATTTGCTAATCAATTCTATAGAAATCGATCTTTTTGCAACCACAGTATAGAAACAAGAGCATTGAAATAATAGTGAAATCTTCCAACGGATTTAAGGAAGACGGATTTTTTTGTCGAAAACAAAGGCCTATGCGGTGGGATTCATCCAAGACAGTGGGAACCGCAATAGGAGCGGGAGTGGAACATCAACAAACATTGACAAAGAAAATGGTGGAAACCAAATGAAGCCAAAAATGCATAATGCGATATGAGGTGAGCCAAACGTAGAGATCCAATTCAGTGGTGGCAATGCAAAGAAAAGTATGCCGGACAAGCGAGATCCAATACATGTCTAGATTTTGATGCATGTAATTAGGGAAATTCTAATGAATATGATCCCATGTTGTTCTTTGAATGTGGAGCTCATTGCCAAAATTCAAGTAACATGCATGGTGATAATAACTTATTACGCGTTGACCACTGTACACACCCACAGGACTGCGAGAAAGCATTGCGAAAGATAAATATTTTAACATGTAGTACATGTTCCTCAAAACCACCTCTTCATGCTTTCACTTGAGAGTTAGTTTTAAAAATGATTTATTAAATTAGCAATTGTATTCAAGTAGTGCAATCGATATATTGATGGGAAGGATTGAAGGAGAAATAGTGCATGAGGAAGTAGGGTTATGAAGAAGGGGATTAAAGGAGGAGAATATCAAGTGAAGGAAAAATGTTGGAGAGACACTAGGCGACATATGGACCATAATTGGTGGAAGGAGAAAGTGGGTGCAATGCGCAAATTCTTGAGGAGACGTACTCTAGAGATAGCTCTAAAAGTAAGCCTTTGTCATCCAATATCCTCAATACTTAAGCTGGAATTTATGTTGATAGTGTTGTTATCGATAGGTTTGAACACTCGACCTGGGATTGTTCTCATTATTTTCTCATTTCTTGGTGAAACTCATAGATTTTTTCACCATGGTCCTAATTTGTACACCATCAATATTCCTTACAAAAATAAATGACAAAAATGGATGCATTATTATTTCTGGACCCTGGTTTTCAGATTCTATAATAATATACATGGAGTTGATAGAGGAGGAAGGATTTGAGTTGGTGGGAGCTTTCAATTAGACCGACATCTCCCTAGCTTAGCATGTAAGAACCATCTTTGAATTCATTCGTTTTATTCTCACCTTTTGCAACACACGAGAGGGTCCATTGGGAATACAATTGAAGGTGCAAAGATATCTCTATGATATAAATTTGGAAAGAGTTTTGCACATCAATATTTTTCTGTATATCTCACACAATACAATATTTTCTTCTCATATCAATTCAATCAACAACATACAAATATAGACACTCATGAAACTCCTATAAAATAAGAAGCAAGTTTAACTAATAACACTATTCTAAGGTAATTGTTACTCATGTAACAATTACAAAACAATAATAACCTAAAAAACTCATAATATGAGTATAATATTATAATAGCCAAATACAAAATATTTACCTACTCGAATATTATGGAGCTCTAAATAATAAATTCCTAACATCCCCCGCTTAGTGTGAACATGGGGAAAACACGCCCATGTAATGCAATGGGATGCTACGTAGCTTGCTCATGATCTGGATGGTTTCAAGGACAATACCAACAACCTCTAGTTGGTTTTCCCAGTGGTGTACCAACAAGCACAACTATAGATAGTTTTCTTAGTGGATTACTAACAACCACAACTACATATGGTTTTCCAGTGGATTACCAATAACCAAAATATCATGATGCCGTAATACATTACCCAACTCTCATCATTGCTGCTCTTCAGGAGATTACATATCAGAATCCATGATAGTGCATAAATTTATTCACCCATAAAAACTAAAACAATGTGTCATTTCCCCCGCACAATGTGAAGTTTCCATAACACAACACAATGAAATTTGAAATCAACACACCATGCTGAAAAAGAAATACACACACACACACACACACACACATCACCAAACTAGTGATGCAGCCCTGTTGTAGGTGACTGATGAGAGGATGTTTTTTGTCCTCCATCCTTCGTTGCCTCCATCCTCCAATCAGTGATTGTTTAGAAGAGGAGATCATCAGACACATATCCGCACTCCTCTTGTGTGGGTTCATCTTCTCCGATGAGTCTTCATCAGTGGCTATATTGGCTTCATTTGTAAACTTCCCACTGAGTAGATCTCTGGCCTTTACCTTGCATAATTTGGTAGTATGTCCTTTTTATTACAATAGAAACATTCCACTTCACTTTCCTTTTTAGTAAAGTTTCTATGTTTCCTTTTCGTATACAAGGCTTTTTCTTCTTCTACATCTTCTTTAGTTCTTTTCTCTTTAGCTAGGAGAGTTGAAATCATGTCTTCAAGAGTTTTAGAAGGCATATGTCTAAGAGTAAAAACTACATTTTTGTATTTGGGAGGCAAACTTTTCATTAATGTAACTAGTAATATTGCTTTTGCATCCTCATCATCAACAAGAGCATTAACAATATATGATTAATTGTCTAGTTAGTGATTTGAAATCATTAATATTGGGGAGTGGAGACCAACCACATCGGAATTCGAGAAGAATCCAGCTAAGGTCACCATGGCAACAAGTAATTGTGTGTGTGTTAGAATTATTTGGTTAGGGAAAAATTGTGACCTAGGGGTCATGTGTTGTTTTGTTTTAAATTTCCTTTCTATTATGTTAGTATGTTTTGCTCTTAGTAAGTGAAATTTTACTTGTGTTATTATTCATATTCTTTGGATTGGAGTTTACCCCTTTGTTAGCCATGGGTTGTAGTGTCTTATTTAAGCTAATTTGAATTTGTCCTAAACTAATTAAGGGATATGACCAAAAGAGAGTTCATTTATTAGGCTTGATTTACTTTGGATTTTGTGTGGATTGATGTGTGTTTGAGTTTTGAGTGTAGCACACTCTACCCCACATGGGAAACTCGAATTTGGCCTTAGAGGCCAAATTTGAAATCTTGTGGGATAAGTCAAACTTGTCCCACACCTCTTAAAACCCCATGCCAACCCTACCTATGGGTTGGAAGGCAAAACTTACGGTCTTTTAGGTGTTCTAGGGGATAAAAGGGTAAAATATTAATTGCACTTTCTTTCAAAATTTAATTTTGTCCTTTGGGGGAGTGGGCTTAGATGGAGTGTGTAAGGTGCTTGCCTTTCTTTCAACCACTTATTAATGGTGCATTGGAATATGAGGTTGACCAAGTGATGTGGAGTGGAGGGAAAAGGAGGTGGCATCCTACTTGGAGCCACATCATCCCTCCCTCTCTTTTCTCTATTTATTTGATCCTCTTGTTTGTTTTGGGGGTTGGAGGTTTCATTTTTAGTCTCTTGTATTTTGGAGAGGAGAGGATTTTGAAGGAGTTTGTGGATTTTTGGAGCTTGTTGATACTTGTGGGATTTTGTTGGAGCTTGTGGATGCTTGCTTGACTTTTGGAGGGAATTGAGACTTCATACTTGGAGCAAGCTCTACCATGGAAAGGTAGGAGCTTCACCTTTGTTTGCATTATGTTTCTTTTTTTGTTGTATGAATGTATATTTATGTTGTGTTGAATGTTGTTGTTTGAAATGCTTGTTGGGAATGGGTAGAATGCCTAAGTTGGGAGTGGGAGGAGACTATGGGGAGTTTTATTTGAGGGAGGCATAAGAGATCATGTTCTTGAGGAGGGAGTTTGGGTTGGGTGCCCACCTAGTATGAGAAATGCTTGCATTTTCTTCTTGTTCTTACTTTGGGGGAGCCATAAGAGTTGAGGGAGGCATAAGAGTGAATGGAGGGATAAGGGGTACTTGAGGGAGGCATAAGAGTTTTTAGGGGTAATGTGTTTGCATTGGAGGCTTTTAGGTGGCACCCATTCCCATTGGGAGGCATAAGTGGCCTCCCCATAGGTCTTACTCTTATGGCTTTCTTGATAAGCCTTGTGACTTGTTGTTGTGATTGTCTTCCCTCTTGTTGAGTTGTTGATTTTGTTTTGAAGGATTATGAAATGAATGTGAAATTTTATGTTAAGTTATGTGGAAGCTAGTAGTTGCCATGAGTTGGATTTTCTCCCATTGTAATGTGGTTGGGGCTCGGGGGCCAATGGAGAGGATGGCTTCTCTTCTCCATTGGGTATCTTGGTTGGGAGGAGAGCGTTGCCTCTCCCCTTATTTTGTTGTGAATCAAGAAAACTATTGGAGGAGCTACCTTGTTGATGTTTGTAGCATTGGAGCCTTGTTGATGACAATGTGTAACTACCTTGTAGATTTGCCCACCTAGAGTGGAAGAAAGTGTAATATTGCTTTGTATTTTAGCTTCCATTATTGTAAATTTGTTCCCACATTAAGTGGAAAATGTTGTAACAAGATTTTGAAAGAAAGTTGTTTTGATCTTCTTTAGTAAGGTTGTAATGTGGGTGGAATTGAAAGTTGAAGGAAAGATAATTTATTTATTCTCCTTTACTTGGCTTGGAACCTCATATGAGTGTATTGATCTTGTTGGGATGTTAGTAATTCTTACTCTAAAACTTATTGGAAATATTGTTGAACTCTTTTGTGGAATGTTGGGAAATTTACAAAAAAATATATATATTAGATTTCGTTTTGTTACTTAAAAGAGATGTATTGGAAAAGTTGGAATTTTAGTGCATTTTCTCTTCTTGTATTGTTGATGGAAAGACTTAAGTTTTTAAATAGTTTTCAATATGCCAATGAAGTAATTTAAGCTCTAGCTCTATTATGTTTTTCTTCATTTAAGAATCCATTGTAAAACTATTTGCAAATTGTAAAAGGAAATGAAATCAAATCTACTTGAAATCCCGTTCAAATGCCTATTAGATTGTGTAGAAAGGAATTTTAATGCAAAAGCTCTAACTTATCAAGTCCATTAACCACATGTCCTTAATGTTTAAGAAGGAAACTAATATTTTAAATATTACTCATATTAAAGTAATACTAAAATTACTGAATTTATTATTATCAAGTTATATTAATATCAATATACTATCAATATTTCTTTTATATTAATAAGAGCATGCTAGTATAAACTATTGCCAAGTAGATAATATTAAATATATATTTAAAACAAAACCTATGGCATGGCCGTAATAGGTCTGCAATCAAACCTACGCATGAACTGTTCTTATATGCAAAGCTGAACTGTGCTAAAATACATATAAAATCATACATTCATATAATATAAAATAACTAAGATGATGATATATCTCTGTATAATCATCATGTAATAGGACCGTAATAAAGTTTACGCCGAAAGTTTCTTATAACTACAAATCGGACTATGCTTCATGAATATTCTGACATGAAACAGATCCACCTCTGTGAGATTCTCTTCCTCGAGCTGCCTCGTAGAACAGGTATGCTCTCAATGAAAGATCTCTGGAAACGAATTTCATCGGGTCTCCCGTAACACTCTCATTGTCCCTTAATCGATTTTGATGCACTAATAATCAAAAATGGGTGGAGGTGGGGCACCGATCGCTTTGTCAACCGTTCCTTCCAACATCTGAACAACCCTTTTCATAGAGGGCCTTAGAATGGGGTCTTCCTGAATGCACCACAAACCCACTATACCATTCTTTCCAACTGACTTGAGTCAATGGTAATACCTTACGCTGCTTTGCATTGTTCCACCAGTTTATTAAGCGCACCATCCTTCGAGCCCTTGTAATCATTTGAGTATGTTCTTCCATTAACAAATCTGCCAGGCCAAACTCGATAGGCAGTTTTACTGTCCCTTAATCGATTTTGATAAAATATCTTGAAGGCGGATCCCGAATTTGAGGATGCATTCGACACTGCGAGTGAGATAACATGAGTATGTTTGGATGACCTTCTCCCGCCGCCCTGGCTGTTGTGCAGCAGCCGTGGCTATGGATCCCGCTAAGATCACACCTCGCAGCACCCGATGAACATGGAGGTGACACGCCTGGTTCATTCGCCCGTAGCTGCATCTATAACCACCTTGTCAACACGCGTGGCTGTGGCGAGTAAAACGGGTAGGCAGACCAAACAGGAAGCTTAAGATTTGCAAATCCAAAGTTATTAAATGAAATATGCGGCCCAGGAGGAGTTGGTCAACACGCAAGGGGATGGAGTTTAAATGATATGGCAGGTGTTTGTTGAGCCACCCACCCCAACCATGATTTCCAACCTAAATTTTTTTAATGTTTCTCCACGTAGTGGCTTCGCCACTTTATTGTGTTTTTTTGGAAAAATGATATTAAAATTTTCTGCTGTAGTGATAGTTGAGTCGGTTATTGTTGACTTGCCAAGTTGCACATTGGCTTAACCTTGAACCTTGGAAAATATAAACATGGGCATTTGAAGTGTGGCAATGGCATATATTTGAATAGCTCGCTTGGAGTGGATCGGCCAATATATAACATTGATTGGCGGTATATATATAAACTAAACTCACCGAGCTATGTGAAAACAACTCAAAACATGGTTTCGTTTAAATTACAAAGTGAAATATGATTAAGTTAATAAAATGTCTTTTGGTTTATAAACATATAAACTTGGTGGTATATATATATCTCATTTTGAGATTTTAAATATATATATATAGTATCTATGTAATCAAACTAAAGATTAAATATAATACCTCAAATGTAAAATATAAAACTATTGATGTCCGTCAAGTGCAGGTATAAATTCATTATCTTGAAAGAATTTATTTGCAAACGGGCCATCATATAAGAATATAGAACAATTGTATTATGACGAGACATAAGATATGACGCTAAAGACGTTTAGCAAACCTTTCTCTAATGAATGCATGACATGAATCATGGAAACGAAGTTAAATAATTTTTTTAAAAAAATTAGTCGGAATTTCGGGTTGTATGCTTGTGGAAGCAAGTCCTGCATTGTCGCTTTTTTTTTTTGCGGCGTTACGGTGACTCCATCATTCATTTTGAATCTAAATAACTAAAGTTTTAAGGAAAATTTTGCATTTATCGCTTTTGAACCAAACAGTTTGCTTAGAGTGTCCCACATTTCCTTTGATGTTTTCTCGAGATCAACATAATGCAATTCAGAATCTTAAAGTGCAAGGCCGATAATGGCTTTGGATTTATCGTCACTCGTTTCTCATTTTGTCAATTTGGTTGGATTTGGAGGTGCTGGTTCTTTTCCATCTACTATCCTCCAAAGATTTTTTTGTCATCAACTGCATCTGGATCTTGACTTTCTAGGTGTGAAAAATGAGTCCGTTGAATTTTTCCAATGGTATTTCTATTGTAAGATGCAAATCAAGGACTTCGGAAATGACTGATAAAACGTCCCAAAAAAAACAAAACTAAATCAATTTTTTTTTAAAAAAAAAAAAAATCTTAAATAAAGAACAAGAGAACCTGTGCATGTGGGCAGCATTCGCATTAGATACATGTGTAACAGAATGCTGTAGTAGTTTCCAAGATATGGATCTCGTTTTCAATGCAAATCAATAACCATGTAAAGGCGTTTGAAGTGAGGCTGAAGGGTGTGGAGGTGCATTCAAGCCTGAGGATGGGCGGCAGTGGATTCAGGAGAATGATAGAGTAATACGCACACGAAGGAAATCAAGTCGCTAGATCTGCATAGGGGGCTGAGCTTGACGTTGCAATAACAGATTTTATTATCTCCTCATATTCTTAAATGACTCTTGGATGTAGATGTGATTCTGAGCTGTGTAAATCGAGCCAGATGGTTCTATGCAGGCTAAGACCCAAAGACTTGAAAAAACAATGCATTCTAAATGTGGGATTTGACCACGGGCTGGGCGGCAAGATCAACGCGTGTAGGCTTCCTAACCCAATACCTATGACAGACCACCAAATAACAGGTCTATTTTCACTGTCGGAGGAGACTCGATTTTTAGTTAACATGCAAGCATCTTTCACCGAGCATGTCGATATTGATGATTTGGGGCTATGCAGAATCTTCATGCCTCTTCAAATAAATAATCGCAGATGTAAATAATTGTCACTTCGATTTCTGGAGAAGACGGTGGTATTTTTACAAAATGCACCCAACTCGGCTTTACAAATGCGAACCATGTCTAACAAAATATTCTCGAACTCCTTTCATAAGTAGATGCATACACGGAGAGCAAACATGTAAGTACATCGTTGATCCCTTAGGTACACTCAAAAAACCATCACGAGATAGAGGATTAAGATAACTCTCATACCAAATATAAATTTGAAAAGAGTTTTGCACAACAATATTTTTCTATCTCACACAATACAATATTTTCTTCTCATATCAATTCTACCAACAACATACAAATATACACACTCATGAAGATCCTATAAAATAGAAGCAGGTTGTAATGCCTTGTTTGGCATCGAATTTCGTTATTACGTCCTTGTCCTTTTGCGTGTCATTGAATGCTGAATTGAACTCCCCTTTCTATCGTTAGGTGACTCTTACCACATCTGTCTTTGAAGAAGTGGTTACCCGTCTTGGTGCCATGGTCGTTCCTTGCTTCGTGTTCACTTTGGAATGTCAACCTCTAGTTTTCTTCGCTTGATTTCCTAATTTTGTCGCAAGTTGTTTTAATCATTGGGAGTAATGGATAATTCGACTCTTTCTTCCTCTTGCTTGCTCATCTGCATGCGATTTAATCTTCTCAGGTTGAATAGTAAATCATACAAAATTTCTTATACCTCTTAGCTTATGAGAATTTTATGGAGAAAACTATTGTAATAAATTCATGTCGGTTATATTTGTTTTATTTGTGTAAATAAATTATAAAATTTTGTGTTCAATTATTAAAGCCTTTTAGGCCACATTTTAATGCTTTTTCCCATCGTTGAATATATGCCCCCCAGGTTTGCTCGGGCCACGTCGAGCTGATTAAGATGCAACCTATTCTAGGAACGCCTAAAAGTGAGGTCTGAATGGCTGCAACATTGTAATCTTCTCATGTACTTAGGATTTCAACTATAGCTCTCTTCCTTGATATTCCCTTTTATCTGAAAGGATAAAATTTCCTAAGGCATATATGATTCCCTTCCTGAGCTATAGATGATTATTATTACCCATATCAATTTTGCTGAGATGTTGGTGCTTGAGAGGCTATAACATGATGAATAAGTATAGTTGTTTCTCCATTGAATTGCCCTTAAACCTGGGATGTTTCATGGAATCATCTTACTCCTTCTGTGCTTCTTGTTTTGTGAAATCATTCATGCATGAAAACTGATGATGAATTATTAACTGCATCTCCTAAATGTCGCAAACTTGTGCTTGATAAAGCTCTTTGTTCTTTTACGCATATGAGTATAGTCTCATCCTTTGTGGTACAACTTTTAAACATTAGACACCTACTTAGAGTTTGAACATTTTTTCAGTTGATATTCCTTTCAAAACGTGGAGTTTGTTAGCTGTCCCTCAACCCCCTTCCTACCATCTAGACCTGGCACGTTTCCATATCCCACTGGCCTTACCTCTTCCAGCCGCCCCACCTTCTTTAACTCCTTTGATTTGCAAATCTAACGCGTCTTTTTCTACCTGCTCTCTTTGACCTGTTCTAGCCGCGTGAGCAGGAGGAGTGTTTTGATGGGATTTGAGATGAATTGCTACAATGTGTTCTGGATAGTGGATTCATTGATGGTGAAATGAAGGTCTATTGCCCGATGTTGCGAGGGTGGGTGTGGGTTCTCAAAATCATGCTTTGCAGGCGGTAAAGCGGAGCGTAGAACTGAAATTCTCCTAGGAAAGTGTCGTGAGGAAGTATTTGGCTATATGCAGCAGGCTACGGTGGTAGAGAAGTAAACTTATCTCGTAGAAAATCGGTGACCTCCGAGAGAGAGTTAAGTGTGACAAATGATGCCACAGAGTGATCCCAAGCAACCATTGGTGTTGATCTGATGTTCTTGTACAGACGCGACCATATTCGTGATCGGTTGTTGCAAAATCTTGCATTTGTAGTAGAAGCCTTTTGAGCTCTCCAACAAGCAAAGTTGTCAACTTTGTTGTTATCTGTTTAGCATCGATCGCAACCATCTATTCGGGATTGACTATTTTACACATCCCAAAATCAATTTTGCACTGAAATACAACTCGGGTAGTTGTTTTCACTTTTACATCGGAGCGAAGCATGGAGATACGAGAGAGAGTTTCACAAGTGAATTCGGGAATATCAATACCACCGATAGGATTTGATCGCAGCTAAGGTGACAACATAGATCGGATGAAGTAAGCCGTTGACACATGCCTTTACAGTCAGGTACACGCATTTTGAAACTGCACAAGATTTATGGCACCAGCTCTAGGAGAAGCTTTGAATCATGCTTTTATAACGGGGATTATAAACAGGGATGAAATTTTTTTGTGACCAGTAAATTATTTGCTGGTGATCACGATGACCCTGCTTCGCTTTGAAGACAACCTTAAAGAATTTGCGCTAGAATATCTGGATCTGTATCTTATCCACTGGCCTATAAATTTGAGAAAGGGGGCTTCACACCCAAATCCTAAAGAGGAGGATTTTTTTTGCCATTAGATATGGAGTCTATATGGAGGGGAATGGAGCAATGCGTGGAGTTGGGGCTTACTAAATTTATTGGTGTGAGCAATTTCTCCCCAAGAAGCTCGGCAACTTGTTGAGCTATGCCAACATATCTCTTGCTGTCAATCAGGTGGAGATGCATCCTCTGTGGCAACGAAAGAAGCTAAGAGATTATTGCAGCAATGTCAACATTCATGTTAGTGCGTGGTCTCCTTTAGGAGGATTTGGTACTTCTATGGTTCCAATTATGTGATGGAAAATCTGTTATTGAGGAGATTGCTAAGAAGCATGGAAAGGCGTAGCTCGGGTTTGTTAAGGTGGGGTTTGGAACGGGGAGTGAGTGCGCGCCAAGAGCTACAACACAAGCAAGTGCATTGAAGCAATCATATGCATATGGAGATGGCATTTTAAACCGGGCATGTTAAACCTTCCCTTGTAATCTTCTCTACCCTTTTATTATGTCATGAATTAAATGTCCTTCTATTTGTTTTTATACGTTATGGCATTTAGAATGGGCTTCGCTTGTTCCTTGTGAATCGACCCAAATTGAAGGAAAGGAAGGATTGTTGGGAATTGGTTTGTTTTTCATACCACTGTTAAGAATTGTGATAGCATGTATACACTCCTTTCTCCTCGTTTTCTTTTGAAATAAAAGAGTAAGCTGCCATGTGATAGCAAAATAATGGTTGATGTTTTATACTTGTGGGTGTTAGATCTTTAACCGGGTGCTTTCTGCTTAATTCTTAAAATTCGGGTGATATTTAGAGATGATAGTGAACAATGGCCGTTGAGTTTGATTTCTAAACCAGCAATAGCGAGATATAAAGTTGACCCATGAATAACGTTAGAGGATATTTGTAGTTTTGTCGACTCATGGCCGATTTTAGGCTAAGTGTTTGTCTTTGTCTTGGTAAAAGCTTTTCTTGGGCTGAATTTGTGTGTAGACCTCACATAGTGAGCATGATGTTTTCTTAGAGGCCTACGTGAGTGGAATATTGACTACTCAATACAGATCCTGTGACGTGAGTCACTGTATCATAAGATAAAAGAGTTCAATCGAACTCGTAGTAGCAGAATGTTTTCTTTGGAGTGATTATGAGGATAGGTCGAGTAGACTGTCGTGAAATAGATAGGTATGCCCAAACTATTCATATGTTGTTTCGAGGAGAGACGGAAGAGAAGGCATAGTTCGTAGGAAGAGTATTTTGATTTGTATTCCTCCTTCGCTGACTGTTAACCTTGTGATTGGTGACTCAAGTTGGGTCACGGTAGAGGATCTTGTGTCGATTCACTTATATTTTCAAAAGACTATCCCTTGCTTGTTTAAATTCAAGTATCGAATGAAATGGGTTTCTATTTAATCCGTTTTGAAGCTTAGCAAACCTTCAATAATTCGGTATGGACTTTCTAAGTAAGTGTTATTTGAGGCATGTATGAAAATAGAATGGTTACCTTTCTTGAATTGGGTTAGACTTGTATGAAAATGGAAAAGGTAGGAATCGACTCGATTACATATTTCGTGAGATAAGTCCTTAACTCTTCGTAATGATCATACGATTGGTGGATTATGGGTTTATTCTTGTTTATGTGATGTAGGATAATAACAACCTTTGGTGAAAAGACCTCTTCTTGATCCTTGCTTGTGTAATCCAACTATAGTTTTTGAATGTGATTTAGTTGGATAGAATCTAATTTATTTAACTTCTTAAAGAAAAATAATCGGGTTCGGTGAGAATTACTTTGCATTTTGAATCTTCAGATTCAGATTTTGTGTTGTGAGTATTATATGTATGTTGGTTTATTCGGTCGAGTGAAGTTAACTTTAATCTTTGACTTATTTGTGTTCCTATATGGTGGGGCCTATATTCTTCCTAAAACAAGGATGTGTGTTAATGCGGTCTTGTTACCAAGCAATTTTGAATATGTTAATTCATTTGGTGATCTTTATCCTTTTGGTTAAAAATAATAGAATGATGTTTGGGTGTTAGATTCCAATCGGGTAATCCGTAGGATTACATGACTGAAATCTTAATACTCTCAACCTTGTTGTCTTCACCAATAAGGTCTCACCTTGATTATCTTTGGAATTTTTCTCTCACTTGAATATTGGGATTCCTCCTTGTTGGTTGGTATAAATCTCTTCATCTTGTGAAACATATTGATTAGTGGTTTTTGATTTGATCCATTCTTGAGTTTAGAATTTTACTTTCATGATATTATAAAATGTTAGCTCTTACATTGCAATGGGTAGTCTTAACATGCTCAGTTCTAACGAACTGACTCTAGTTAATATTTGTGCAGATGGATTATGCGAGTAGACTAGAGGAAAAGAGTGTTAAAGGTTCATCTATACAATTTATGAAGTTCCTTGTAAAAATGTCCAATGTGTTGTAACTTGTGTAACATTTCTTGTAAAGAGAGTTTATATGACCTCTTGCCTGGAATTGTTCGGAGAATTACATGAAGTAGTAGTTTTTTCCTTTTTTTGTATTTTGGCTGGTAACTCTTCTTAGTGAGAAATAATATTCAATCTCTTCTTGGCATAAGCATTGTAAAACTTTGATCTTGACAATTAAGTGTTAATTTAAATCTTTCTAAGACTTTGTATTGATGGGTTATATGTAAGCTTTAATGGGGTGGCTTTTCCTTACAGAAGTTACCTAAAAGTTTTATTCAAAGAAATATGTTGTGGTTTAGATCCCTTGTAAACAAAAATACCTTAAGTAATCAAGAGTGAGACCATCCTTGTAAAGTGATTTTATATAACGTGTTATCCCTAATCTGAACTAGTAAACACTACTCTTTTGGTGAACACTAAAGACAAACTTAAAGGAAAACAATGGTTAGTTTCTAATAAGATTTAACAAGTAAGAGAAGAAAATTTAAAAACCACTCATTTTATCTCTCACCTATTTGAAAGTAAGTAGTTTCCTTTTGATAAGATCTTTTGGTGAAGCCTAATTAAAAGCGTTATAATTACGTATATAACCCGAAGCTCCAATTTAACCTTGGTAATAACTAATGGCATCTTAAAGAGGAATTTAACTCGACCTTATGTCCTTAACCCTTTCCCTGGGATACTTTGTAAGTTCATCTTGATTTTGTTGAACACGAATTCTTGTTGTGTAATGTAATGAGAAAATTTTAGTAACGTAAGTATGGACAGATAGCCTTGTGGAATTAAATTAATCCCTTATTAAATAATAGAACTAAATAACTAATTGTCGTAAAGTGAAGACTTTAAGTGATCTTCTCTACCGTGTATAAGAAATTAACTTAGTGGGTAAGATGAATTTGTACGAATCATATATTGAATCTTTTTGAAAACATAAGTCACGAGTTAAAGGGTGTTATATCAAAATAAGTAACCTTCAATCATTTCTTACTATGGCTTGCCCTAGCTGTGAGAGTGTCATGTGGTTGGACTTCTATGTTGTTAAAATCTAAAAGAAAAGTGTATTATCCATTTGGGTGTGAAAATTTTTGTGTTGTCCTTGTGGTCATCCTCTTAATAAGTGGTTCGTGAGTTAGATGTAACCTTGGTGACGACAAGTGGTGTCGTGTTATGTGTCAAGAAAGTCATAAAAAAAAAAAAAGAATCCTGTCTTTTACTTTGTTGTTCGTGTGTGTGAATTTTTGGGTCGTTACACTTGGTATCAGAGCGTAGGTTCATGCTCTCGAACCTATGGGCCGGATTGGTGTTGTATGGTGATGTTACATGATGGTGATGGTGTTACATGATGATACTGCATGATGATGATGATGTTGCATGATGGTGGTAGATATTGGAAGAGTAATGTGCTTTAAACGTGATGTGATTATTGTCATAATTGTGATATTGTGAACGCACGTGATGTGTATGTCACTTAGTGCGTGTTTGTCATCATGTTGATGTGCTGGGGATGGGAGTGTTCTCTCTCCTTCTTGTGGATTCTAGGAAGAGTTCACGTGTGAATTATTGTTTGTGATGTGTGAAAAGAATTATAATGTGGATGACGTAGTGTTGGAGCATTGTGGCATATTGTGGTATGTAAGTGTATCAATGTGTTGTATGACTTGATTGATGTTAAAAGAAATGAGTTGTATCATGATGTTTTTACCATGTTCTGAAGAAATGTGTGTACCACCTTGTTATGTAGCAATGGATGTTATGTTGAGATGTACTATGTTCATCGTATGTATGACTGTGTAAATATGTAATGCTTCATGTTGTGATTTTGGGTCATACGGTGAGTGTATGAACCCTATCGTATGGTGCTTGCACTTTGGGTGCAGAATGTGGTAAAGTGATGTGTTACACTCAGTGAATGTATGATCGTGATCTACCCTGTATATGTACCATATGTAAGATGTTATGGTAGTTATGTGTGTGCCACCGTTATGTTAGTGATGTTGTTGTATGTTATGTTGTGAACCTTACGCTAACCGATCCTGAGGGAAATCGGTAGAACCGTATCTTGAGAGTGAGGAATGGTGTACCATGGGTCAATAACTCGAGCCAAAACTCAGTTTTGTAGATAACACGTGATTCTTTCCTCTCTCCCTATGTGGTTGTATGTACGCAACCTAAGTGCAACTATGAGTATGTTTAGCTTTGTCGAAGTGGTGGCGGGATGATTCGAGATGGAGGTGATGACGGTTGTATTATTCATACGTATTTTGAAAAAGTGAGGCTCGATGTTCCGAGTGCTAGTGACTCGTTGAGTACCCCTTTGGTGGCTAGATAAAGCCACACGTTATCGTAATGTGACATTATTATAAGTTGATTTTATTCGTAAATTGATCGTTTTCTTTATTTTGTAAGGACCAGCAGACTTTTCTTGATTGCCATGCTTTACAATTTTGGGCATTTCCTTAGTTTGTGGCACTAACATGGGGATTTTGATACTAACTATGGCTATTTGGCCATTTATTTTTCTTGATTTTGGGTCTTGTTTTAAATTTGAAATTTTACCGCCTTGCCCAAGGCTTGTACTTTGCCACTTGGCACTTTGATTGGATTGTTGTGCGAGTTCTATTGTCGTGATGTGTTGAATAGGGTCATAGGATGCACCATGGATTGGTTGGACCTATGGACCCGCTTTGTTGTATAGGGTACGCCCGAAGGAGTACAGATAACTAGCGGGTTTTGAGCCACACGTTATTGTGTCTCTTGGGTTAGGAGTGTTTGAACTCTATGTGTCTTGGACCATAGGGTCAACCGGCCCCCTTGAGGGAGGCATAAGAGTTTGAGGGAGGCATAAGAGACTTGAGGGAGGCATAAGAGTTTGAGGAGGCATAAGAGTTTGAGAGAGGCATAAGAGACTTGAGGGAGGCATAAGAGTTTGAGGGAGGCATAAGAGGCTTGAGGGAGGCATAAGAGTTTGAGGGAGGCTTATGATATTTGTCTATATGGTTGATGTTTCGGGATATATGTTGAGTTATTGTGATGTTTGGTAGTGGTCTTTTGATGTATGTGTTACTCATGTCAGATGGATATGTGTTGTGATGTTGTGGATATGTCATTGATGCCCTTGTGGGCCCTATGTACATGTAGTTTTTATGAGTCATGGAAAATCTTCATACGTGGAATTGAGGAAATGTCTGGTGGATTGTAGTACTCTTTTGTTTGAGTATTTTGTATGTCAGTCATTGATGTGTGACGAGTACTATGTTATGTGGAGTGTGCCTATTCTATTCCGTATTTGTGTAACCTTTTGTGGTGTAATACAATCTTGAAGTATATACTTGTGTACTTGTGAATCCGTAGGGTCTTGTGAACCTGATAGGGTGTTGTGTTAGCA
The DNA here is from genome assembly GCA_018340775.1 of Taxus wallichiana var. yunnanensis. Classification (NCBI taxonomy): domain Eukaryota; kingdom Viridiplantae; phylum Streptophyta; class Pinopsida; order Cupressales; family Taxaceae; genus Taxus; species Taxus wallichiana. The sequence goes on from CM031240.1 coordinate 775,208,941, forward strand.
GCTCATGTTGGGCACCCACAATAAGGAATAAATCAAAACTCTTCAATGATGATATTTTTTTAAAGAAACTAAAACTAGAAATAATGATAATGGAAAGAGACTAATGAAATGATGAACAAGAAAGAACTGCCAATCTTCACAGAACATTGAAAGTTAAAAATTCTACCAAATGTTCCTAAGGCTACCTTGTGACCGTGCTTTAATCAACTAAAATTTTAAACCATAAAGTGTACTTTCTCCTTTACCTGTTCTTGGTTGCGAACCATTTCTTTTCCGTTGTGTTATGTCGCATCGAGGACGATGCTTTTCTTAAGGGGAGGAGAATGTAATGCCCTGTTCGGCATCAACTTTCACTGTTACGTCCTTGTCCTTTTGCGTGTCATTGAATGCTGAATTGAACTCCCCTTTCTATCGTTAGGTGACTCTTACCCTCGTCTGCTTATTTGAAGAAGTGGTTACACGCCTTGGTGCCATGGTCGTTCCCTCGCTTCGTGTTCACTTTGGAATGTCAACCTCTAGTTTTCTTCGCTTGATTGCTTAAGCCTGTTCGCAAGTTGTTTTAATCATTGGGAGTAATGGATAATTCGACTCTTTCTTCCTCTTGCTTGCTCATCTGCATGCGATTTAATCTTCTCAGGTTGAATAGTAAATCATACAAAATTTCTTATACCTCTTAGCTTATGAGAATTTTATGGAGAAAACTATTGTAATAAATTCATGTCGGTTATATTTGTTTTATTTGTGTAAATAAATTATAAAATTTTGTGTTCAATTATTAAAGCCTTTTAGGCCACATTTTAATGCTTTTTCCCATCGTTGAATATATGCCCCCGAGTTTGCTTGGGCCACGTCAAGTTGATTAAGATGCGCACTTCTGTTCAGAACGCCTAAAAGTGAGGTCTCGAATGGTTTGCAACATTGTAATCTTCTCATGTACTTAGGATTTCAACTATAGCTCTCTTCCTTGATATTCCCTTTTATACGAAAGGATAAAATTTCCTAAGGCATATATGATTCCCTTCCTGAGCTATAGATGATTATTATTACCCATATCAATTCTGCTGAGACGTTGGTGCTTGAGAGGCTATAACATGATGAATAAGTATAGTTGTTTCTCCATTGAATTGCTCTTAAACCTGGGATGTTCCATGGAATCATCTTACTCCTTCTGTGCTTCTTGTTTTATGAAATCATTCATGCATAAAAATTGATGAAGAATTATTAAGCTGCATCTCCTAAATGTCGCAAACTTGTGCTTGATAAAGCTCTTTGTTCTTTTACGCATATGAGTATAGTGTCATCCTTTGTAGTAAAACTTTTAAACATTAGACACCTACTTAGAGTTTGAACATTTTTTTCTAGTTGATATTCCTTTCAAAACGTGGATTTTGTTAGCTATCCCTCACCCCCATTCCTACCATCTAGACTGAGTACGTGGCCATTTCCCATGGCCTTACATCTTTGACCACCCCACCTTCTTTAATTCCTTTGATTTGCAAATCTAACGCGTCTTTTGCTACACTACTGCTCTCTTTGACTGTTACGCGCGTGAGCGAGGAGGAGTGTTTTTATGGGATTTGAGATGAATTGCTACGGCGTGTTACGGATAGTGGATTCTTTGATGGTGAAATGAAGGTCTATCGCCCGATTTTACGAGGGTGGGTGTGGGTTCTCAAAATCATGCTTTGCACTGGGGTGATAGCAGAGCGTAGAACTGAAATTCTCTAGGAAAGTGTCATGAGGAAGTATTTGGCTATATGCAGCAACTACTGGGGTAGAGAAGTAAACTTATCTCGAGAAAATTAGTGACCTCCGAGAGAGAGTTAAGTGCAACAACGACTGCCGTAGGGCGATTGCGAGAACCGTTGGTGTTGATCCTAATGTTCTGGTTGCACGCGACCACAGTCGTGATCAGTTGTTGCAAAATCTTGCAGCTGTAGTAGAAGCCTTTTTGAGCGCTCCAACAAGCAGGTTGTCCAACTTTGTTGTTATCTATTCAGCATCGACTGCAACCATCTATTCGGGATTGACTGTTTTACACAGCCCAAAATCAATTTGTACCCGAAATACAACTCAGGTAGTTGTTTTCACTTTTGCGGTCAGAGCAGAAGCATGGAGATACGAGAGAGAGTTTCACAGCTGAATTCAGGAATAGCAATACCACTGATAGGCTTTGGTACTGCGGCTAAGGCTGACAACATAGATCAGATGAAGCAAGCTGTTGACACAGCTTTACAGGTCGGGTACAGGCATTTTGACACTGCCAGTATTTATGGCACCGAGCCAGCTCTAGGAGAAGCTCTGAATCATGCTTTTCTAACGGGGATTATAAACAGGGATGAAATTTTTGTGACCAGTAAATTATTTGCTGGTGATCACGATGACCCTGTTTCCACTTTGAAGACAACCTTAAAGAATTTACAGCTAGAATATCTGGATCTGTATCTTATCCACTGGCCTATAAATTTGAGAAAGGGGGCTTCACACCCAAATCCTAAAGAGGAGGATTTTTTTTTTGCCATTAGATATGGAGTCTATATGGAGGGAATGGAGCAATGCGTGGAGTTGGGGCTTACTAAATCTATTGGTGTGAGCAATTTCTCCTGTAAAAAGCTCGCTGCAACTTGTTGAGCTATGCCAACATATCTCCTCTTGTCAATCAAGTGGAGATGCATGCTCTATGGCAACAAAAGAAGCTAAGAGTTTATTGCAGCAATGTCAACATTCATGTTAGTGCGTGGTCTGATTTGGTACTTCTATGGTTCCGATTATGTGATGGAAAATCATTATTGAGGAGATTGCTAAGAAGCATGGAAAAGGCGTAGCTCGGGTTTTGTTAAGGTGGGGTTTGGAACAGGAGTAAGTGTCTTGCCCAAGAGCTACAACACAAGCAGTGTATTGAAGTAATCATATGCATATGGAGATGGCACTTTAAACCGGGCATGTTAAACTGCCCTTGCAATCTTCTGCTACCCTTTTATTATGTCATGAATTGAATGTCCTTCTATTTGTTTTTATACGTTATGGCATTTAGAATGGGCTTCGCTTTTTCCTTGTGAATTGACCCAAATTGAAGGAAATGAAGGACTGTTGGGAGTTGGTTTGTTTTTCATACCACAGTAGAATGTGATAGCATGTATACACTCCTTTCTGCCTCGTTTTTCTTATCGAAATAAAACGAATCGCCATGTGGTAGCAAAATAATGGTTGATGTTTTATCTTTGTGGGTGTTAGATCTTTAATCGAGGTTCTTTCTGCTTAATTCTTAAAATTCGGGTGATATTTAGAGACGATAGTGAACAATGGCCGTTGAGTTCGATTTCTAAACCAGCGATAGTAGATATAAACTTGAGCCATGAATAACGTTAGTGGATATTTGTATTTTGTTGACTCATGGCCGATTTTAGGCTAAGTGTTTGTCTTTGTCTTGGTAAAAGATTTTCTTGTGCTTTGAATCTGTGTGTAGACCTCGCATAGTGAGCATGATGTTTTCTTAGAGGCCTACATGAGTGGAATATTGTTGCTCAATACTGAGATCTGTGACGTGAGTCACCTGTATCATAAGATAAAAAGATTCCAATCGAACTCTATAGTAGCGAGATGTTTTCTTTGGAGTGACTATGAGGATAGGTCGAGAGTTTGTCGTGAAATAGATGGGTATGCCCAAACTATTCATATGTTGTTTTAGAGATGGAAGAGAAGGCATAGTTCATAGGAAGAGTATTTTGCTTTGTATTCCTCCTTCACGATTGTTAACCTTGTGATTGGTGACTCGAGTTGGGTCACGGTAGAGGATCTTGTGTCGATTCACTTATATTTTGTGAGACTATCCCTTGCTTGTTTAAATTCAAGTATTGAATGAAATGGGTTTCTATTTAATCCATTTTGTAGCTTAGTAAACCTCAATAATTCGGGTAGGGACTTTCTAAGTAAGTGTTGGTGAGGCATGTATGAAAATAGAATGGTTAACTTTCTTGAATTGGGTTAGACTTGTATGAAAATGGAAAAGGTAGGAATCGACTCGATTACATATTTCGAGTGAGATAAGTCCTTAACTCTTGCAATGATCATACGAGTGGTGGATTACGGGTTTATTACTATTTATGTGATGTAGGATAATAACAACCTTTGGTGAAAATACCTCTTCTTGATCCTTGCTTGTGTAATCCAACTATAGTTTTGAATGTGATTTAGTTAGATAGAATCTAATTTATTTAACTTCTTGAAGAAAAATAATTAGGTTCGGTGAGAATTACTTGGCATTTTGAATCTTGATTGGTTTTGTGTTGTGAGTATATATGTATGTTGGTTTATTCGGTCAAGTCAAGTTAACTTTAATCTTTGGTGATTTGTGTTCATATATGGTTGGGGCCTATATTCTTCCTAAAACAAGGATGTGTGTTAATGCGGTCTTGTTACAAGCAATTTTGAATATGTTAATTCATTTGGTGATCTTTATCCTTTTAGTTAAAAATAATAGAATGATGTTTGGGTGTTAGATTCCAATCACGTAATCCGTAGGATTACATGACTAAAATCTTAATACTCTCAGCCTTGTTGTCTTCACCAATAAGGTCTCACCTTGATTATCTTTGGAATTTTTCTCTCACTTGAATATTGGGATTCCTCCTTGTTGGGTGGTATAAATCTCTTCATCTTGTGAAACATATTGATTAGTGGTTTGTGATTTGATCCATTCTTGAGTTTAGAATTTTACTTTCATGATATTATAAAATGTTAGCCATCTTTGTTGCATGATGGGTAGTCTTAACATGCTCGGTTCTAAATGAACTGACTCTAGTTAATATTTGTGCGAGATGGATTATGCGAGTAGACTAAAGGAAAAGAGTGTTAAAGGTTCATCTGTACAATTTATGAAGTTCCTTGTAAAAATGTCCAATGTGTTGTAAATTGTGTAACATTTCTTGTAAAGAGAGTTTATATGACCTCTTGCCGGAATTGTTCGGAGAATTACGTGACGTAGTAGTTTTGTCCTTTTTGTATTTTGGTGGTAACTCTTCTTAGTGAGAAATACTATTCAATCTCTTCACCGGCATAAGCATTGTAAAACTTTGATCTTGATAATTAAGTGTTAATTTAAATCTTTCTAAGACTTTGTATTGATGGGTTATATGTAAGCTTTTATGGGGTGGCTTTTCCTTACGAAGTTACCTAAAAGTTTTATTCAAAGAAATATGTTGTGGTTTAGATCCCCTTGTAAACAAACAATACCTTAAGTAATAAAGAGTGAGACCATCCTTGTAAAGTGATTTTATATAACGTGTTATCCCTAAGCTGAACTAGTAAACACTACTCTTTTGGTGAACGCTAAAGAAAAACTTAAAGGAAAACAATGGTTAGTTTCTAATAAGATTTAACAAGTAAGAAGAAAATTTAGAAACCACTCATTTTATCTCTCACCATTTGAAATTAAGTAGTTTCCTTTTGATAAGAACTTTTGGTGAAGCCTAAGTAAAAGTGTTATAATTACGTATGTAACCCCAAGCTCAATTTAACCTTGGTAATAACTAATGGCATCTTAAAGAGGAATTTAACTCGACCTTATGTCCTTAACCCTTTCCTAGGATACTTTGTAAGTTCATCTTGATTTTGTTGAACATGAATTCTTGTTGTAGCAATGTAATGAGAAAATTTTAGTAACGTAAGTATGCATGTAGTTGGATAGCCTTGTGGAATTAAATTAATCCCTTATTAAATAATAGAACTAAATAAATAATTTTCGTAAAGTGAAGACTTTAAGTGATCTTCTCTACCGTGTATAAGAAATTAACTCGGTGGGTAAGATGAATTTGTGCGAATCATATATTGAATCTTTTTGAAAACATAAGTCACGAGTTAAAGGGTGTTATATCAAAATAAGTAACCTTCAATCATTTCTTCTTGTGGCTTGCCTAGTTTTGTGAGAGTGTCATGTGGTTGGACTTCTATGTTGTTACTGTCAAAAGAAAAGTGTATTATCCTTTTGGGTGTGAACATTTCCGTGTTGTCCTTGTGATCATCCTCTTAATAAGTGGTTCCCGAGTTAGATGTAACCTTGGTGACGACAAGTGGTGTCGTGTTATGTGTCAAACAAGTCAAAATATATATATCTGTCTTTTCTTGTGTTGTTCATGTGTGTGATTTTTGGGTCATTACGGGTTAAATAATAACACTATTGTAAAGTAATTGTTACAAAACAATAATAACCTAAACTACTCATAATATGAGTACAATATTATAATATCCAAATATAAAATATTTACCTACTCAAATATTATAGAGCACTAAATAATAGAATTCTTAACATGTGAGCCTATTGGGTGTTTGCATAGCTTCATAAATCGAGTGAATATTCTTCTTATCAAAATTTGGGACACCATGCAATTAGAGGTCCAATAATATAATCAAAACTATATATATATATATATAAATTTCAAGCCCATTATAAAAATTTGTTCCAAATAATATTAGGTCAAATGTTCAAATGACAACTAATATCATGAATAACAAATGTAAAAATGAATCCATTTTTGAAATTTATTATTGGAAGTTGTAATGATAGTATATATGATATTGATCGTTGATTTCAACGTGAACAAATTTCTCCATATGTCTTTCACGTAGCTCGCCCCCCCTTTCTCCTACGAGCGGTTCACATGTAAATGACGGGTAGTCCATATGCGGCTTAACTAAAGAAGGAAAAGGATCATACATGGAAAATGAGGATTTGAGCTATTATTGGCTTTTAACTATATTGACAATCTCTCTTAGCTTCCCAATTTAATCCCCTTTGAATCTTGCTTTGGTTGTGTACACCTCTTGCTACGTATGTCGAGTTATGACCTTTGTGTGTTGGGAACTCGTATAGGGCCAACCTTTGGAGAATATTTCAAGCATCTCTCATTTTTTGAAAAGTATTTCTCCAACAAGGCTCCAACCTTACATGAAAATTCACAAATATTGAGGCCTAACATTGCACCAAACTATACATATTTGAGGTGTTGAATGGCAAGTCCTTGTTTTCACATTTGTTCCCAGTATGATCACTTGATGACCTGCACATTTGAAGTATTTGCAACCCAACATTTATCCTCTAACTAGACATATAATCTCGAGGTACCTATCTAATTTATGTGAGAATTCCAATATCAACACCTCCAAATTGATATCTCTCGGCATCTTTTCGATAGATGTATTTAAGATATCTATGCTAGTTATTATTACCCTTCAATTGAGAAAAACAATATTACTAATACAATATATTTATAAATTGATTAGAGAGAACCTCTATTTATTTTTACACTCTTTGATATATTTATATATCAATATATTTTGTATATAAGTTTATATAAAATGGTCATATTTTAAATATGTAATTGAAACTATACTGATTACATTAAAATTTTGAGAATATTTTGTGATAAAAATAAATATTCATTCAAGTGTCTTCACAAATGTAATGCATGTTTGCAAGTTTCTTTAGATATTTTATTTAGTATTATTATGTGTAGTCGACATTAAAATTTGTGTTTAACATTAATGCGATGCACATTTCCATCTTGTTATTGAATGTTATTTTTGGTAATCTAAAAGGACCAACAAATATCCAATGACCATAAGATTCAAAGAGTAAAACTCTAATATAATACAAATGTCATTGAGGAAGCTCATACGGAACAACGTACACCTCAACACCTAATGAAATCATTGTCTTTAACAACATTATGATATCTGATCAATTTTCAATATCATTATTTTTTTACATGCTAAAATATTTTCTTACCAAAATAAAAGGGTAATTAACATTATTGGTATTAGTCAATAAGATGAATGGAAAATGATAATAATCTTTTAGAATGTAGTACACCATTATCAAAGCGTAGCCAAGCAACTAAACATTCTTACATAATATATTCTTATAACATTTTGCAATATCCATTCTTCAATAAGACTGTCAATATTTTCACATTTTTAACTATTATGCTTATATTTTGAATATAAACTACATTTTTTTAAATTTCAATTTAGCATTCACAGTGGTAAATTAAACATTTGCCAATTTAATCTTTGAAGAGATGAAAATGCTCGTATTGGAAACTCGGGAAAATTTTATTATTTTATGGAATTTCATGGCACAAAATTTGATCTAATGAAGAATCCAACTTCTTGATTTAACCAAAGAAGCCCTCATAGGATATTCACATTTTGCTGAAATATTTATGGACATTTTTTCCCCAAATATCTAGTACTAAGAGTCTTGACGAGCTGAACATAATTTTGCATATTTTTTAAGTAGGGGATTATTACTATTGCACCCATTGTTTAAAGAGAATAACTTTTTAACTTCAAAATTTTAATTTTGAAATTAAATTAAGGATGGGCACCTAATATGGGCAATCTCAATCCGAAGAAAAGTAGAGTGGCTAACACTTAAGTAGGGCATTATTGAACTATTGCATCTATTGTTTAAATGAGAGTAAATTTTTTAACTTCAAAATTTTAATTTTGAAATTAAATTAAGGATGTGCACTGATATGGACATTCTGCAATCCGAAGAAAAATAGAGTGGCTATCACTTCAAAAAATAAAAATAAATAGTATATAAGGTTGTCATAAATTTAATTTATGTTAACTTGCTAGCTAGTCTAACAAAATAATGAATAGTAAGAAAAAATTAAAATGGACATGTGCTTAGATTTTACAACAATGCAATTTCACTTAGAGTATGACAAGAAAAAGAGAAAAAAACATATGGATACCACAACATACGATTAATACGTTACACCCTCATTAGGCGCATCCCATTGCACCGGTGTGCATCCTCGCGTAATAATATGAGAACACAAATTAATAAAGTGATCCACAAGTGTGTTCTTGGATATTATTCCCTCGCTATATAATGTGGCTTCCTCTTCTTAATAATCAACTCGAGTCCTTTAGATGTACCGGTTATCTCAAAGCATAACAAGTGATCAAGATGTCTAAGTCACGATTGGTTCTTTGCTGAATTGTGTAGGGGAGAGGGGCTAATAGTGGTACACCCTAAGTTAAGGGGTCCACAAAATCAATTGTTTATCAATTGGAAGTGTGATTTTTTTCACTAATATGTAGTTCATATTTTTGTTAGATTATATTTTTCTTTGGAATGTTCAATTGGAGGAAATCCATATTTTGAGTTGATTTAAAATAATAAATTTTAGTTACACTACAACCATGGTGAAACCAATACTTGAATATGGGTGAAAATACTTAACATTGATTTTTATACTAGTTCATGGGTGAGAGGTCTTACATGTCATGATGTGATTAACTACTCTACATAATTATTATGTCAACAATAAATAACTACTAGATAGTACTATGACAACTATTGGGTATTGTGTGATCAATACTCATGTCAACTATTTGACTATGTTCACCGATTGGCCCATCTCCCTATAAATACGAAGCCCTTCAATGCAACAAAATGGAACATCGGGTCGGGACCATGGGCTAGTACTATTTTGTTTATCTGCTGTGAGGACAAGATGAATAATTTGAAGAAGAATATCACGGCTTTCATTTTGAAAAACAATATTGAAACACTGAAAATTAAATTAGGAGATAGAAATGGGACATAAGTTGGGGGATTTTGAATTTAAATTTTTGAATTTTAATTAGGAGCTTAAAATTTAGTTGGGAGAGAGGCGGGCTTATTAAAGGCGGAATATTTGAATTTTAAATCTTAGTTAGGGGGTTAAATTTGATGCATGTTTAGATGTTTTTTCTTTTTAACTTTTTAACAATAAAAAAATAGCTAACTTTACTTTTATCCCATACCAAAGGATGGTCAAATGTTTTGACAAACTGTCATATTGACGTACACTTAGTAAAATTAGTTGTTTCAAAATTTCTATATATATATAAATTTATAATCAATGTCTTGTCATGACCGAGTTGGTAGAGTTGTCCCATGTCAATTCTACCGAGTCACCATCCTAATACTACTTTCCTCATTGTAAATGAAATAGTATTCATACAAAATGGAGACCAAGAAATTATATTATTATATAATAAGTGAGCGGTAGCTGCGAACCATAGTCACAATCTATACGGTTTTATCAACATGATAGAGATTGGGGGATTATCTACTAAGACCCAAGTGGCCCAATTTCCAATGGATAAGTGATATTTATAAATCCTAATACTCAATTTAAAAAGTGATATAAATAGAATGCAATATAAAAATGTGAATTATATAAAAAGATGGATACTGATTTGAGAATTCTATATTTATTTTATTTTTCATTCTATGATGTAAAAATATTTTAAAGTATTATAATTTAATTCATTTAGTTATGCCATATTTAATGTCCAACATCTAGCGTTAAGACATTGAAGTTGAACTTTTGAATCAAAAAGAAATTGAAATTTTGAAGGGTAAGTCTTTGGTCCATTTGGATGAATCCAACATGCAAAAATAGATATAGATGTAGCTGCTTAGCGAATATTTAATCTCTCAACATGCGAAAAATGGAAGCTTTGAAACAAAGCATGGATGTCGTATGTCAAAGCATAATGGAAAAGTAATTTTTGTAATTTTTGATGAGGTTGTTTTGAAACATCTAGTGAGGGAAAGCTATTATAACACTATAAATTATCGTTGCATTTGGTGGCTGTGTGTGAGAATTCGTTGATTTGAAAGTTTGGAAGATTGAGTTTGATGTTGAGATCAAATACACCCAACAAAGAGCTTGGGAATTTATAGGGCTACACAAATTTGACAAAAGCTTTTATTCGATTCCTCCTTCACTCTTTATCTATTTTACAACATATATGGTAAGAAATTGTTCTTAGGTTTTTCCTTGCCGCTAATTTAGTAACATGTATCTACTTAAAATTTTGATTAATGTATTAGTTTCTTGTATGTTTCCTTTCTTCTCATATATGAATGTAAATGTTTTCCTCAGATTTAGTTGCAGAGGATCTTGTTTGTCACTTGTCCTCTTGAGTATCCATAGCTAGCTCGATTGTTTCTATAAATCTCTTCACTGCAAGTTTTCAAAATACCATTAGTGATAAATAATTAATTGATATTATTCAATAATTATTGTAATTTAGATTTAGAAAATAAGGGTTTTAGTGGAAAAATTGTACACATATTATTTTATGAAAATATCAAACAATATATGTTCCCTCTCCAAATGTACTATTTTAAGATCTTTTCGTTTTTATTTGTTTACATATTTTTTCACAAAATGTATCAAGATTACAATGAAAACATATATTCCCAATGAAATATCGTATCTTCTTGTAAATGTTTTCCTACTTTAAAATACATTTATGAAACCATAGCTTTGGATCTTCAGTAGACAATAAACCTAGATTTATTGTCATTTTGTTGATATATTAACACATACTTAGAATAGAATAGGATTCATTCATGTCAAGAGTATCCTTATTTTATATAGTTACAGAAATCATAAAAGTCAAAAATGAAAGTCATGTGCAACGTGATCTTGTTAAAAAACTCTTAACAAAAAATATTGTTGACAGGTAGGGGTAAGCATCAAATTTAACCCCCTGAATTTTACCACGTGACACGTGGAGGGAGTTTTGTTTCACTCTGAGGGGTGGGAAGTCTGAAAATTATAATGCTAGTACAATGGATCGAAAAGAATGGTTTAATGGAATGTCAAAAAGTTGAGTCAGCCGGGACCGAAAACATACCAGTTACTTACGCTCAGTGTATAAACAATAACACGTTGTACGTGCATCTCTTACATTAACCATGCTTTCCATTACAAAATTATCTTATCAATTCTATACAAATTGATCTTTGGCAACCACAACAATAGAAACATCAAGTATAGAAATGAGAAGCATTGAAATAATAGTGAAACCTTCCAACGACTTAAAGGCGAGACAAATTTGTTGTCGAAAACAAAGGCCTATGTGGTGGGATTCATCCAAGACAGTCGAAAACAAACATTGACAGAGAAAATGGTTGAAACCAAATGAAGCCAAAAATTCATAATGCGATATGAGGTAAGCCAAATGTAGAGATCCAATGCAGTGGTGGAAATTACGTGAATATTCTTCTTATCAAAATTTTGGACAAACAATGCTTTCTTGAAAAATCACACAATGCAATTAGAGGTCCCACAATAGAATCAAAACTACATATAATTTCAAGCCCTTTATAAAAAATTGTTCCAAAAAATATTGGGACAAATGTTTGAGCGAAAAATTAATCATGAATAACAAATGTAATATTGAATCCATTTTTTCATTTATCATTGGAAGGAAGAATGATGGTATATATATAGCGTGGATAGTTAATTTCAAGTTCAACATGAACAAATTTCTCCATATGTTTTTCACATACCTCGCACCCCTTTGTCCTTGAGCGGTTCACACAAATGACAGGTAGTCCATATGAGACTTATCCAAAGAAGGAAACAGATCATACATGGGAAATGAGGATTTGAGCTATTATTGGATTTTAACTAGATTGACAATCTCTCTTAGCTTCACCAATTTTATCCCCTTCAAATCCGCTTTGGTTGTGTATGCCTCCTACTACGTGTGTTGGGTTATAACCTCTGTATGTAGGGAATTCATATAGGGCCAACCTTTGGAGAATCTTTCAAACATCTATTACTTTTTGAAAAATATTCCTCCAACAAGGTTCCAACTTACATGACAATTCACAAATCTCGAGGTCTAACATTGCACCAAATTATAGATATTGGAGGTGTTGAACAACAAGGCTTTATTTTCACATTTGTGCCTCGAGTACACGTTACATTTTGATGTATTTATGCCCCAAAATTTCTCCTGTAACTAGACATTTGCAATTCTCATCCACTCATAGATAACTCCTCCCGCTTTTCAAGTTTTTTTTCAACATCTTTTCCACTTCTTGACGCTCATTTCCATCCCTTTTGATGTTCCCATTGTATCACTCATGTACGATTGTTAGTGGGTGTAGATGGATAAGAAAAGAGGGATATGCAATGTAAATTATGTTTAATTGAGAAAATTAATTAATTCTAATTTGTGCAAAAGGTATTCACAAAAGCGAAAAATGTATAGCCTATCAAAAAGGACTGAGCTCATGTTGTGTTAGCGAGATCATTTTATTGAAGCACTCTTCCAGGTGAAATGCCTGAAAATGCCCACTAGACTAGACACCAAAGATTAGAAAGGCATGTAACACCACCTGTTCTTGTAGAGTTATGAAAAATATAAATGAAATCAAGAGCAATCCACTATAATGTAAGTACCCAAACCTTATCATTTTCAATGACCAAATCAATACAACAATATTAGTTAGATATTCCATTAATTTTTAACGCTTAAATGATAGTTTAAATGTTTAAACAATATTCTAAATGAGAGATGCTCCTCTATCACTCACTATTTCATTTACTGTCCCAAATATTGAACATTAAGTATTTATATATTTATAAACTTCTTGAATTCAAATTCCTTCGCTAAAATAATGTTATTTGGATGAAACAGCTGTGCAGATCTCCGCTTCCTCCTTTCGGTCCATGTGGATTCGATGACCATCTCTGCATCTGGGTCGTGTTTCGCATCAAAGCTATGAAAGATAGGTGGAGGTTGTGTTTAATGGCTGTCTGTCTTTCCACCTATTTTTCCACCCGTCTTTCCGTCACATGAACAAAGTAGGAGGGCGAACTAACGAATTTCTCGTTGTTCCTGAAAAAGTAGCAAAGATATCTTTGAACTTTGTCTTAAATTGATTGACAATGTAAGCGGCTAATTTCTTCACCTGATCTGAGATCAGAGTCCAAATTCATGTACAAATTTTACGTTGGTTATCTGCTTCCAGATAATCAACTTTTATTTTCCGCATAATAAAGATGACGAGCAAGAATCTTGGAAAGTGTGTTATTGTAACTACAGAAATAGCTTCAAACTAAGAACTATATTTATATTTGTTAACAAGTCAGTTTATGAGTATAAATATATATTGAATGTGATTTACATCAAAATGTTTGTGAATTTGGTCTCTAAAATAATATAAGTTAAAGTTCTCAATTTGTTTTTGGGATGAATAAGATCTTATATTAATAAGTAGAATGATACAAGATAATTCACAAAAAAAAATGGGCAGTATGTAAGTACGCCCCAAAACCATATTTACCAAACTAAGTAACAACAAATAAGTCAATGGGAAAAATGGTTCCATCTTCTCCCTGATTCTTCCCGTCTTCTCCCCAACTCTAACCCTAGTTACGGTGTGCTTGGCTTTGCAAGAGACATTGATGGCAGCATTTGTGTATACCTCTCTTGAAATGCGTGGCAGGCTTTGGGCACTCGTACTGGTCACAACGTGATTGGTTGTCGGTTTGGGGCACTGCTTTGGAGTGCTTTGGCTTTGTGGGTGGGAAGGAGGACTTTTTCGGGGGTTTTCTTCAACAAGCCTCCTTTGATAAGCGATCCTTTTTGCAAGTTTGTGGTTGTAACCTCTTTTACCTTTAAACCATTTAATCTGCCAAGCTCTCCCCTTCGGTTTCTTTTGGGAGTTGGTGATTCAAGTAGAAATTTTCTTCTCTAGCCAAGGGTTGATTTATTACTTCAATGGCCTGCGGCTTGGCTTGTCGCTTCTCCATTCTTGGATTTCCTATAAATGGTGACCTCTCTTGAAAGGTAAATTCGACATTTACCTCTGTCTTTAGGGGTTTTTATTGTGGTATTTGATTGTTACGAAGATAGAGATGTTATCCTTTCCAAGCTTTGGGAGCTTCAAAATCATCACTTGCTAATGAAACCGTTGTTCCCATCCTTGATCCTATCACTGCAACTTTCAACGTCAAACCTATTTGGGTTTGTTTACCTCATCTTCCATTGCATTTTGGGGGAGGAGAGTTTGATTTCTATTGGTAATGCTTTGGGAAAATGTTTGTCCATCGATTCTAAAACTGAACTTTACACACATACTACATATGCTCGCATTTTGGTGGATCTGGATACCTCTCTTGATCTACCCACTTCCATTGAACTCAAAGTTTTGGATAGGATATGGACTCAACCTCTTGACTATGAAGGCTTTCCCTTCAGATGTAGGAAATGTTTTGCCTTGGGTCACCTTGCTTTTGAGTGTCAAAAAGTAAAACTAAAGGTGAATGAAAAAGTTTCTTGGTGGAAGGATTCCCAACCTAGCTTGTTGGTTGTTAGGGATGATTGATTCCCACTAGAAGATTCAAAGGAGGATGTTTGGGAGGTTGTTTGGGAAGAGCCTAAATTTGATGAAGTGGAGGATAAACTACTGGTTAAGATGCTCATTCCCCCATAGGTGTTGATGCTCCCCTCGGGAATGGATTCGGCTACACTAAAATTGGTCTCTTGAAAGAGAGGTCAAATGTTGAAAAAGGGAGGAGATATTTGAAATTCGGCCTCCTATCCATCCAAATGAAAAATCAAATCCTAATAGGTGTTATGATTGGACATTAGTAAATAGAAAAAAGAATCAAAATTCTTTCCCAAAAATGAGATTACGATCCCATGGTAAACTTCCCTTGGTCATTTCTTAAGGGTAGTCAAGTACATTTATACCATGATGGATGCATCAAGCGTTTCTTTTGAATTCTCACAATTTGTATTTTGTTTTGTTTAGTTAGTTCTGTAGTGGCTTCTTGTCTTTTGATGCTTCTCGAAGATTGGTCCAAGTATACCAAGATTCGACCTTAAATGTCTGCCACCAGTGAGCAACGAATTAGAAATTCCTAATAGATTTTACGAGAAATACTAGGTCGCACGCTCATTGACACACCAGCGCATGGGAGGGCACCAAATTTATCATCTAGATTCTCTATCATATTAAAGTCACCACACACTAACCAATAAGCTAAAGGTAAGTTATCACCTAACCATTTCCATAAATTTGTTCTTTCAGAGCCATCATTAGGAGCATAAACATTAAGAATACCAAAAATCATTAATCGCCATAATCACCCACATGGCCCGATTTGAAGGATCTTGGCCCGAGGAGGTGATTAAGGCCAAGAATTTTGGTGCTATGGAAATGCTCACACCACCTTTTCCATCAATGTGTTGAGTATGAAAATGTAAAAAAGCTAGGGCAATACAAGTTAGCGTATTTTGAAGCAAGAAACTAGAAAACTTAATTTCCATGAAAAACACAATATCAAGCTTGTTTAAATGATGGCAAGATAAATGAACAGAGTATTTGTGAGAGGGATTTGTAAGACCCCGAACATTCCATGAGATGAAATTCATGAAAAATCAGACATATCAAACTCCCCTCGCCTATTTGTAATATCATCCTTGAGCCAAGAATGCGAAAATTGTTAGCAAGCGGGATTTGGTCTGAATTAGAAAGCTCAATTTGAATGGAGTAGCAGTTGGCCCCATTATCTCCTTGCACACTATAGGAAACCTCCTAGGGTGGACTTTAAGAGCATCACAAAGGAAGAGAAGTTGAATCAAGAATCCTAGTATTGTGCGAACTTGAAGGAATGACCCGGCTCTGCGAGGGTTTAGAAGGAATGGAAATCAACGGCGGGAAACTCCAAGCCCGACTCATCCTTGGATGGAAGGGGGTAGACGAAACCATAGGATTGGGTTTCATGCAGGAGGAATTCTTATTCCTTAGGGTAGTCCAACCATCGGTTGGGGAGCTAACTTTGGGCTTGGACACTTTGTGGGTGACATCACCCGATGCCTTGGAACAAGCTAGTAGAGGATAGTCACAAATGCAAAGGTTTAGGGCTTGACAACAAAAACATGTGATAGGAAGTTTAAAATATAACACCTTTTCGAGAGATACATAGGGACCCAACTCGAATATCTAGGTGGTCCTACGGATCTTTTGTGAGGTCAACTTCGACACAAAGTCACTTGTTAGGACGAGCGTAAAATAACACTCTTGTTCATGGCATATCACCCTACAATGGGTTTCACTATCTTCGAAGGAAAGACCAAATATGGAAAGGAAGACTAGGAAGTTTGATCAATGGATTTTTCAATGAAACTTGGGTGGTGGGACTAAAGTCGGAGTCCATTGAGAAAACACTAACATGTTATTTCCCAAATACCAACAAACAAATTTAAAGAGGAGGGCTTGGGCGAGAAGGCTCACGAAAGGAAAAGAGATAAAACCCTTTGGTGAGGTTACAGATACCTGAAACTAGGATATCATTGGACTCCCAATGGTTCTTTATCCATTTTGAAGGTAAGCTTCGAGAGGAATGGGGCCACAAAAATAAGCACTAAGGAAATATTACGACACCACTTAACCCAAGGTATAACAATTCATCATAAATAACAACATTTGGGGAGGATTTAGAATCCATTGCTTGTCATAGAAGTTCGATGCAAATTTCCACGCGTTCTTGGGAGTCATTTTCACCATCATTTGCTGATAGGCATTTGAATAGAAGCGGAGTTTGCCATTTATAGGAAAATTACCGCCTTAGCGGCGGGAAATAGTCGGGTTTCACTATGATATGACCGAAAGGAAAACCCTAGAAATTCTAAAATAGCATAGAGCATGCAACAATGTAACATAAGCAAAAACATAAAAAAACCTAAAGCGAGAGCCAACGTTTTATATAAATAATCATACACTATTTTTAATGTTAAATTTCTTTTTTTTTCTCAATCCTCTAATAATTATTAATTTTTTTAAATAGACATGATTAATAATGTCAAGACTATCTTATTTTTATTATTTTAAATTGTGTATTAAAAATAAAAATACAAATAATCAAAATATTAACACTAGAATTACAATAATAACATTACAAAAATAAACATTCTAATAATCTGATTAGAAAATTAATTTAGAAAGTGAAAATGATCCACCTTCACTACGGTTTGTGAAAGCTATTAACAACCTATTACACGAACATCAATAAACAATATGACATAATCAACACCTTTGTATAACTAGGATAAAATTTATGGAACTCACTTGGTTGTTGGATCTATCTCCAACAATGTTCTTCCACCACCAATATTAACGCATGGACAATTTTTCATTTCATTCCTAGTGGAGATTCTTGCTCTTTTTTATTTCCTTTAAAAAAAAATTGGGTATTCTTCACATAGGTGGTTACACTTAATTTTAATGAAAGAGATAGTAAAAGATAAAAATAACATTATACATCTCATCCCTTTTTTATTTATAATTGTTTTATGTTCATCACTAGATTGATCTTGGAGTTACGATCTTGAAATTACTAAACTAATATAAAATATGATCATGAAGTGTCAAGTATATACTAGAATCAAAACATAGAAGTTATTGAAAATAGTTGAAATACATTCATATTCATCGACGTATTAGTTTGCGACATATAATTCCTTACAAAAATATATATACATACCTATACCAAGAGGGTGATAAGTATGAATACTTATAATTAACCATTTGCATGCACCTTAATGTGTTGATTATAGTAAATACTTTTAATCTTTAAGAAACAAATCAATTGGTGATTTATAAGCACCTTTAGAAGATGATTATAGTATTAATTTAGACCATTCACTTGCACATTTAACAAGTGATTCTAATATTACTAGTCTTAATCTCATAAGACACTCAATATTATATCTAATATTACTACTCTTTTATAGGACTTGATACGCTTGGGTGTATAATGAAGCTCTGCAATCTCACTCTCTTGGGAGCTTCATCAATCAAGGCAACATGAAGTTCATTCCTAAAGCGGTGATCTGAACAAATAAATAAATGGTGGCGATCACTCTTTTTAATTTATCTTATAAAATTCTTGCTAAGGTGGTGGCTCTTTGTATTGTTGATATTCTACCCAAGATTGTTCGGGATGAGAAGACTAGTTTTGTCGAAGGACGATTTATTTGGATAATCTTCTTGTAATTTGGGAAGGCATGGAATGGGCTCGTGTCTCGTTGTAGAATCCTCTTTTAATTAAAATTGACTTTGAGAAAGCTTACAATCTCATCGAATGGCATTTCATCCTTGATATGCTTAAGGCTATGGGTTTTGAAGAATTGCACAATCGGTCATTTGTGACCACACTTTTTTCAAATGCATATGCTCAACTCACTTTATTAATGGTCAATAGTCATTGCCATTGACATTTTGAACCATCGAGCACGGGGGTGCCCTATTATGCCAAATCTGTTTGTTCTTGTTGTAGATGCCTGGGATACTTAATTGTCCATCAAACTTCTCGGTGTCGTATTCGGTGGATTATTATTACGGATCAAAAATACACTAATCAATGAACACATTGTCAATGATTGCTTTCTTACGGTGGTAGAATCGATTAGAATGTTGTTGCGGTCTTTGATTGTCTTAACCAACCAGCGGCTCCAACATATAAATGGATAAAACCTTAGAATTTCGATAGAGTTGTTTACCTTTTCGACTTTGTTAAAGGCTTACCCCTGGAAGTGGATTGTTCACGATGAGAATTTTTGGAATTATGTTCTTAAAAGAGTGGAGTAGAAAGTTACCAAATGGTCTTCTAAACCCTTATCTCTGGCTAGTAAATTCCAGGTTTACACCAAAATCCTTGTTGTTACTCATGTTTATTATTCTTCTTGTTGGTGCCCTTCTCGCACTTCCTTGATCGGGTTTCCAACCTACCTTGGGACTTTCTTTAGTGTAAAAGTTTTGGTTAGGATAGATTTCATCGAGTTTCCTGGGATGTCTGTTGTCTTCAACATGATCAAGGTGGTATGGGCATTATCGATGTGTATCGACAAAGCGTGACTTTATGTGCTAAATGTGTTATCAGGTGCCTTTCGGGTGTGCAATCCACGGAAATGTTTTTGTAGCATTGCATTAAATCTGGATCCCCTTATGGTAAGAAGTGATGGAGAAAAATTGGCTTACATTCTCTTATTATAACTTCTGCTCATGTCAAGATTTATGGCACCTTTGTCGCGAAGAGTATTTGGAAAGCCTTTGAGCAGGTGAAGTCGCTTATGAGGTGGGTTGGCGATGGATTTTACAGGCCTTTCATTTAATTCACAGAACATTTGGTGGTCTCCTATTATCACTGATGACACTCTTCCATTAGTAGAAACCCCTGACATTAAATTCATTCGGCTCTATCGCAAGGGAATTCATACCATACATGATCTGGTGCATCACAGAGATTGGATTCCTTGGCCTAAGCTCAAAGCTAAATTCAATTTGATCAATTTGGACCTCCTGTCAATCTACAGAATTCAGGAACTTCTTCCAAATGTTATGCTTCATAAACTTGGCCTCCATCCTTCCACTACTTGGTGGCATGTGGCGATGGAATCGGGACATTGATTTTACGTGATATTGTTATCACCGAATCACAGCACCCTTATGTTTATACAAGTGCATATACTTGAACTCACGGTGTGATTGGATAACATGGGTACTATCTCCAAGTTGTGGGACTTGCTACTTGAGATAGACCTCCAGAGAAAGCTAGTTCTTGCTCCTAAACTACCTACCACAATCTACTCTAATGTAGGGGAAACTAACTATTCTAATCTAAATTTCTAAGGGACCGGGGAGATAGAATGCATAAAATGACAGCCTACTGGTAAAGCCGTGATACACCGAAAAGGAGGGTGTGAGAGTAGTCTCAAATGTGTGAAATACGGAGGCAAAGAACACACTAGAAGAGGTGATGACAGTTCTCCATAATCTAGCAAAATGCATTCACAACGATATTCCAAGCATACACAATGATAATGGATCCACTAAGAACATAATAATAGACACAATATTCTTGTAGAAAGATTAAAGGGGCAAGAAGAATGCAAGAAAACACGGCGAGGGAAGATACATCCACAAACCGATATTTTATTGCTTCATGATATGCACAATTCAATCTATTACAAGATAAGGGCCTGGATCACCATGCAAGGAGTCCGCTACAAGGGCCTGCAGCACATTGGCTTTACAAAGAAATTTTGATAGAGCTTTGCTATCTTAAAAACTCCCCCCTTTTACAATGAGCCCAACACTCCAATTTATAGAAAAATCGAAGGAAAAGAGAAGGAAAATGGAAATCCTTAAATCTGTCCTTCAACCAGCTGTAAGAGGAATTAAATGGAGTAAAATTATTATATATTACTTTAAAAAGGCTCCCCATACTGTCCCAGGTGCTGCAGCAGAGAAAGAATGATGACCATGCCTCTTAATTGCACTCCCAACCATGAAATGAAAACTTGTTATGAACTCGGCCACGTTTTATAAAAAATATCCATTTAGCTCTCACCAAATCCGGAATTTCTTGATTGTTGTGTGTTGGAATCAGATCCACGATTCCAACGGTACCAATTTTGTGCAATTTCTTTGAGAAATACAAAAGTTATGGCCTTTTGAGTGCGGGCAGCTATTTTGGATCTGGCAGGCGTTTTCTGTCATTTGACGGGAATGAGCATTAACTGACTGGAGCCGAATATGTTTCTCTTAATTAAATACATCTACCCTCATTAAAAATAAGAAATTGTGCTCGTTCCAGAAAGTCCAATTTTGTGAAAATCGAACTCGAGTCAAAAGTTATGGCCATTTGAAGTTTCATGGGTCAAAGCGTTGACTTTTCTTCTTTGCCTTGGCCGCCGGCTTTGCGTCCCTCGCGTCCCACTTGTACCTTTGTCCCAACTGTCCGGATGAAAATCTCCTGCTTCGGCCGATTCGGGCTTCCTTGTCCCTCTTTTGCTGCCTTTTCGCCTTTTCGGCCGGTTCGCGTCCCGCGCGTACCTTTGGCCCGGATGTCCCAAACTGTTTCAGACAAAAGACTCCTACTTCGGCCGAATCGGCTGGTTCGCTTCATCCACGTACTTTTGTCCCGGCTGTCCCAAACCACGCGATAACAAAACTTGGGAAATTTTTCCACTTTTGGCGTTCACCTTTTCGCATCCCGCATCCGCGCGTCCTTTTGGCCGGATGTCCCGAGTCTGAAAGTCCTCTGTTTGCCAAACCGGCGGTTCGTGTCCTCCACGCACTTTTGTCCCAAGCTTGTCCCTTTGCTCTGATCGCTGCTGGCGGCCTTTCGGCCGGTCGCGCCTTGAATGTCCCTCATGTCCCGACTATTGCGAGGACTAGGACTTAGCCATTTTTCATGATTTTTCTGGCCCAAGCTTGTTTTCTACAACTTTTTCACATTTTTAAAACTTGCTTTGGGTTTTCTTCTTGGACAAGAGAGTTAGAAAGAAGCCGAGGGGACCCCAGAAACACAATTTTTGCCTTGAATCAATATAATTGCTTGGGACTAAAGAATTTGATGCATGTTATCAAAATTACCTTGAGGGGTGAATTTTGGATAACAGATATAACACTCATACTATTTTATCAACTTTTATGTCCTCTTTCTCCAGCCATTGATAAACTCAATGATCATTGGGGACTACATTCTATTCAGTCTACTTAGCTTCGTCATATTTCCGAACTTGGAACCCTCTTCGAGCCCAAAGTTAACCATTTTTGTGGAGTCTTTTCTATCAAGGTTTTCCTATAGGTGAAAGGCTTAAACATATTGGCATTACCCCTCTGACTTGCCCTTTTTGTTCCTGTCCTGAGTCATTTCTTCATCTTTTTTGGTCTTGTCAGCGTGCCCAATCTATCTGGTGATGGATACACTCTCTGTTTTAGCCTTATCATCTTGAATTCTTCCCTTGGCGTCTGGCCTTATTTGGTGACTTTAGCCCTTGGCCTCGTTATATTGCTAATTTGTGGCATTTGTTTCATGCCTATATTTTGTTTCATATCTAGAAAGCTTGCAATGCCTTTATTTTCAAGAAAGATCATTTTGTTATAATATTTTCTACTAATGACAAGGTGATTATTCTGTCTACTGTTCACATACAGATACAAGCTCAAGCCACCAAGGTTGCTTTGGAGTTTTCTCATCTTCAAGAGCTTTTGGATCACTGGGGGAGTGCACCATGCATGATGAGCCGAGTCTCATCGGATGCTTCATTTCCTCCATCTCAGCTTTTTCCTCTCGACGACCACCTTTTGATGGCACACACGAGAGGAGTTGCTAGCTCAACCACCATTCTACTTCCCGCATGGTTTCCTTACCTTCGTCCTCCTCTGGACCGAGAAGGGAGCCCATCTCTCGTGGGGAAATTGTTGCTAGTACTTCATGGTGGGGACCTCCGCCACCCACCATGCATACTCTTGCTCGATCTGTGCCCCCGGTTGGGAATTATGGTGCCTTCATCCCTCCCCAAGATGATCCTTCCCCTCCTCTGGTGTGGCGATGGCCTATGCATGATCTTTGTCTGCATTTTCTATTCTTTGGTTTCTCTGTGGGAATTCTAATGTAAGCTTTCATGGAATTATTTTTTTTTCCTCGTGGCGTTTTATGGGACCGTGAGTTGTCCAGTCACCCGTTACTATGTATCTCTCTTTTATTTTAATTAATATAAAGGTTAGTTCAATAGTAAAAAAATTCATGAATATTTACCTTTGTTAAAATTTTAATGAATTGACGAATTGATTGCTGGTGCTTGATGCATGCTATATTATGAACTACCCCTTTAGCGTTCTAGTCACTTATAGCCTTATAAAACATACTTAAGACTCATCTTTCATCCTATTTATCATGTTTGTTCGCAATCATCAAGCGTCTGATTTACGTTGATTGTGAACTTGCTAAAAACTCCTTTAACATCATATACTTTTTTTTGTCTTATAGAACATACTAAAGATCCCTCACTCAACCTATCTATCACGTATATTCACAATCAATGATCTACCCAATCTGCATTGATTGCTAATTTGCACACAAATTATAAACAAACCCCTTTAGCATCATGGTAACTTCTAGCCTTGTATCTAACACATGTAAGATCCCTCACTCAATTTATCTATAGTATATATTTGCAATCAACAAGCTATCCAATCTGTTTTGATTTGGTAATGTACACACAAAAAAATGGCTAAATTTAACCCCTATCTATAAACCATTTATATAGGCACAATACACCAATGGTTTCCACTCAAAGACTAATTAATGTTATCCTCTATTTGTCAAGTAGGTTGACAAGGTAATCATTATCAAAGTAGTGTCATCTCATGTGTTAAAACCTTGATGATAACATTACTAGCAATAGTGAAATAAACGAAAGAGTGGAGTTCATGAAAACCTTACCTAATATATAAATGCACATGTCAATGCTTTGAATTTAATGAGTATTAAAAACCTATAATGTTGAGAGACGATGTCAACTACAAATCCACAAAGAAAACACTTTGCAACTTGTATTTTGCCACCTCTAAATTTATCTTTCCTCAACCCCTTCGTCCTTTCCCCTCTTCCTCGTGTAATGTTATGCTTCCTCAAGTTTAAGTTCTTCTTAACCTTCACTTCAACATCTCCATCATTGCCATTCATGTTATATAACTAGAAATTGCACTAGAGTTGTAAATTACACTGGAGAGAATCCAAATATTTATATATTTATTTTGGAATAGGAGAAAATAATATTACCGAAAAAATTCTCATTAGAAAACATTTTCAGATTTTGACACTTTCCAACAAAGGCAACTTAAAAATGTATGCCTAAGCGAAGTAATTATTGATTAATTCGCAAGGTGGCGTCCACCTTTGAAGATTCCCTTGCTGAAATGTGTCAAATTCAGCAGTGTAATGTTTTATATCTTAACTTCTGCAGATTACCGTATTATAGTTATTTTTCTACGGTCTTAGATATTTACTATCATAGATATTTTTCTGATCGGTAGATATTTCAAATATTTTTCTATATTTTCCTATGAAGAGGTCTCATGTTGTTGTCGCTCCATGTATCGGATGAAAACGTGAAACACAAAATGGAGGAACTCGAAAGCGGAGACAAAAAAATCATTCATGAAATCAAGAATGAAGATGATGTTATTGTGCCTCCTAATCTCTCCATTCCAGAACCCCTAACATCTACAATCCATGATAAATATTTACAAGAAGATCGGTTGTGAAAAAAAAATCTTAGTAATTTGACGGCAATATACTTGGCACCATACATGCCTATAGTTTTACACCAACAAATGATTTAGTAGAAACAAATGAAATTGTTGTTGTGAGCAGAAAAGAAGGCGATTTGAGACCTTAATAAAAAAGTGGAGTGAAAAATCAATGGTAATGAGATGATATTTAATGTTAAAGGTTGAGCCCACATCATCCCCATAATGTCGAACGGGTGGAAGGTGCATGAGAAAAGAATATTTTTGTGTGTCAACACCCAATTCCGCTTGTGATTCGTACACATGGAATACATTAATGAATACGTGACTCTACTGTACTACCACATTGTACTAATTCACACCACTGCTCATCTTAACCTCCGTTTGACCAGCGTTGGGGTTTTATCCAGGGGTTAAATTTTATGGTCGATTAGACATTTTTGTGATTTTAGTTGTAAAAACTTGGAAATATTTGAAAACAACGTCACATACAACTTGCAAATTTTAAGGATGACCGTCATTTTTTATATAGATTTATACATAAATTATACAAATATATGCTTAAAATAGTTAAATATATATAGAATAATATTATATATATTTTATTAACATTATAAAAATAACACTATTTTACATTTTTGAAGGGCAAAATTTAAAATTTACCGTCACTAAAAAATTATTTTGACGGGCATAGGTGGGTCATCAAATTTAACCCTTTGTTTTATCTGTCACCATGAATTCTCATATGTCCATCGAGGGCTAACTACCGCTTGCCAATCTTACAAAAATACCTCAAAATTTGCTAATCAATTCTATAGAAATCGATCTTTTTGCAACACAGTATAGAAACAAGAAGCATTGAAATAATAGTGAAATCTTCCAGCGGATTTAAGGAAGTCGGATTTTTTTGTCGGAAACAAAGGCCTATGCGGTGCGACTCATCCAAGCAGTGGGAACCATGATAGGAGCGGGAGTGGAACAAACATTGACAAAGAAAATGGTGGAAACCAAATGAAGCCAAAAATGCATAATGCGATATGAGGTGAGCCAAACGTAGAGATCCAATTCGGTGGTGGCAATGCAAAGAAAACTATGCCGAACAAGCGAGATCAATACATGTCTAGATTTTGATGCAAGTAATTAGGGAAATTTTAATGAATATGATCCCATGTTGTTCTTTGAATGTGGAGCTCATTGCCAAAATTCAAGTAACATGCATGGTGATAATAACTTATTACGCGTTGACCACTTTACACACCCACGGGATGCATGAGAAAGCATTACGAAAGATAAATATTTTAACATGTAGTACATGTTCCTCGAAACCACCTCTTCATGCTTTCACTTGAGAGTTAGTTTTAAAAATTATTTATTAAATTAGTAATTGTATTCAAGTAGTGCAATCGATATATTGATGGGAAGGATTGAAGGAAACCTCCTAGGGTGGTGTAAGAGCATCACAAAGGAAGAGAAGTAGAAGCAAGAATCCTAGTATTTGTCCGAACTTGAAGGAATGACTCGGCTCTGTGAGGGTTTGGAAGGAATGGAAATCAATGAGCGGGAAACTCCAAGCGACTCATCCTTGGATGGAAGGTGGTAGACGAAACCATAGGAGTGGGTTTCATACAGAGCCATTCTTATTCCTAGCGTAGTCCAACCATCGGTTGGGAGCCAACTTTGGGCTTGGACCTTTGTGGGTGGCGTCACCAATGGTTTGGAACAACCTAGTAGAGGATAGTCACAAATGTGATTGTTTAGGGCTTGACAACAAAAAGATGTGCTAGGAAGTTTAAAATATAAGACCTTTTGAGAGATACATAGGGACCCAACTCGAATATCCGGGTGGTCTGTAGATCTTTTTGTGAGGTCAACTTCGACACAAACTCACTTGTTAGGACGAGCGTAAAAAAACACTCTTGTTCATGGCATATCACCCTACCAATGGGTTTCACTATCTTTAGAAGGAAAGACCAAAGATGAATAGGAAGACTAGGAAGTTTGATCCAAACTGGAATTTTCAATGAAACTTGGTGGTGGGACTAAAGTCGAGTCCACTGAGAAATCACTAACATGGTATTTCCCAAATACCAACAAACCACTTTAAAGAGGAGGGCTTGGAGCTGAGAAGGCTCACGAAAGGAAAAGAGATAAAACCCTTTGGTGAGGTTACAAATACCTGAAACTAGGATATCATTGGACTCCCAATGGTTCTTTATCCATTTTTGAAGGTAAGATTCGGAGGAAGAGGGCCACAAAAATAAGCACTAAGTGTTAGATATGCAGAAATCATAGCCTAATATTTCGGGATTCTGTAGCTGGCATTTAGGATTCGTAGCTAGCATTTAGGATTCTGTAGCTAGCATTTAGGGAAGTTATTTTGTAATTGACAGCACACTAGATGATATGTGTATGTGCTGGCAAATGTTGTCCATCTGTAGGATGAAGAGTAGAGATAGGTTAGTTTGAGTTTGAGTTTGAATAAGACTCTGTTTATTGTTATTCTATAAAGATTGTATTCTCTGATTTAGCAGAGCACAAGAAAATAAGAATAAGAAATAGATCAATTACTGCAGTTGCATTTCTGTGTTCTGTTTTAAGAGTGCTAATAATTTTCATGGTATCAGAGTAGTGTTGGTGAAGTGCTTCTGTAGAGAAGTATCAAAAGTTTAAAGACAGAGATATGGCCACATTTGTTGTAGGAGATCCTCACAGGATGGTAGAATGATTTGATGGCGTTGGATTTAATCTTTGGAAGCTCAGAATGAAGATGTTGCTGCTAAACAAGGATCTACTCAATATAGTTGAAGGGACTGAGATTAAACCCACCCAGGATGCAGATCTGATCAGTAAGTGGGAGTCAAAGGAAGGTAGGGCTTGTTCCTATATACTTTTAAGTTTGAGTGATAATGTGCTTTTACATGTAAGTGAGGCAAAATCAGCAAAGGAAGCTTGGGATCAATTGATCAAGTTATATGAATCAAATGATGTTAGCACAAGATTATATCTTAGAAGAAGATTTTTTCAGTTAAAGATGCAGGAAACACAAAAGATATCAGATTTTACAAATCAGTTTAAGTCTCTCAAAAATCAATTGGCAGCATGTGGATCAGTGATTGCAGAAGAAGATGTTGTCATGTCGCTTCTTGGGAGTTTTCCAGAATCCTATTCTGGACTGGTAGTAGCACTAAGCACCCAATCTAACTTGGATTTGACAAAAGTAATAGCAGCACTACTTCAAGAAGAAATCAGAAGGAAGGATGGGGGCCTGAATGATGAGAATCCTACAACACTGTTTTCAGCAGGATATAAGGGCAAAGCGAAAAGGAAGAGTGACAACAAATCACATCCCTCCCAGTCTAATGTCTCAAAGAATGGTAAAGACACAAAGGAGGAGAAAAATAAGGGAAATTGCTTTCATTGTGGAGCTCCTGGGCATTTTAAGAAACAATGCCATAAGTGGTTAGCATGGGTAGAAGAGGTAAAGAAAAGGAAGGTTGCTGAAGCTAACATGACCGTAAGCAATGACCAAGAAAATTTGTTTTCAGTTGTCACAACCCCAAGTTCTGATGTTTCTAATTGTTGGTATTTAGATTTGGGAGCAACTCAGCATATGACACCTGAGAGAAGTTGGTTTATGGCATATACAGAAGCACCCAAAAGTAAGGCTGTCAATCTTGGAGATGATAGAAAATGTGAGATGATCGGAATTGGAGATATTCCATTGCAAATGCCGGATGGTGGATACAAGAAAATCCAGAACGTATGGTATGTACCTGCTCTTGTCAAAAGTCTTTTATCAGTGAGCAAAATTACCGATGCTGGCATAATTGCACAGTTTGACAGCAAGGAATGTGTCCTAAAGGATGTTGAAGGAGTAATTGTTGCTACGGGAATCAGAGATGGCAATCTGTACAAGTTATGTGCAGCAGTACCTGATGTGGTGTTAACAACAACAAATAATGAAATATCTGATTCAGTTCTTTGGCATCATAGATTCGGACATGCAAATCCTCATTCGCTTCAAATGTTAAAATCAGAGCAGCTTGTGGAAGATTTTAATTTGCATCTACCAGTTGAGTTGGGAGTGTGTGAAGGCTATTGTTTAGGAAAGCAACATAGATTCCCCTTCCCAAAGAAAGGTGCAACACGAGCTAAGGAGCAAATGGAACTGGTGCATTCAGATATCTGCGGTGCAATGCAAACAATGTCACACAACGGGGCAAGGTATTTTATTACCTTCATTGACGATTCTTCTAGAATGACCTTTGTTTATTTTATCAAAAATAAATCATGTGCATTAGAGATGTTTAAGGTTTTTAAAGCATTTGGTGAGAAGCAGTCAGGAAAACCTTTGAAACGACTCAGATGTGATAATGGGGGTGAATATACCTCAAATGCTTTCAAAATTTTATGTGCAAAAGAAGGTATCAAACTTGAGTATATTGTTCCTTATTCACCGCAACAGAATGGTGTTGCTGAAAGAAGGAATAGGACTCTTGTTGAAAGTGCTAGATGCATGCTTAAGAGTAGTGGATTATCTAATATTTTTTGGGCTGAAGCAGTCTCAGTGCAGCATATATACAAAACAGGTTGCCAACTATTGCATTGCATAAGAAGACGCCTTATGAGGCATGGCATGGAAGCAAGCCAAGTGTCAATGATTTAAGAATTTTTGGTTGCATAGCATATGCACATATACCAGATGAAGAAAGAAAGAAGCTAGATGACAAAAGCAAGAAGTGTATAATGGTTGGATACAGTTTGAATTCAAAGGGATATCGAATTTATGATCCTATAACACATGAGATTCTAGTCAGAAGAGACGTCATTTTTGATGAAAATTCAGTTTTGCACAAATCAGCAGAGATGGAAAATGCTAAGGATTCAGAAACAAGGCCTTATGATCTCGGATCTGATGAAGAATCTGAGCATGAGAATTCTACTCCAGCAAGACCATTACAAGTTGCAGCCACACAGCCCATAGGAGATGTACAAGGAGAGCAGCAGTTTCGTAGATCAACAAGACTACGGAAACCCACTCAAAAGGCATCAGAATCATATGCACTTAGTGTAGAAGTTGATGAACCACTCATTGTTCAAGAAGCACTTCGAAGTATTTACGCAGCAATTTGGAGGCAAGCAATTGATCTTTGAATATGAATCGCTCATAAAAATGGAAAGCAATGGATCTTTGAATATGAATCGCTCATCTTTTGTGGTCTTGTAAGCATGCTCAATCTATCTAGTGATGGATACACTCTCTTTTCAGCCTTATCATCTTGAATTATTACCTTAGCGTCGACCTTATTTGGTGACTTTAGCCCTTGGCCTCGTTATATTGATAATTTGTGGCATTTGTTTTGTGCTATATATTTTTTTCATATCTAGAATGCTTTGCAATGCCTTTATTTTCAAAAATGATCATTTTGTTATAATATTTTCTACTAATGACAAGGTGATTATTCATTCGTGACGCATATTGATACTGAGCTCATGCCACCAAGGTTGCTTTGGATTTTATCATCTTCAAAAGCTTACGGATCACCTGGGAGTGCACCATGCATGATGAGCCAGGTCCCATTGGATCCTCCATTTCCTCCATCTCGGCTTTCTCCTCTCGACGACCACCTTTTGATGGCACACGCGAGAGGAGTTGCTAGCTCAACCACCGTTCTACTTCCCGCATGGTTTCCCTTACGCTTCGTCCTCCTGGACCGGAAGGGAGCCCATCTCGTGGGGGAAAGGTGTTGCTTAGTACTTAATGGTGGGGACCTCCACCACCCGCCATGCATACTCTTGCTCGTCCGTGCCCCGGTTGGGAATTATGGTGCCTCTTGGATGCAGTATCCCAATCAAGGCGAATAACAGTGTACCCTTCATCTGCTGAGCACGATAGTGGAGCCTTCATCCCTCCCCAAGATGATCCTTCCCTCCTCCTCTGGTGGAGGCAATGGCCTATGCATGATCTTTGTCTGTTTTCTATTCTTTGGTTTCCCGTGGGAATTCTAATGTAAGCTTTCATGGAATTTTTTTGTGCCCTCGTGGCGTTTTATGGGACCGTGAGTTTTCCAGTCACCCGTTACTATGTATCTCTCTTTTATTTTAATTAATATAAAGGGTAGTTCCAATAGTAAAACAATTCATGAATATTTGCACTGTTAAAATTTTAATGAATTTACGAATTGATTGTCAAGTGCTTCAATGCACGCTATATTATGAACTACCCCTTTAGCGTTCTAGTCACTTATAACCTTATAAAACATACTTAAGACTCATCTTTCATCCTATTTATCATGTTTGTTCACAATCATCAAGCGTCTGATTTTGTTGATTGTGAACATGCTAAAAACTCCTTTAACATCATATAAAAAATTTTGTCTTGTAGAACATACTCGGGATCCCTCACTCAACCTATCTATCACGTATATTCACAATCAACGATCTACCCAATCTGCATTGATTGCTAATTTGCTCAAATTATAAACAAACCCCTTTAGGATCATGGTAACTTCTAGCCTTGTATCTAACACATGTAAGATCCCTCACTCAATGTATCTATAATATATATTTGCAATCAACAAGCTATCCGATCTTTTTTTATTTCTAACGTACACACAAAAAAATTGGCTAAATTTAACCCCTATCTATAACCCATTTATATAGGCACAATACACCAATGGTTGCCACTCAAAACTAATTAATGTTATCCTCATTTGTCAAGTAGGTTGACAAGGTGATCATTATCAAAGTAGTGTCATCTCATGTGTTAAAACCTTGATGATAAC
This sequence comes from Taxus wallichiana var. yunnanensis, assembly GCA_018340775.1. Lineage (NCBI taxonomy): Eukaryota > Viridiplantae > Streptophyta > Pinopsida > Cupressales > Taxaceae > Taxus > Taxus wallichiana. The sequence continues at coordinate 775,240,648 of CM031240.1, forward strand.
ATTACTAGCAATAAAGAGTTCAATGAAAGAGTGGGGGTCATGAAAACCTTACCCAATATATAAATGCACATGCCAATGCTTTGAATTTAAGGAGTATTAAAAACCTATAATGTTGAGGAGATGATGTCAACTAGAAATCCACAAAGAAAACTCTTTCAATTGGTATTTTCCCAACCCTAAATTTATCCTTCCTCAAACCCCTTCGTCCTTCCCCTCTTCCTCCTGTAATGTTATGATTCCTCAAGTTTAAGTTCTTCTTAATGCGTTCGCTTCACCATCTCCATCATTGCCATTCATGTTATATAACTAGCAATTGCACTAGAGTTGTAAATTACTTTGGAGAGAATCCAAATATTTATTTATTTATTTTGGAATAGGAGAAAATAATATTACGAAAAAATTCTCATTAGAAAACATTTCAGATTTTGACACTTTCAACAAAGGCAACTTAAAAAATGGATGCCTACCGAAGCGAAGTAATTATTGATTAATTCGCCGGAGGCATCCACCTTTGAAGATTCCTTGCTGGAAAGTGTCAAATTCAGCTGACTATAATGTTTTCCATCTTAACTTTCTGATTACCGTATTTTAGATATTTTCTACGAGTCTTAGATATTTCTATCATAGATATTTTTCTACAATCCTAGATATTTCAAATATTTTTCTATATGTCCCTATGAAGAGGTCTCATATTGTTGTCGCTCCTATGTATCGGATGAAAGCGTGAAACACAAAATGGAGGAACTCGAGCGGGAGAAAAATTCATTCATGAAAACAAGAAGATGATGTTATTGTGCCTCCTAATCTCTCCATTCCATAACCCCTAACATCGTCAATCCATTTTAAATATTTACAAGAAGATCAATTGATGACACAAATCTTAGTAATTGACGGCAATATACTTGGCACCATACATGCCTATAGTTTTACACCGACAAATGATTTAGTAGAAACAAATGAAAATGTTGTTGTGAGCGGAAAGAAGGCAGATTTGAGACCTTGATAAAAAAGTGGAGTGACAAATCAACGGTAATGAGATGATATTTAATGTTAAAGGTTGAGCCCACATCATCCCCATAATGTCGAACGGGTGGAAGGCCGCATGATAAAAGAGTATTTTTTGTGTGTCAACACCCAAATCCGCTTGTGACTCATTACACGGGAATACATTAATGAATCGTGACTCTGCACTGTACTACCACGTTGTACTAATTCACACCACTGCTCATCTCGACCTCCGTGCTTTGACTAGCGTTCGAGGTGGTTTTATCAAGGGGTTAAATTTGATGGTTGTTTAGACGTTTTTGTGATTTTAGCTGTAAAAACTTTCAAATATTTGAAAAAACCGTCACATACAACTTGCAAATTTTAAGAATGACCGTCATTTTTTATATAGATTTATACATAAATTATACAAATATATGATTAAAATAATTAAATTTATATAGAATAATATTGTTTATATTTTACATTTTTGAAGGGCAAAATTTAAAATTTACCGTCACTAAAAAATTGTTTGACGGGCATAGGTGGCTGTCAAATTTAACCCGTCGTTTTATCTGTCACCATGAATTCTCATATGTACATCGAGGGCTAACTACCGCTTGCCAATCTTACACAAATACCTCAAAATTTGCTAATCAATTCTATAGAAATCGATCTTTTTGCAACCACAGTATAGAAACAAGAAGCATTGAAATAATAGTGAAATCTTCCAACGGATTTAAGGAAGACGGATTTTTGTCGAAAACAAAGGCCTATGCGGTGCGACTCATCCAAGACAGTGGGAACCGCAATAGAAGCGGGAGTGGAACAAACATTGACAAAGAAAATGGTGGAAACCAAATGAAGCCAAAAATGCATAATGCGATATGAGGTGAGCCAAACGTAGAGATCCAATTCAGTGGTGGCAATGCAAAGAAAACTATGCCGAACAAGCGAGATCCAATACATGTCTAGATTTTGATGCAAGTAATTAGGGAAATTTTAATGAATATGATCCCATGTTGTTCTTTGAATGTGGAGCTCATTGCCAAAATTCAAGTAACATGCATGGTGATAATAACTTATTACGCGTTGACCACTGTACACACCCACAGGACTGCGAGAAAGCATTGCGAAAGATAAATATTTTAACATGTAGTACATGTTCCTCAAAACCACCTCTTCATGCTTTCACTTGAGAGTTAGTTTTAAAAATTATTTCTTAAATTAGCAATTGTATTCATGTAGTGCAATCGATATATTGATGGGAAGGATTGAAGGAAACCTCCTAGGGTGGACTGTAAGAGCATCACAAAGGAAGAGAAGTTGAAGCAAGAATCCTAGCATTGTCTGAACTTGAAGGAATGACCCGGCTCTGCGAGGGTTCGGAAGGAATGGAAATCAACGAGCTGGCAAACTCCAAGCCCAACTCATCCTTGGATGGAAGGGGGTAGACGAAACCATAGGAGTGGGTTTCATCCCAGAGGCATTCTTATTCCCTAGCGTAGTCCAACCATCAATTGGGAGCCAACTTTGGGCTTGGACACTGTGGGTGACGTCACCAATGGTTTGGAACAAGCTAGTAGAGGATAGTCACAAATGCGATGGCTTAAGGCTCGACAACAAAAACATGTGCTAGGAATTTTAAAATATACCACCTTTTGAGAGATACATAGGGACCCAACTCGAATATCTGGTGGTCCTAACCCAATACCTATGACAGCCACCAAATAACAGGTCTATTTGCACTTGTCAGAGGAGACTGATTTTTACTAAGCATGCAAGCATCTTTCACTGAGCATGTCGATATTGATGATTTGGACCTGTCTAGAGAATCTTCATGCCTCTTCAAATAAATACTCGCAGATGTAAATAATTGTCACTTTGATTTCCTGAGAAGACGGCTGGTATTTTTACAAAATGCACCCAACTCGGCTTTACAAATGCAGAACCAAGTCTAACAAAATATTCTGAACTCCTTGATCATAAGTAGATGCATACACAGGAGCAAACATGTAAGTACATCAGTGATCCCTTAGCTACACTCAAAAAACCATCATAGATAGAGGATTAAGATAACTCTGATACCAAATATAAATTTGGAAAGAGTTTTGCACAACAATATTTTCTGTATATCTCACACAATACAATATTTTCTTCTCATATCAATTCGACCAACAACATACAAATATATACACTCATGAAGCTCCTATAAAATAGGAAGCAGGTTAACTAAAAACACTATTCTAAGGTAATTGTTACAAAACAATAATAACCTAAACAAACAATTTTATAATATCTAAATATAAAATATTTACCTACTCAAATATTATGGAGCACTAATAATAGAATTCCTAACATGTGAGCCTATTGGGTGTTTGCATAGCTTAGAAATCAAGTGAATATTCTTCTTATCAAAATTTTGGACACCATGCAATTAGAGGTCCAATAATATAATCAAAACTACATATATATAAATTTCAAGCCCATTATAAAAATTTGTTCCAAATAATATTAAGTCAAATGTTCAAATGACAACTAATATCATGAATAACAAATGTAATAATGAATCCATTTTTGAAATTTTTATTGGAAGTTAGAATGATGGTATATATGATATTGATCGTTGATTTCAACGTGAACAAATTTCTCCATATGTCTTTCACGTAGCTCGCACCCCCTTCTCCTCCGAGCGGTTCACATGTAAATGACGGGTAGTCCATATGCGGCTTAACCAAAGAAGGAAAAGGATCATCCATGGAAAATGAGGGATTTGAGCTATTATTGGCTTTTAACTATATTGACCATCTCTCTTAGCTTCGCCAATTTAATCCCCTTTGAATATGCTTTGGTTGTGTACACCTCTTGCTATGTATGTCGAGTTTATGACCTTTGTGTGTTTAGAAATCATATAGGGCTAACATTTGGAGAATATTTCAAGCATCTCTCACTTTTTGAAAAATATTTCTCCAACAAGACTCCAACCTTACATGAAAATTCACAAATATTGAGGCCTAAATTTGCACAAAACTATAGATATTTGAGGTGTTGAACGACAAGTCTTTGTTTTCACATTTGTGCCCGAGTATGCTCACTTGACGACCTACACATTTCGACGTATTTGCGACCCAACATTTATCCTCTAACTAGACATATAATCTCGAGGTACCTATCTTATTTATGTGAGAATTTCAATATCGACACCTCCAAATTGATATCTCTCGACATCTTTTCGATAGATGTATTTAAGATATCTATGCTAGTTATTATTACCCTTCAATTGAGCAAAACAATATTACTAATACAATATATTTATAAATTGATTAGAGAGAACCTTTATTTATTTTTACATTCTTTAATATATTTATATATCAATATATTTTGTATATAAGTTTATATAAAAATGATATGTAATTGAAACTATACAATTACATTGAAATTTTGAGAATATTTTATGATAAAAATAAATATTCATTCAAGTGTCTTCACAAATGTAATGCATGTTTGCAAGTTTCTTTAGAGATTTTATTTAGTATTATTATGTGTAGTCGACATTAAATTTTGTCTTTAACATTAATGCAGTGCACATTTCCATGTTGTTATTGAATGTTATTTTTGGTAATCTAGAAGGACCAACAAATATCCAATGACCACAAGATTCAAAGAGTAAAACTCTAATATAATACAAATGTTGTTGAGGAAGCTCATATGGAACAACGTACACCTCAACACCTAACGAAATCATTGTCTTTAACAACATTATGATATACAATCAATTTTCAATATCATTATTTTTTTACATGTTAAAATATGTTTTTACCAAAATAAAAGGGTAATTAACATTATTGGTATTAGTCAATAAGATGAATGGAAAATAATAATTAACTTTTAGAATGTAATACACCATTATCAAAACGTAGCCAAGCAACTAAACATTCTTCCATAATATACTCTTATAACATTTTTGCAATGTCCATTCTTTAATAAGACTATCAATATTTTCACATTTTTAACTATTATGCTTATATTTTGAATATAAACTACATTTTTAAAATTTCAATTTAGCATTCACAGTGGTAATTTTGAATATAATCTTTGAAGAGATGAAAATGCTCATATTCGAAACTCCGAACATTTTATTATTTTATGGAATTTCATGGCACAAAATTTGATCTAATGAAGAATCCAACTTGTTGATTTAACCAAAGAATTAGCCCTCACCAGATATTCACGTTTTGCTAAAATATTTATGGACATTTTTCCCAAATATCTAGTACTAAGAGTCTTGACGAGGTGAACATAATTTTGGATATTAATTTAAGTAGGGGATTATTGAACTATTACACCCATGGTTTAAAAGAGAGTAACTTTTTTAACTTCAAAATTTTAAATTTTAAATTAAATTAAGGATGGGCACTGATATAGACAATCTACAATCCGAAGAAAAGCGAGTGGCTATCACTTAAGTAGGGGATTATTGAACTATTGCACCCATTGTTTAAATGAGAGTAAATTTTTTAGCTTCAAAATTTTAATTTTGAGATTAAATTAAGGATGGGCACCTGATATGGACAATCTGCAATCCGAAGAAAAACAGAGTGGCTATCACTTCAAAAAAATAAAAAATAAAGAGTATATAAGGTTGTCATAAATTTAATTTATGTTAACTTGCTAGCTAGTCCTAACAAAATAATGAACAGTAAGAAAAAAATTAAAATGGACATGTGCACTTAGATTTTACAAAAATGCAATTTCACTTAGAGTATGACAAGAAAAAGAGAAAAAAAACATATGGAGACCACAACATATAGTTAATACTTTACACCCTCATTACACTGCATCCCATTGCACCAATGTGCGTTCTCGCGTAATAATATGAGAACACAAATTAATAAAGTGATCCACAAGTGTGTTGTTGGATATTATTCCCTCACGCTATATAATGTGGCTTCCTCTTCTTAATAATCAACTCGAGTCCTTTAGATGTACCAATTATCTCAGCATAACAAGTGATCAAGAGGTCTAAGTCACGATTGGCTACTGCTGAATTGTGTAGGGGAGAGGGGCTAGTAGTGGTACACCCTAAGTTAAGGGGTCCACAAAATCAATTGTTTATCATATGGGATTGTGATTTTTTCACTAATATGTAGTTCATATTTGTGTTAGCTTATATTTTTTCTTTGGAATGTTCAATTGGAGGGAAAGCCATATTTTGAATTGATTTAAAATAATAAATTTGAGTTACACTACAACCATGGTGGAAACCAATACTTGAATATGGGTGAAAATACTTGAACATTGATTTTTTATACTTGTACATGGGTGAGAGGTCTTACATGTCATGATGTGATTGACTACTCTACATAATTATTATGTCAAAAATAAATAACTACTAGATAGTACTATGACAACTATTGGGTATTGTGTGATCAATACTCATGTCAACTATTTGACCATGTTCACCTATTGGCCCATCTCCCCTATATATACGAAGCCCTTCAATGCAACAAAATGGAACATCAGATCAGGACCATGGGCTAGAACTATCTAATTTATCTGTAAGGACAAGAGGAATAATTTCAACAAGAATATCATGGCTTTCACTTTGAAAAACAATATTGAAACACCGAAAATCAAATTAGGAGATAGAAATGGGACATAAGTTGGGGGGATTTTGAATTTGAATTTTTGAAGTTTAGTTAGGGGCTTAAAATTTAGTTGGGAGAGAGGTGGGCTTATCAAAGGTAGAGTATTTGAATTTTAAATCTTAGTTAGGGGGTTAAATTTGATGCATGTTTAGATGTTTTTTCTTTTTCACTTTTTAACCATAAAAAAATGGGTAACTTTACTTTTATCCCATACCAAAGGATGGTCAAATGTTTTGAAAAGCTGTCATATTGACGTGCACTTAATAAAATCAATTGTTTCAAAATTTCTATATATAAATTTATAATCAATGTCTTGTCAAGACCGAGTTAGAGTTATCCCATGTCAATTCTACCAAGTCACTACCCTAATACTCCTTTTCTCATTGTAATATAATAGTAGTCATACAAAATGGAGACCAAAAATTATATTATTATATAATAAGTGAGTGGTAAGCGAACCATAGTCACAATCTATATGGTTTTATCAACATGATAGAGATTGGGGGATTATCTATTAAGACCCAAGCGGCCCTAATTGCCAACTGGATAAGTGATATTTTTAAATCCTAATACTCAATTAAAAAAGTGATATACATAGAATGCAATATAAAAATGTGAATTATATAAAAAGATGGATACCGATTTGAGCATTATATATTTATTTTATTTTTCTTTCTATGATTTAAAAATATTTTAAAGTCTTATAATTTAATTCATTTAGTTATGCCATATTTAATGTCCAACATCTAGCACTAAGACATTGAAGTTTGAACTTTTGAATCAAAAAGACATTGAAATTTTGAAGGGTAAGTCATGGTCCATTTGGATGAATCCAACATGCAAAAAATAGATATAGATGCAGTTGCTAGCGAATATTTAATCTCTCAACCTGCCAAAAAATGGGAGCTTTGAAACAGAGCATGGACGTCGTATGTCAAAGCATAATGGAAAGGTGATTTTTGTAATTTTTGATGAGGTTGTTTTGAAACATCTAGTCAAGGGAAAGCCACTATAACACTGTAAATTATCGTTGCATTTGGTGTGGTTGTGTGAGAATTCATTGAGTTGAAAGTTTGGAAGATTGATTTTCAATGTTGAGATCAAATACACCCAACAAATATCTTTGGAATTTATAGAGCTACACAAATTTGACAAAAGCTTTTATTGATTCCTCCTTCACTCTTTATCTATTTTACAACATATATGGTAATAAATTGTTCTTAGGTTTTTCTTTTCCCCTACTTTAGTAACATGTATCTACTTAAAATTTAGATTAATGTATTAGTTTCTTGTGTTTTTCCTTTCTTCTCATATATGAATGTAAAATTTTTCCTTAGATTTAGTTGCCATAGAATCTTGTTTGTCACTTGTCCTCTTGAGTCTCCATAGCTAGCTCGATTGTTTCTATAAATCTCTTCACTGCAAGTTTTAAAATACCATTAGTGATAAATAATTAATTGATATTATTCAATAATTATTGCAATTTAGATTTAGAAAATAAGGGTTTTAGTGAAAAATTGTACACATATTATTTTATGAAAATATCAAACAATATATGTTCCATCTCCAAGTGTACTATTTTAAGATCTTTTCCTTTTTATTTGTTTACATATTTTTTCACAAAATGTTTCAAGATTACAATGAAAACATATATTCTCATTAAAAATTCCCAACAAAATATCATGTCTTCTTGTAAATGTTTTCCTACTTCAAAATACATATATGAAACCATAGCTTTGGATCTCGGTAGAAATTAAAGATTTATTTTCATTTTTTTGATATATTAACACATACTTAGAATAGAATAGGATTCATTCATGTCAAGAGTATCCTTATTTTATATAGTTACAAAAATCATAAAAGTCAAAAATGAAAGTCATGTGCAACGTGATCTTGTTAAAAAATTCTTAGCAATAACTATTGTTGACAGGTAGGGGTAAGCATCAAATTTAACCCCTGAATTCTTACCACATGACACATGGAGGGAGTTTTGTTTCATTGTGAGGGGTGTGAAGTCTAAAAATTATAATGCTAGTACAATGGATTGAAAAGAATGGTTTTAAATGTCAAAAGGCTGAGTCAGCCGGGACCGAAAAATACCAGTTACTTACGCTCAATTTATAAACAATAACATGTTGTAAGTGCATCTCTAACATTAACCATGCTTTCCATTTCAAAATTAGCTTATCAATTCTGTAGAAATTTATCTTTTTGTAACCACAACAATAGAAACACCAAGTATAGCAATGAGAAGCATTGAAATAATAGTGAAACCTTCCAACGAATTAAAGGCGAGACAAATTTGTTGTCGAAAAAAAGGCCTATGCCATGGGATTCATCCAAGACAGTCGAAAACAAACATTGATAGAGAAAATGGTTGAAACCAAATGAAGCCAAAAATGCATAATGCAATATGATTTAAGTCAAAGTTAGAGATCCAATGCAGTGGCGGAAATTAAGTGAATATTCTTCGTATCAAAATTTTGGACAAACAATGCTTTCTTGAAAAATCACATGATGCAATTAAAGGTCCACAATAGAATCAAAACACATATAATTTCAAGCCCTTTATAAAAAAATTGTTGCAAAAAATATTGGGACAAATGTTTGAATGAAAAATTAGTATCATAAATAACAAATGTAATATTGAATCCATTTGTGTCATTTATTATTGGAAGGAAGAATGATGGTATGTATATGACGTGGATAGTTAATTTCAAGTTCAACATGAACAAATTTCTCCATATGTTTTTCACATAGCTCGCACCCCCTTTGTCCTTGAACGGTTCACACAAATGACGGGTAGTCCATATGAGACTTATCCAAAGAAGGAAACAGATCATACATGGTAAATGAGGGATTTGAGCTATTATTGGATTTTAACTAGATTGACAATCTCTCTTAGCTTCACCAATTTTATCCCCTTCGAATCCGCTTTGGTTGTGTATGCCTCCGATACGTGTGTTGGGTTATAACCTTTGTATGTAGGGTTTTCATAATGGGCCAACCTTTAGAGAATATTTCAAACATCTATTACTTTTTGAAAAATACTCCTCCAACAAGGTTCCAACCTTTGCATGACAATTCACAAATCTTGAGGTCTAACATTGCACCAAATTATAGATATTGGAGGTGTTGAACAACAAGGCTTTATTTTCACATTTGTGCCTCGAGTAGGCACACTTTTGACGTATTTGTGCCCGAACATTTCTCCTGTAACTAGACATTTGTAATTCTCATCCACTCATAAATAACTCCTCCCGCTCTTGAGTTTTTTTCCACTTCTTGATGCTCATTTCCATCCCTTTTGACATTCCCATTGTATCGCTCATGTACGATTTTTAGTGGGTGTAGATGGATAAGAAAAGAGGGATATGCTGATGTAAATTATGCTTAATTGAGAAAATTAATTAATTCTATTTTGTAGCAAAAGGTATTCACAAAAGCAAAAATGTATAGCCTATCAAAAAGGTGAGCTCATGTTGTGTTAGCAGATCATTTCTTGAGGCACTCTTCTGGTGAAATGCCGAAAATTCCCACTAGACTAGACACCAAAGATCGAAAGGCACGTAACACCACCCTATTCTTGTAGAGTTATGAAAAATATAAATGAAGTCAAGAGCCAGTCCACTATAATGTAAGTTCCCAACCCTTATCATTTTCAATGACCAAATCAATACAACATTATTAGTTAGATATTCCATTAATTATGCCGAAGGTGTTCCCCATGGGAAAGGCCTCTATGGACGTTTCTACTAGTATGTTAAATTTGACGTCTGTTTGGAAGTTTATCATGTCGATTAAATTTTCATTTGTTTTGATGGTTTCGATGGGTCTCCAAACATTTTTTTGTGTTTTTCTACGTTTTACAATTTGCAGATCAACGATGTCTTTTCCGAGCTATATCTTTGTAATCTATTTCTACACACATCCTCAATTCATCGACAACCAGACAAAAAGGAACTCTGCCGAACAAACGGAAACAAAATTTTCATCAATCCCGTTCACTACCGATTTGCGCTTTTCAGCACATAAGCATGACCGCCATTATCTGCGATCTCGATGGTTTAACCGTCTCCTTCTCGGCCGGTTTGTTGAATGGGATAATTTGTGGTCACAAGGACTAGTGGGAGCGCCAATCATTTTGATGGGAAGGTGTCTGCTTATCCAGGAAGGAAGGGGGAGGCAGTGTTGATTTGGAGATTTGTTTGCTTCCACACTGAATGAATGCCTTGGAAATCGACTGCAACTTCATTTGCAACTCTCCAAAATATAGTTAGATAAAAACTATTGAAGGTGATCCCTGGATAAAGGTTCCGAGGAGGAGACGGTTCATATGTTGAAAAAATGGAAATTCACATATGAAATCCTTTTGTAATGATGTCGTGAGTCAAGGTACGTGCTTAAAATCCCGACAATTTCACATCACTCCAAATGCATTTTTGTATATATTATTATTTTAAAAACAAAAGCAATATCATGATACCACAAGAATATAGTTAGATAAAAACTATTGAAGGTGATCCTGGAAAAAGGTTCCGAGGAGGAGACGGTTCATATGTTGAAAAAAGGAAATTCATGTATTAAATCCTTTTGTAATGATGTCGTGAGTCAAGCTACATGCTTAAAATCCTCATACTGATTGGCAATACTCCAAATGGATTTTTGTATATATTATTATTTTAAAAACAAAAGCAATATCATGATACCACAAGAATATAGTTAGATAAAAACTATTGAAGGTGATCCTGGATAAAGGTTCCGAGGAGGAGATGGTTCATATGTTGAAAAAAGGAAATTCACATATGAAATCCTTTTGTAATGATGTCGTGAGTCAAGGTACGTGCTTAAAATCCCGACAAATTTGGCGAGTCACTCCAAATGCATTTTTGTATATATTATTATTTTAAAAACAAAAGCAATATCATGATACCACAAGAATATAGTTAGATAAAAACTATTGAAGGTGATCCTGGATAAAGGTTCCGAGGAGGAGACGGTTTATATGTTGAAAAAAGGAAATTCACATATGAAATTCTTTTGTAATGATGTCTTGAGTCAAATCCCGAGACAATTTGGAGTCACTCCAAATGCATTTTTGTATATATTATTATTTTAAAAACAAAAGCTATATCATGATACCACATGAAAATTGCTCCACTTTGAAAGTTGGAATGAAAGTAACATGTTACATCCTATCACTTTAAGACTGCTAAAATCGGTAAATGCCAGTATACTATCTAACTCTGAGTACAGGAGTATACAAACAAAAGTAGAATTACCTAAAATCATGAGAATTCAAAGGCCTCTTTTTGGACTCAACTCTATGAATGACTTCCGCAATTGTCACATTTTTATCAGACACAAACTCTAGTAAAATAGGATTAAATCATCTGGAATCTAAAGCCGTTTCCCATGCCTTTACATTTTCATCATTGCACGGCTTTTCCACATCCATTATATTGCATAGTTGTGATTCTATGACCCATTATTTTTTCTCTCTCTTCCATTATATTGTTGCATCACATTGCATAGTGTGCATTGGCTTATTTCCTTGCATTCTTCCATTTTACTGCACATTGTATTGGATTCTCTTCCATTATAGTCAAAAATGTATTTTATCCTTTAAAAAGGCTAGCTTGCATGTTTTCAAAATAGGTGATCACCGTAATTTTTTCTATGAACAAAGACTACAGATACCATATGAGGTTTTACAAAAATATCCCTTTTACCATTTTTGCAATTGAAAGCACGATCAGGATCTTGTGATGGTGAGAAAGCTTCAACAGTAACAAAATCTATTGAATTGGTCAAGTAGGAATGCATGCGTCATGTATATTGATGATGGAAAGATTTTGAGACAAAATACAACTCCTATAGAAAAAGTATATACCATAAGACCCTAATGTGTTGTGTCGTCCACTTTGATCGTTGCCGATGCTGTGGGATTAGAAAATGATATCATTCAAAGGGCTATACCTATCAAGCTATCATGTTTGAGTTTTAGCTTTTATAATATATACATTCTTAATGAAACTAATCAATAAGTTTCTACAAGTACATGTTACTTGAATCCTTGTTTCAGATTGACATCTATTGCAACCGTTAGAGGTCGTTATGCATCATAAATGACTTTTACAGGTTCTGGACATAAAAACTCTCTTTTGGGACGAGATGAACTAGAGGTCCTCATAGAGAACTGTTGCATGGAATCTGAGCTTCCTTGTTTGGCTGAGCAATTTTCTGTCTCTTTGCATCAATTGTTTGGATTCTTGTTCAACAACGATGATGCTTTACCAGGTCTGATGTTCATAATAGGTGATCACCGTAATTGTTTCTACGAACAAAGACTACACATACCATATGGGGTTTTACAACAATATCCATTTTACCAATCTTGCAATTGAAGGTATGATCGGGATCTTGTGATGGTGAGAAACCTTGATAGTAACAAAATCTATTGAAGGCGGTCGAGTGGGAATGCATACGTAATGTATATTGATGATGGAAATATTTTGAGACAAAATACAACTCCTATAGAAAAATTATATACCATAAGACCCTACTTGTGTTATGTGGTCCACTTTGATCGTTGTTGATGTTGTGGTATTAGAAAATGATATCATTCAAAGGGCTATACCTATCATGCTATCATGTATGGGCATTAGCTTTTATAATATTTATGTTCTTCATGAAACTAATTAATAAGTCTCTACAAGTACATGTTACTTGAGTTCTTGTTTCAGAATGACATCTATTGCAACCTTTAGAGGTTGTTATGCATCACAAATGACTTTTACAGGTTCTTGTCATAAAAACTCCCTTTTGGGATGAGATGAACTAGAGGTCCTCATAGAGAACTATTGCATGGAATCGAGCTTCCTTGTTTGGATGAGAAATTTTGTGACTCTTTGCATCAATTGTTTGGATTCTTGTTCAACAAAGACGATGATTTACCAGGTTTGATGTTTAGAATAGGTGATCACCATATTTGTTTCTACGAACAAAGACTACACATACCATATGGGGTTTTACAACAATATCCCTTTTACCATTTTTTCAATTGAAGGCATGATCAGGATCTTGTGATGGTGAGAAGGCTTCAACAGTAACAAAATCTATTGAATTGGTCGAGTGGGAATGCATGCGTAATGTATATTGATGATGGAAATATTTTGAGACAAAATACAACTCCTATAGAAAAATTATATACCATAAGACCCTAATGTGTTGTGTGGTCCACTTTGATCATTGCTAAAGCTGTGGGATTAGAAAATGATATCATTCTTAGGGCTATACCTATACGGCTATCATGTCTGGGTTTTAGCTTTTATAATATATATGTTCTTCATGAAACTAATTAATAAGTCTCTACAAGTACATGTTACTTGAGTCCTTGTTTCAGAATGACATCTATTACAACCTTTAGAGGTCGTTATGCATCACAAATTACTTTTACAGGTTATGGGCATAAAAACTCCCTTTTGGGACGAGATGAACTAGAGGTCCTCATAGAGAACTGTTGCATGGAATCTGAGCTTCCTTGTTTGGTTGAGAAATTTGTTGACTCTTTTCATCAATTGTTTGGATTATTGTTCAACAACAACGATGCTTTACCAAGTTTGATGTTCAGAATAAACGATCATCGTAATTGTTTCTACGAACAAAGACTAAACATACCATATGGGGTTCAAGGGAAGAAACACACAGTTTTGACCCCCAAAACAGATGGTGCGTCTGGATTGGTCACACCCTTTATCAACATCAACTAGAAAATTAATAACTATATCCCTCTAAATCAAAGAACATATACCGTTCGACGTTTACATTGTATTGTATAAATGCGATTGCTAGTTTTTAAAGCTTAAATGATAGTTTAAATGTTTAAACAATATTCGAAATGGGAGATGCTCCTCTATCACTCACTATTTCATTTACTGTCCCAAATATTAAACACTAAGTATTTATATATTTAAAAAGTTCTTGAATTCAACTTCCTTAGCCAGTGTGATGTTCGCTGGTTGAGACAGCTGTGCAGATCTCCGCTTCCTCCTTTCAGTCCATGTGGATTCGATGATCATCTCTGCATCTCGGCTCGTGTTTCGCATCAAACCTGTGAAAGATAGGTGGAGGTTGTGTTTAATGGCTGTGCTGTCTTTCCACCTATTTTTCCACCCGTCTTTCCGTCACATGAACATCGACACCTGTGAACGGAAGGCGAACTAACGAATTTTGGTTGTTCCTGAAAAGTAGCAAAGATATCTTTGAACTTTGTCTTAAATTGATTGACAATGTAAGCGGCTAATCTCTTCACCTGATCTGAGATTAGAGTCCAAATTCAATGTATAAATTTTACGATGGTTATCTACTTCCAGATAATCAGCTTTTATTTTCCCGCTTAATAAAGATGACGAGCAAGAATCTTGGAAAGTGTGTTATTGTAACTACAGAAATAGCTTCAAACTAAGAACTATATTTATATTTACAGTTAACAAGTCAGTTAGTTTACGAGTATAAATATATATTGAATGTGATTTACATCAAAATGTTTGTGAATTTGGTCTCTAAAATAATATAAGTTAAAGTTGTCATTATTATTTTTTTGGATGAATAAGATCTTATATTATATTAATAAGTAAAATGATACAAAATAATTCACAAAAAAAAATGGGTGGTATGGAAGTACATCCCAAAACCATGAACCAAACTAAGCAACAACAAATAAGTCAATGGGAAAATGGTTCCATCCTCTCCCTGTTCTTCCCCGTCTTCTCCCACTAACCCTAACCCTAGTTTTGGTGTGCTTGGCTACGACAACGACATTGATGGCAACATTTTGTGTATGCCTCTCTCGAATTGCAGCTAGGCTTTGGGCGCTAATAATGGTCACGACGTGATTGGTTGTGGGTCTGGGGGCACTGCTTTGGAGTGCTTTGGCTTTGCGGGCGGGAAGGAGGACTTTGTTGGGGTTGTTCTTCAATAAGCCTCCTTTGATAAGCGATCCTTTTTGCAAGTTGTGGCTGCAACCTCTATTACCTCTAAACCATTTAATGCTGCCAAGCTCTCCCTTTGGTTTCTTTTGGGGAGTCGGTGATTAAAGCGGATTTTTTTTTCTCTAGCCAAGGGTTGATTTATTGCTTCAATGGCCTCTGGCTTGGCTTGCTGCTTCTTCATTCTTGGATTTCCTTGAAATGTTGACCTCTCTTGAAAGGTAAAGTTGACATTTACCCCTGTGCTAGGGGTTTTTATCGTGGTATTTGATGTTCGTTGAAGATAGAGATGTTATCCTTTCAAGCTTTGGGAACTACAGAATCATCACTTGCTAATGAAACCGTGGTTCCCATCCTTCAATCCTATCATTGCAACTTTCAACGTCAAGCATGTATGGGTTTGTTTACCTCATCTTCCGCTATGGTTGTAGGGGAGTAGAGTTTGATTTCTATTGGTAATGCTTTGGGCAAATGTTTGTCCATTGATTCTAAAACAGAACTTTACACACATACTACCTATGCTCGCATTTGGTGGATCTGGATACCTCTCTGGAGCTACCCGCTTCCATTGAACTCAAATTTTTGGTTAGGATATGGACTCAACCTCTTGACTATGAAGGCTTGCCCTTTAGATGTAAGAAGTGTTTTGACTTGGTTCACCTTGTTTCGAGTGTCAAAAATTAAACTAAAGGTGAATGAAAATGTTTCTTAGTAGAAGGATTCCCAACCTAGCTTGTTGGTTGTTGGGGATGATTCATCCCCATCAGAAGATTCAGAGGAGGATGTTCGTGATGTGTTTCGGGAAGAGCCTAAATTTGATGAAGGGGAGAATCAACTACTCGTTAAAACTCTCATTCCCCCACGGTGTTGGACGCTCCCCTCGGGAGTGGATTCTGGCTGCACTAAAATTGGTTTCTTGAAAGAGAAGTCAAATGTTGAAAAAAGGAGGAGATATTTGAAATTCGGCCTCCTATCCATCCATATGAAAACTCAGATCTTAACAAGAGTGATGATTGGACATTAGTAAATAGAAAAAAGAAATGAAATTGTTTCCCTAAAATGAGATTACCATCACATGGTTAACTTCCCTTGGTTGTTTCTTGAGGGTAGTCAAGTACATTAATACTACGGTGGATACAACAACTTTTCTTTTGAATTCTCACAATTTGTATTTTGTTTCATTTAAATAGTGCCTTAGTGGCTTCTTGTCTTTTGATACATGTGGGCATTCTTTTTGACTTGTTTCATTACTATATCTCACCTTAAGGGTCTTTTTTAAAAGGATGCGGGTCCTTTTAAAATCCCCATATTTGCCCTTTATAAAAAAACTAGGCAACAACAAAGCTTAGGAAAAAAATTGATTACAAAGTATCAGTCTGTATAAAATCAATAATATTAATCCGCCACTACAAATTGTTGTACAGGGGTAGGTCTTGATCATGCCAACCAAAGGTAGACATGTATTTTCCACTATCTGGCATGTCCTAACTAGATCGGGATGGATTCAATCTTCATTATCTTCAGCAGGGGCTCGAGAGGTTGACATGGAAAGAGACAACCTACGAAACTTGTCGGGTGGAGGTGGAGGCTCTAGTGATCCCGAGTAAGTAGCTTGGGGACAACCGGTGAGATCTAGCTAAGATGACTAGGTGGCGGAGGGCATCCCATCCTCATTGGTGGGATGAAGGCGGAGGAGAATCTCCTAGGAGGAGATTGGCTATGGGGACCGGCAGTGACTGGATGAAGGAGCAAAAGGCGAGAGTGGCTCTAATGGCCATAACCTCTTGGGTGCCCTCTAACAATGCCATGTGGTGGGGAGTGTTGAGAGGGGGATGGACGGTTTTCAAGCAAAATTGTAAGGGGTGTCACCCTAGTAACGTGGAGGAGCATTTATAGATGTTCCACCTCAATCGCCACTTTATTGGCTTGAACTTGAATCTACAAGTAAGACATTCACGATAACCACATATTTGTTATAAATAGATAATTGTTGATCAACTTCAACATTAGAAAATAAATAAGAATTCATTTCTTTTCAAAGCTAGAATAAGATTTCGCTTTGAAATCATGCCAAATTTTGGAAAAATTGTGCGGCATTTGAGGATTATCTCCTAAAATCACATGCTACCAAGTGAAACACTCTAGTCGGAAAAGGAGGAAGAAATAATGAATCTAATTCCAAGCTTTCTAGGTTTTCGGCAATACCAGAATAAGTGAGACAAGGTTTCCAGATGACCACAAAAAGGGAATTTGGGGGAAGACACTCCTAGATACACCCAGATGGGAAACAAATAGAAGGCTTTGTGAAGAGCAAACCACATGAAATGAGAAATTTTGGGTTCCACACAAGCATCTACCAAATAGTATAATATTTCCTTTTCTAGATTGATGGTGAGGATCGAATTCACCACTAGATATTAAGCTTGCCCACCATGGGTAAATGAGGTAAAAGCGAAGCATATTCTCATCTAGCCGAGTAATTATGGAACAGGTGTCCACATACCATTTCTAGTCCATCCACCAAGGATCATACGAAAGAATGGATATCTTGTGGATCATATGGTCTAACATGAAGGAAATATGTTTCATTGATTATATCTCTATCTATAAGATATAATTGGAACTACACTGTGAGATATTTCCAGATATAGCCAAGATTGGTTTTGTTTATAGAAGAGGTCTTGGATGGTGTGAATGTCACATTTGAAAAGGAAGAGTGCGAGAAATCAAGGAACCTCATCCAAATAACAATTTGGATTGTTTGATCGGAGACCACCACAAAGAGTGGAGATTAAATGAAAGGCTATTATGGAAGGTGATTGCCATTCCACCAAAGCCATGGATTGATTTTATCCAAGGATTTCTAAATGATTTTAAGCACAAAGGAACCAACCACTTTGAATGGAATAGGGGTAATGAGAATATTGGAAAATGTAATGCCTTTCAGAAGCACAACCATATGAGGAGCCTTATGTAATACCATTTCGTAGGAGCACCTTCAATGCTTCCTTTCCTTCCATGTTTGGGATTATACATTTAGCATAAAGCACTTTCAGCTTGATGTAGAATTTTAATGAGGTTGAAGCCACCTAAATATCGGGAAGGAAACATGTTTCCCACATAACTTTGTGAAAACCTTTACCGGTGGAAGCATTGGTCCAGAAGAAGTATTTGAGCAGTTTCTCAATATTTTTCTGGACTTCTTAGATAGAACCCAACAAGAGGATTATTAGGCATGTGTGACTTTAAGAACTTTAGATCAAATATGAAATTTTCTTGATAAGGACAATGGCATGGTGATCCATTATTCCATATTCTAACCCACCCATTACATAACGTATTGCTAAAGCTCTATAAGAAAATCTTGAAAGGAAAAGGGAATACCAAGAAAATTAAAATTTCTCTGTGGATGAGCATCTTCTAATCATAGGAATCCAATTAGGGGGTGCGGAAGGAAGGATTATTTGTGGCATCACATTTTGTGCCATTAGATGGAATATCTAGAAGATAAAGATAATGTTTCAAAGAACTTCATATCATTTTAAATGTTATTTTCTTCTTTAAAGAGTGTGAGGAAGGAATCATCCACAAAATGGCCATTAAGAAATTGGTAGCCATCATTAGAGTAAAAATATATACCCCAAACAATCCCTAGGATTGAGCTTTAGAAAGTAAGTAACCTACTCCTTTAGTCACAAGAACATAGAGGGTGTGTGATAGAGGTAATCCTTGTTGAATGGATTTGAAAAGACCAAATGATTATGAACTTTTCCCATTAATGGTGATATGGGTGGAGGCATGCGCAAAGAAAAAATTGACAGTCTGAATGAAACTTGGGCCAAATCTTAAAGCTTTGAGCATGGAAAGAATGAAAGGCCATTCTCTTCTTTTGTAAGCATTATCAAAGTAAATTTTAATGAAGAGTGCTTTTTAATTAGATCATGCACCCATTCCATGCCTTCCTAGACTGCAATGATATTGTCAAGGATATATCACCCTTGAATGAAACCAGTTTTTTCAGTCCGAACAATGAAAGGAAGAATGTGTCACATGTGAATGGAAAGTTGAAAAGAATAAATTATCCACCTATGAATTCAATTGATGCAATAAATCCAATTTTCCACTATCAATCTTCTTTAACTCCCACTCAGGAATCCAAGTATTTTCTTCTTGCTCCAAACCTTCCCACTACAAAAAATATTTTTGTAGATCCATTACTCGGTAGTGATTATCTTTTGGTCCAAGACACACATTACCCTCTCATTTTCCTTCTTTAATATCTTCTACTCCCGGTTTATTTCTTCCTCCTCCTCAACATTTTCCTCATTACCTATAAACTTATATAACTTAGAAACATTAAAAATGTGTGGAATAGTTATGTTTTTAGGTAGCTATACCTGTAGGTGTTATCATTGATTTTCTTCATAATCCTACATGGCCCAATCTTCTTATACTTTAGTTCATTATATGTCCCCTTTGGAAACCTCTCCTTCTAAGATAGAAAATCAGCATGTCTCCCTCTTCAAATGTATTTAATCTCCTACTTGTATCTATAACTTCTTTATATTTTCATTACTAACTTTCATTTTTCCCTCACTTTCCTTCTTTTCCTCACTTCTTCCTATAATCATAGCATGTGTTCTATAAATTATTTTACATAATCATGTGTTTTATCTTCATCAAGAAGCACAATCAAATATATAACTCCTTAGGGTTCCTAATGTAGACAATCTGGAAAGGAGATATCCTCGTTGACCTATTTACACAGTTGTAATTAGAAAAATCATCCCATGGTAAATACAAATCCCATTGTTTTGTATTTTTTCTCTATACTATGTAGAATATTTCCAAGATTTTGTTCAATACTTTTATTTATCCATAAGTTTGAGGGTGATATGCACTATTGAGCTGTAGTAGTGTCCCCATTTTCCTCCATAGAGTCTTCCAAAAACACTTTGTGTACCGATCAAAAGTGATCGTTCTAATATCTCCATACAACCTAACCACTTTTCAAAAAGTAAATCTGCAACTCTAGAAGCATCACTAGTTGTCTTACAAGTAATGAAATGTGCCATTTTAGAGAACCTATCTACCACAAAAAAGAAATAATCATTCCCTCATTATGTGTTAGGAAGTCCTAACATGAAATCCATACTCAAATCAGCTCATGGCCTTATAAGGACAAGTAATTGCATATAGAACCCAATATTCTTTGCATGGCCCTTAGAAATTTGGCACACTCTATCTCTTGATATGATCCTACTTATGTCCCTCTTTACCTTTGGCCAATAATACTTCTCTACCACAAGAGAAATTGTATTACTTATACCAAATTATCTAAGTAAACCCCCACCATGCAATTATCTTATAATATTTTCTCTCATTGAACCAACAGGGATACAAAATTGCTTTCCTTGAATAAATAACCATCCTACATCAAATAATCAAAAGAAATACTACCTACTTTAGGGTCCTTACATTATCTCACAACATCACCAAAATATGGATCATTTTCATACAATTCCTTAACTACCTTAAACCCTACCACTTTATGTTTTATTTTAAAGGAGAGATAGTTTTCTGAGTAGAAAAACTATGTCATTTTCGTTTTGTGAAGCCAATGTGTTACTGAGCCCTTGTCAGATGGACTCCTTGCATGGTGATCTAGGCCTTTATTCGTAATAGATTGAATTGCTCATATCCATGAAGCAATAGATGCAAGTTTGTGGATGTATCATCCCTTGATGTGTTTTTTTGCATTCTTCTTTCCCTTTCAACCTCATTACATATATATTGTCTATTTTATGCTCTTACAGGATTCATTATCATTGTGTGTGTATGAAATATTGTTATGAATGTAGTTGCTAGACTATGGAGAACTATTATCACCCTCTCTAGTATGTACTTTTCTTCCATTTTTCACACATTGGAAAGCTATTCTCATACCCTCCTTTTCTGGTGTATCACCGCTTTAGTGTAGGATTTGTTTTCATGCACTCTCTCTCCCTAGTCCCTTGGAAAGTTAGATTAGGATAAGATAGTTTTCTTGCATTAGAGTAGATTATGGTAGGTAGTTTAGGAGCAAGAACTAGATTTCTCTGGAGGTCTATCTCAAGTAGCAAGTCCCACAACTTGGAGATAGTACCCATGTTACCCAATCACATTGTGAGCTCAAGAACACACACTTGTGAAAATATAGGGTGTTGTGATTCAACGATAACATGTTGTTCTACTATTTTTTATATAATGTCGCATTTGTGTTGGGAAGGTGATCAACCTCTCAACAATTCACCTTTTGGTGGCCAAGCTAGTTACCCTTTACTATGAGCTTCACATCTCTATGGGTTTAAAATGTTGCACTTTTATATTCATATGCCTAGTCACAAGTTCATGACTGTCATCCCTCTTTCCTCTCTTTGTTTCCACATAAAAAACAAGATGGAAAGGAGCATGCGATTGTAACACAAAATTGAAACATGTAGACTACATCATGGATTCTAATTGGGCATATCCATCAAAAAAACATCTACTTGTGGAATTTTGACATCAGGTGGATGTGGTTTTGAGGCACCAAAACTAATTTCTAGAGTTACATAATGGATTCACACACAATAGACATGGATTTTTATTTATTTCAAAGCCTTACAAAATCTACTATAGAAGTGTGGCTCAATTATGGAGCTCAAAAACTCATACAAACTATGGTGTAATCCATATGGACCTATCTCCAACTATTTTTATTTTCTCTTTCTTCCTCTCTTTTCTTCTAATTATCCTCCTTTGACCTATTTCCATCTCTCAACTTGTCATATATGTAGTCAATTATGATAGAATTTTTGGATGCGAATTTCCAAAAACTTAGTTCCCACTCATTCTAATTTTAAATTTGATAATTTATTCTCCATGTTTTCTTGTCATCCATTTATCTTTTCCTTCCACTTTATCTTATATCCAATTAGTATATGCAATTAGATTTATCAATCACTAAATAAGCCATGGTTAGATCATTATTAAATACCTCTCACACAATCTTTACTCCCTTAAGTGACACATTTCCATGGGTAGTTTCCCTCTAACCCTTTATAACTTAACCAACTTATTTTCACAATTCCTTGACACATATTGGCCCTAACTTATAAACTTCTCATCACGTTCTCACATTTATAGTGCTACACTTTTCCTTCTGATGAGCTTATTATTATGTCAGCCTTTTCAATGATGCACACATATGGCCTCTTATGTGAATACTACATATTGTATCAAAAATTTCTTATGTAGTCCCTAGGTAGTTTCCATTGGTGTGCCCATTCTTCCTTCCAATTTTTTTATTCTCTACACTTTATCAAACCTAATATGCAAGATATGTGTTATTCCTTAGATTTTCATACATCAAACATCTAAGGTACTTAAAACTTGAGCTCCATCTCAAGTGAATTAAGTGATTGATAAAACCACCCTTTAGAATATTGGAGTTAAAAGTATAATATTCCTTATTTAATGCCCATGTCACTAACTCTTCCATGTATTCATCCTCTTCCAATCCTTTCCATTATATGGTTTTGACCTTTCTACACTACCTTACATAGCCATTTGATCTTGAATCCCCATAACCAAACCTCCTCCTCAAAATGTATTTCTTCTCTTCTCTTCTTTCTGTGAGTTTTGGCTCTCCCTTATATGTCCACCTCCACCTAAATCCTTCTTATTTTATTTTCCTTTGCACCCATTTTAGAATCACACTTCCTCCTTTCTACGCATTTTCTTCCTTCACACCTTACTTTTATACTTCATTTCCTCACACCCTTATAACCTTTTTGGGCTATATCTTCACATTCTTCCCTTTTCACTTCCTTTTTCCTTCCTACCGTGACTTATCTGTAATATATCCTTCTTGTTTGTAGGCTTGGTCCCAATTTTAACTAACCATGCTTCCCAAGGTTGATTTCCCTTTGTCCATGCCCTTCTCTCTATACATCTACTTTCTTGAGCACTAATTCTCCTCCTACACATTTTTCCTTTCCAAAATTTCTTCCCAAACTTGCATAACCAATATAACATCGGGTTGCAATCCATTTGTCCCAAAACTTATTTTCCTCCCTTATGGATCTCGGCCATCTTTAGTTGTCTAATGCTCCTGGTTACTAGTTTCTTCCGCTCACTCCTTATGCCTCCTCTCTTAATAGCTTATAGTTTTCATCTCCACATATTCATATTTGTGTGTTATTTCCTCCTTTCCTATTGTGATCCTTCTATCTTCTTCCCTCATATTTAGTAGATTATTTTTTTTTTGCGTGTGTCCACATTTTTCCTAAAATAAGAAATTCCGAACTTCAACTAATAATTTGACATCCATATGCTCAAAACTTGACAATGTGATAAGAATAAGAATCATAGTGCTCGAAATTTAGTTTTTGAGCTGTTAATTGTTTTTAAATGGTGGAGATTAAGAAGGTCAATGTGGTGCGCACAAAAGTGTGCCTTATTTTGTGTCAAAAAGATAACAACATGTTGTGTGTGCCCCCATATTTTTAGTTCTATAACAACATGTCAGTGTGTGCCCCCTAGATTTTAGTTCTATAAATTATATTTTAAATATCCCTTTGGTAGAAAGATATCTAACACCAAGTATGAGGTTCAACTAAATTTTCAAAATTATTGGATGAATACATAATTTTTTACAAATTTTCAAAGTGCACACATCCCAAAAAAAAACAAATCTTTGTGTGTAAAACCTAGTAATTTTGAGAAAAATAGTCAATTCTTTTGTTTTTTTAATACATGTAGAATGGAGTTTAGATGAATCCTTTTTAAAAAAAATTGGATGAAAAAATCATAAATTGTGTACAAAAATGTATACATACATTTTGGTAAGAAAAGAAGGCACTAGTAAAATAAATTAAGGATGAAAGTCTTAAAGTAATCAGATTTTAGAAAGAAGTATATTGTCACAAAGGTAAAACTAAGCTCGACATCTCCGTATACATTTTTATGAAATATTTTTTTATTTAACACATGAGAAATGGAGGTGTACAATGATATTTTGATGTTTTTTGTAAAACACAGATTTATTCACAGATTACACTGTCCAAACCTTAGGTTTAAATATCACATGCAAATCCAAGCCTATGGATTGGGAATTTCAAAACCAAAGAAGATGAAATTGTAATATCCCCTTCCCATTCGAAGACCTTTGGCCCATTTTGTCAACCTTTGACGGCCAAAGGAAAATGTATGGGTGAATTAAGTTATATTTAATTATTATAAAGTGTCATTAATAAAAGAAAAATATATAGAGAACTTATAATAATTTATATGACTTAATAATTATTAAATCTAGGATTGAAAAGGCCCAAATATAAACTATTATCCATCCTAGGTGAAAGGCGGCTTGCCTTAGAAGGGGAATGGGAACATAGAAAGGATAAATGCCCATTTTACTATGTATTTCCCCTAGAAAAATGCAACTTGCATTAGAAGGGAAAAAATTGTTGGGAAAAGCATTTAATATGGGAAAATATTAAATGCTTGCATAGGGAAAATCCTTGTGAACTAAGTGGATATTGTAGAGGTTGTTTTGGGTCTCTTCTTCCTTTATAAGGAGAAGTCGACTTGAGGGGAAGATATTGCATAACCATTTGATATTTTCTGATTTGTGTCTTAAGCTTGTAGCTTTTGCATACACACTTGGATTTTCTTTAGCTTGTGGAGTAAGATCCCACAGGGACCCTAGCTTCGGTGGTGAGAGATCCATTCCTAGCTAGTAGGGCACTCTTCGGTGGTGAAAGATCCACCCTAGTTTGTCATTATTGGAGTTGATTCAGGGCTGATTTGTTTGGGAATCAAAGTAGCTTGTTTTCTTAATTTTTAGAGCTAATTTGATGCCCTAAATGTGCTCGGTGACGTAATTTTTAGGGAAAATTTCAGGTTTTGTGGTGGTTGTGTAAAAGTAATTTTGGAATATTATTCTTCATATTTTTGTGGCCCAAGATCCAAAGATTCAGCTCATTTGGACTTCTCTAGCAAAAGATATGAATTTTTGAAGTTATGTTGTAGACATGGTTTTTAAATAATTTATTGCAGCCTTATTTACATCTGAAATCTGTAATTTTATACATATTTGGACGTTATAAATTAGTGGTACTAGATTTGAGTGGAAAGATATAAATTTAGAGGCTGATTGGTGTGGGTTTTCCACTTAACCCAAGTCACATTTCCTTTATAAATTCAGATCTGTGTGATACTTGTTTGGTATTTTGTCTACAAGTTGCATTTAAAGTTGGGATTGCCTAAAATCCATTTAGGGGTAAAATAATGTCCATTGGGGACATTACAAATGGTATCAGAGTTGTTGTTCCTCCAACCTGTGTGGGTTAAATATGGTAGTTTGGAAAGATCTCAATGTGGGTTTTATGAAGGAAATGTTCACCAACATGGTGAAACAACAGGAAGCCACTAACCTTTATTTGAGCTAGCTCACTCAGAATTTGAATCAAAGAAGATCTGGGGACAATAAGGAAAATGGTGAGAACAGTGATAAAGGGTGGCCAATAGAGGTGATTGATGAGGATTCTTATTGGAGGAAATATCAATCTTTGAGTAAGGGTTTCAGAGATAATATGCCATTTCCAAATTATTGCATGATGAATATTGGTAGCAAGTCCAAGCGAGGTCATCATATGCCGCAAAGACAATTACAAAAGAACTCATTTGAAGAAGAATCTTGTAGACAAAAAGGTATGATTTCCATTAAGTAAAATAATTGCATTAGTGAAACTTTTCTTGTTAAAGAAATTATTCGAGGTCGGGAGAAGAAATTTGTATATGCAAGCAAGGAGGATGTAATAGAAACTCTTTAAAAGTGAGAGGAATGGAATAGCAGAGCTAGATTTGCTAGGTTGATAGCGACTTAAACAAGACAACACTTACAAGAGTTCAAGGAAACGATGAGGGAAATTGATGCAAAGA
The DNA here is from genome assembly GCA_018340775.1 of Taxus wallichiana var. yunnanensis. NCBI lineage: Eukaryota > Viridiplantae > Streptophyta > Pinopsida > Cupressales > Taxaceae > Taxus > Taxus wallichiana. The sequence goes on from CM031240.1 coordinate 775,267,235, forward strand.
AGTCTACACCCATGAAATAAGACTCTATGGAGCAAGTTGGCACATGAGGAGGAGCCTCACATGGACACTTGTGTGGAATTGCATGATGTTGCAATTTCCAAAGTAACAACTCATGCTAATCTAATTTATGAATAATTTCAACCCATTGTAGTCCAAAATGCTTAGGATTTGTGGCAGAAAATTCAAGTCATTTTGGAGACCAAGCTTGACGAGGATACTCCAAGGATATGAAGTGGATAGGTCTTATTTATTGCTGCCTATTCCAATTTATTTCCATCATGAGATGCATGGTATGGTAGATGATGAATTCTTCATTATGGATTTTGTTGAACCATTTCTCCAACTTTGTATATATGAGCATCTTGTGGATAATATATGGAGGCAAGTTTTATCTCACTTAACGGTATAGGTTCTAGGATGGTAGAAAACTTCAACATGTTTTGTCTCTTGTGCATGGAACTTGGACAAAAACAAGATGCAATTGCTTGAGGGAAAGCAATTTTGGGAAGGGAAGATTATAATACCCCTTCCCATTCAAGGACATTTGGCCTATTTTGTCAACCCGACTAAAGGAAAAATATAAGGGTGACTTAAGTTATATTTAATTATTATAAAGCGTCATTAATAAAAGAGAAAAATATATAGAGCACTTCTAATAATTTATATGACTTAATAATTATTAAATCTAGGATTGAAAAGGCCCAAATATAAATTGCTATCCATCCTAGGTGAAAAAGTGAGTTTCCTTAAAAGGTGGAATAGGAACATAGAAAGCATAAATGCCCATTTTACTATGTATTTCCCCTAGAAAAATGTGACTTGCATTAGGAGGAAAAATTCTTTGGAAAAGCATTTAATATGGGAAAATACTAAATGCTTGCATAGGAAAATCCTTGTGAACTAATTGGATATTGTAGAGGTTGTTTTGGGTCTCTTCTTCATTTATAAGGAGATTTCAACTTGAGGGGAGGATATGGCATAACCATTTGATATTTTATGATTTGTGCCTTAATCTTGTAGCTTTTTTCATACATGCTTGGATTTTCTTTAGCTTGTGGAGTAAGATCCCACAGGACCCTAGCTTCGGTGGTGAGAGATCCATTCCTAGCTAGTAGGGAACTCTTTGGTGGTGAAAGATCCACCCTAGTTTTTCATTATTGGAGTTCATTCAGGCTGATTTGTTTGGGAATCAAAGTAACTTGTTTTCTTAATTTTTGGAGCTGATTTGATGCCCTAAATGTGCTAGGTGACCTAATTTTTAGGGAAAAATTAGGGTTTTGTGTTTATTGTGTGAAAAATAATTTTGGAATATTATTCTTCATATTTTTATGGTCCAAGATCCGAGTTTCAACTCATTTAGAATTCTCTAGCAAAAGATATGAATTTTTGAAGTTATGTTACAGACGAGTTTTTAAATAATTTATTGCATCCTTGTTTACATCTAAAATCGGCAATTTTATACATATTTGGACTTTATAAATTAGTGGTACAAGATTTGAGTGGAAAGATATACATTTAGAGGCTGATTGGTGTGGATTTCCACTTAACCCAAGTCGCATTTCCTTTATAAATTTAGATTTGTGTGATACTTGTTTGGTATTTTGTCTACAAGTTGCATTTAAAGTTTGGGATTGCCTAAAATCCGTTTACGGGTAAAATAATCTCCATTGGGGACATTACGAAATGCATTTACATTTCAACACAAGTGCGTTCATTTTTGCAATTTTGTATATGTGAATGTGGGAGGTTGATTAACTAAAATTAATTACATTTGAGGGAATATAATAATAGCTAATCTATTATAGGAGGACATAAAAATTGTAAATAAATGCACTAAATTAATATGAAGTGGATAAAATGATTAAAATGATTGAACTAGTAGAAATAAAACCCTAATGTGCAAGAGGAGGGTAAGGAATGAACTTGGTTGATTGCGAGATGGTTGTCACAGAGTTTCAAAATCTGACAGGAAAATACATAAGCTAGAATGGCTACACAGAGGTCCGAAAAGAGTGGATCTGTAAGATATGAGCGATGGATGTACCCACAAGGGTACTTGGTTTTCCCGAGGTGCCCTAGTATGGCAGAATGACAATCTGGTTTCGAAAAATCTCTTAACCTAGTTCTTTCTAGGTTGGAAGATGCTTGTAACTTTTTCTTCTGTCTGCTACTGGATTTGTTGAACTTCTTGGATATGCTGAATATAGAAAGATGAAATTGAAGACCTACAAGAGATAAGATAAGTATAAAAACCCTAAAAAATAAAATATGCAAACGAATGGGTCATACTGACCTCAGCTAGCACAATAGTGGACTTACTAAATCGAGTGCTTCACTACATTTTGGACCAAATTGTAGTTATGTGTGTGTGTGTGTGTACTTGTGTGCGTGGCGTGCGCATGTCATGCCCGAGGTGCTCTTGTCTAAGTCATACTTTGTGAAGTAGCGAGAAATAACTAAATGTAGAAAATGTAATAGTATGTTTGCATGGAATAGAATAGAATCCCTCCCCTATGAAGTGTGTGTTGATGCAGATCTCCTAGCCTTGATGCATGGAAGTGTGTGGATGCAAGTGATGTAATGGATGCAACTCTAGATGGAGTGATGGTAGTAAGTGATGTCAAGACCCTCATTATGGTCTCATAACTTTATATTTATAGGGTTCCCTTTTTCTAATTTCGTAATTAATATCAACACAAATTGACTAGGAAAAAAATAAGGATGAAAAATGGCTAGAAAGATCCCAAAAAGAGGTGGGAAAGTAAAACAAGGATCGGGGCACCCTGGTAGGCTGGGACCGTGGCACCTAATACAGCCTGGGCACCAGATTTAGGATAAAATGATGGGGAAGTGCTAAAATATTTTGACATATATATATATAAATGTCCTGGGAATGACGAAATAAAAGATAAAACAAGATGGCCAAAAGGTGGGATTAATTATTACTTTCTTCACTTAAGAACCTTCTAAATAGTAGTATGAGACTAGGCTAAATAATGCCTAAAGTGCATGATTTTGTGACTACATTTTACCCCCACTTTATGTTGGTGAGAGGAAATCTCGGTAACATAAAGTAGATAGAGATGCGTACCTGATATCCATGTAGAGTGTAGTAGAAAATGTGTCAAAGGACTAGAAAAAAGCATGGAATGATAAAAAGATGCAAGAGTGTGAAAACTATAGATGAAAAATGTGCATAGAAAAAGTGATGAGAGTGAACCTAGGGGAAAATGTGTGTAGTTGTTGTAGTGTGTAGTGTACCTACATGGTTAGTAAGGCATGTGATGTCACGAAATGTTGTTCTTGGCGTTATTATTGTTGTTATTATTATTTTTGTTATTTCCCCCAATTTGACTGCTTGTTTCTCATACGGTCGGACTTGTAAGGAGAAAATGATCAAGTAGTCAAATATGTATGTATGTAAAAATGCTATGTAAAATACGCATGTGTATAGAAATGTGTAAAATACGTAAATGTAAAATATGTGAAAAGAAAAGTGTAAATGGAACATGTGCACCTGATCCATGTCGAGAGAAAGGGTGTAGAAGGATATCCTATACTGCTGTGATTTTTTTGGGCAATCTCACACCACCCTCAGAATAAGTGTAGGGAGGAAATGTTATGTGTCCTCCAACCTTTGACCGCTTCTGTTGAAATGTGTGTGAAGAAATATTTGTACTGCCCTAGTTTTTGGGTGATCCAATGCCCTTTGGTTAAAGTAGTGTAGAGAGGTACACCCACTATAACCTTTGAGCCTATAATTCCTTCTCAAAAAATCTAAGGACACCATGTCCTATAAAATCCACTATGTATGGGGTTCATAAATGGCCTGAATGCACTTGTTGTATGTAAAACCACAATGCCAAGGGTGGAAAGTACATTGTATTGAACCAATGTAAATACAATGTGTTAGTATGTAAACCCTCAATGATTCCCCCTCTTTGGGGGTGCATGTGATGTCGTTGATAGGAGAATACGGCCCCAAAAGAGAACCTACCACATTTTGAACTATATAACTCTTTCATGCAGAGACAGGGGGTGTGCTTAGTAGAAACCAAGATGCACACAAACAAGGATGGCTAGCCAAAACAAGTGTTAGTACGAAAACACATACATGCATAAGACAAGTGTAAAATACACAAACAATGTAAGAACTACCAAGAACAATAGTGTAAACATGCAAGAAACAAGTAAGCCACAAAAATTGGGTTGTGAACACGGGACATAACTCATGATGTCATAAGACACACAAGGCCATCATGGCCGCAAACAAAAAAAGTGTGTACACAAACATGGGGCAAAGCCCACATACAATGGAAAACAATGGAAGACAAGTAGAAACAAACAAAAAAGGAGTCATGAAGACATATAATCCTACAAAACAAGTGTTGCACATGAAATACCCATTAGCATGTTAGAGAAATAACCAATATGTCAAAGCGTATATGATCAAGTAATATAAGATGCTAAGTAGAACATGGAACAATAGCACCTGGATGAGACAAATGTGAATTCCCCCAATGACCAGTATAGGAAGGGCAGAAGGTGACCATCCATGCTCCGTGTAAGAGTCATGTATCTACGAACATACTAAACAAAGGCATGAACACACATATGTGCATGATAGAGATAATGACATATAAGAAATTAGTCAAACATGTGTAGTAAAGTGATCACATAAAACACTAGCAAGAAAAAAGAAATGCCCCCAAGACAATGCAGTATGTTGTGGATGGATAGAATGGAATGCAAGATGGAATGATAGGAGTAGCGTCCCTTGATTGGATGGAGTGTAAGTAATAAGGTTCATTTTTTCCCCATCAATAGTCTAGAATGAACCGTAAAGAGAGTGCATCATCACGAAATGGTCAAGTAGTGTTTTTTGTGTCTAGCGCGGTGTCATGAGTGTGTATATATAGTGGTGATGAGATGCAACATGTGGAGAGATGTGCATGAACCCTATAGCTGAAGCGTATATCATGACTTGTTGAATGGTTGAGTGATGATCTAACAATAAGCGTATATCACTAGAAAATTGAAAATATGAGTGATGATTTATCCCTAAACGTATATCACTATATGATGAATGGATGAGTGATGATTTAGCCCTAAGCGTATATCACTATATGATTAATGAATGAGTGATGATTTAGCCCTAAGCATATATCACTATATGATGAATGGATGAGTGATGATTTATTCCTAAACATATATCACTATAAGATGAAGGGATGAGTGGTGATGTAACCTAAGGTGTATACCACTACAAGGCGATAGACTATGTGACAATTTTAGCCTAAAGTGTATGTCACTATGTTGGATATGTCGCATGAGGAAATGTCACACGGTGAGTGTAATTTCCATTTGATTAATAAACCCTCGGCAGTTGAGTATGGACCGAGGAACTAAAGTGCATCATAGGGTAGTGAGTGCAATGCATAGAAGACAATGTAACATGTATGATTAAACTAGACGACCATATAATGAACATGATTTGTAAATGCGCGGTGTGGAAAATACGATGTAGGATGTGTAGGATTTAGGGGATAGGTTGTTTTTCTCCCCAACACATATAAATGGACAAACTAACCAATTATAGTGAAGGCCGAAGGTCCTTTAGCTGATGGCTGCGATGATGAAAGTGTAGGGCCATGATCTAAAAGTGGTGGCATGTAAGATAAATGTTGTGTTGGTGAATGAAGTCTATATGCATGTGAGGGATGAGTATAAGATGAATATCATGGCCTAGAAAAATATTTCAGTGATGGAGATCTCAATGATGTTGTGTGAAAAGGTGATGAAGACCCATAAGGAATAAAGTGAGGCGGTGATTGATCGATCGAGAAGTAAGTAATCGTCTAGGAATAGGGCTATGCCGATGTGTAGGAATAGTAGAATGAGTTGGTCATGTAGATGGCATTGAGTCGATGGTGAACTACGATGAGATTGTGTTTTTAATAACATAGAATGAGACGTGTTAGAAGAGGTGGATGATATATTTACATGAGGAGATGGAAAAAGTAGAGGAGATGGAAGAACACCATTAATAGAGATGACTTGGGATTTGTGAATAAATTTAAGTCACAAGTGATTCATAGATATGATAGATTGAGAATGACATATCCAATTAAGGCCTAAAAGTAGGTCACATCCCTCAACTGTGTTTCCAACAAGGAGATGGACCATCATGGTAAGAGGTACGACTGTGACATATAGCTTAACAACACCAAAGGGTTTGTGAAATGGATAGTCAATTTGATATGGAGGGTAACCAATAGCCCAAAGAGTGACATAGAACATGCACTAATGAGCCAGATGGATCAACTTTAATATTGTTGAGGTGGTCAATCCAATAGATCGTGGTTCATTTTAAGAGACCTCTTAGAAATCGGAGGTGGAAAATACCTCGCGAATATCCTTGGAACTAGTTTCGTGGGAAGGTGAATTTTTGGGGTCCAATAAAGAAAATTTTCACCTGATTGTTAAGTGGTGTGATAGAAGGTTACAAATGCGTGATAGGAGATTTCTTGTCATGAATTGAAAAGGTTTTGACGCGCTGCGTTAAGCGAGGTTAGTTGATGCGCGTCAACAACCTTGTTGATGTGTGACAACAAATATTCTATCGCGCGTCTGCAACCTCCGCCCAGCCCCTGGTCGCGTGACGACAAAATTTCCGTGTCACACATCAAAAACTCTGTCACGCGCGTCTACTTCCTCTGTAATTTTGTCGCAAATCAAAACAATCTCCCTATTTCGTGTCAACAAACTCTCCCTATCGCGCGTCAACATACTCTTTATCGCGTGTCTCGCAGCCTCTCTGTCCTCTGTCATGCATCTATAGCCTTCACCCTCCTATCGTGCATTTATCATGTACTTGATAATACATATGCCCCAGGTGGTATGAGTTAGCTAGTAGTGTTCTATTTGGTGAATAATCTAGGATTATATAGGGGATAGTTTCAAGGGTAGGTGAAGTGACCCTAAAAAAATTAAATTGTAATGTTTAGGTGAAAGGGTCACCGAATTGTACTGCGGAAAATTCACCTTTTCAAATTTTTCAAAAATGGAATATTCGCCACTAAAATTATCCCTGCGATAGATGCATGATCATTTTAGATGTAAAGGTAGTGTGATAATCAATGTTGGATAAAAATGATGGGTAAAGAATCTTCGCTATTAGAAACTCAGAAATCAAGAGCTCCTAATGGAGAAGGTGTGGCATAATTAGTAGAGGAATTGGTCGATTTTGTATCATGTTTGGGTAATGGGTTATTAAAAATCTTAAGTTTATGATTTTCATTAGTAGGTGTTGATGTTGTAGATTTAGGAAGTTCAATGTGACCATTGTCAAACAAGTCCTGAATGAGGTGTCGTAACAAAAAAACAATCAATGGGATGTCCTACACATTGATGATAATCAAAATAAGATTTTTCATTGAAGTTACACCCTTTGGGATGAGATGGATCAAGTTGTAGAGGTGATGGTAAGGTGATAAGATTACATGTCAATAAGTTGTGGTAAGAAAATGCTTGGTGGTGTACTAAGCTTAGAAAGAGTACATACTCAGATGGTTGAGGTCAAAGCTCTTAAGGAGTAGAAACCACATTTACAATAGGTTGTCTATCCATAGCTTTGGACATAAAAGTTTTGGATGGAGGTTTACTTGGAGCACGAGTGGAGGACGAATCTTGTTCTTGATACTTAAGTTTCCCTATGGCAAGAAGCTTAGTCTCACGAAGCTTGAGAGTGTGAAAAATTTGGTCGAATGAGGAAGATGTTTTGAAGAGAACACTCTCTTGAAGTGGTGGTAGAATACTATGAATAAATACTTCTTGGAGCTCGGAATCGCAAGGAGATTAGTCATCTTAGCTAAGTTGTATTTGTAATGCAAGAAATAATCGATATGTATTCATTAGGCCCTTGCTTGAGTTGGGATAACTAAGCATAAGAGATATTAGAGCCAATATTGATAGAAAAATGTGTGAGAAAGGCATCAGCCAAATGCGTGAAAGAGACTACCGAATGAACATGTAGGTCATAAAACCATCACATTGCATAGTCTTGTAAACTGTGAGGAAAAATCTTAGCGAGAATGATATGATCATCCACATAATCAAGACATGCTACATGAAAAGCACGGAGATTCTCTTGTGGGTCACCATGGCCTTTAAATATGGGAAATTTGGGAGAGAAAAAGTTGGGTGGAAATGTATATGTGGAAATAGTTGGTGCAAAGGGAGTATGTAATAACGAGGTAGAATCTAGAGATGGTGATCCTCGAGAAGTAGCGACTGGAGCTGACAAATTTGGTTTTATAAATCCTGATATAAAGATGATAAATAAGGAGTGTTTAAGGAGGATTCGAGTGGCATATGAGGAGTACCAGGGTGAGTTATGGGGAGATAGTTGTCAGAAGAAGAGTGAAAACATAAAGCAGAGTGAGTTGAAACGATGGGGCCGAAGAAACTGTTATCCCAAATTCGCCCCCTCGAAAATTTGTTCAAGACAACTCCTACACATAAGAAAATTATGAAGGGAATGACTTAGACCCACGAGCTCACATTCCAAAGATGAAAAACAAAGTTACAGGTGGGCTGGAAATGAAGGAATAGAGCTAATAAAGGGTGCCACGTGTCCAAGCGACAACGACGCCACGGGAGTTTTCTCAATTTTATGATTCTCACGGAAAAAGGGAAAAAGATAAATATTGAACCTACAAACCTGATTTTTCCATAATCTTGCTGCCATGTGTCCCAAATTATCAAAAGGGAACCCATTTTTCAAGTTTTTTTCCCACCCTCCTGTATAGACCCGATACAAACTTCGAAGGGGCATATCTTTTGACTCAAGGCTTGAAATATTGCAAATATGACACCATTGGAAAGATCTCGGCCTCACCTATGCCATGGAGGTCTGAGACTTTAATTTTTGAGGAGGTTAGGTAAAGGAAAATGGAGGAAATGTCTTTGGGCCTTCAATGTAGGATCCATCTATCTGAACAACCAAATCGGATTCAATCTGATTTTGTTGTTTCCTCTTCTTTCAAGGTGCCGAATCAAGGAATCATGCAGTAAAGATGGATTTGGGGCATATTTTATCAGAAGCATTAATAGCAGTGGTTGAGCTTCAACCCACTTTTCCCATTTCCCTCTCTTTCTTCTCTTTGATCAAATATATAAATACAGGGGCTGGATTCATTGTAAAGGGTTGTTCATTCTTCTTCTCTGCCTCCCCTCTTATTTTCTTCCCAGGGTCAAAAATGGAGTTTGAACCTCCTTTCATGGCTCTGTAATGGCATTCTCTTGCCTCTTTCCCACTAACGATGTACTGTGTGAACTTTTGGAGCAATAAATTCTATTTTGTGATGCATCTGTCCATCCTTTGCTTATTTTATTATCTCTCCTCGCCTCTCGTCGTTGCAGGGTATATTGTGCATATTCTGATGTTTTTTGTAGGTCCTAGGAGCTATGTTTAATGGGTTTTGAAGTGGTGTTATGTGTGAAATCTGGTCTGTGGTGCATCTTGTCCACCCTCTCCTCTTCTCACCTCTCTCCACTTCAAGAAGCTGAGATTGTGACCAACACTTCCCTTTTCTTGGTGCTATCACCTCGTTAGTGTAGGATTTCCCTCTTTATGCACTTTCTCTCTCCCTGTCTCCTTGGCATTGTTAGGATAGGTGTAGTTAGATGTCATTTCTGCATTAGGAGTAGTTTAGCATTAGGATCAGGAAGAAGAAGTTGGCTTTCTCTGTAGGGACATCTCAAGTCCACAAGTTCCATAGCTTGGGAGATGGTCCCATGTTATGAAAATCACACCAAATGACCCTGCCTTAGAAAAAGCAGACCTTATAACTCATTTGGGGGTGTTGTGATTTCACACCAACGAAACCATCGAGAAAAGTGGAAGTATCATGAGCTTGCTGAGTGGAAATTAAAGCATGTAAGACATGTGGAAGATGAGAGGGGTTTTCATGTAAAGCTTGACAGAAATCAGTAATAACATTAAGTTTTTCTTGGTCAACATTAGTGTCTTCGTCATAGGATTTTTCACTATCAGAGGCTTCTATCTCATGGAGAGGAACACGATTGTAATTATCTAAAGGTTTTTCATCCACAAAGGTGGTGGTATCAGCCATTGACCTAGAAGTACAATGGGAAACTGAAGGGATATCACAATACTTAAGAGATCTGAAATGACTTGCTACGGATAATGGACATGAATTAGAAGGAGAAAAGAAACCCTAGTTAAATAAGAAAGAGAAGTCTAAAAGGGTAAATGAATGGGTTCACCAAAATGATTAACTAAAATTAATTAAATTTAGGGAAATGTAATAATATCTAATCTAATCTTGGAGGACATAAACGTTGTAAATAAATGCACTAAGGTAATATGAAGTGACTAAAATGATTAAAATTATTGAACTAGTAGAAGTAAAACCCTAATGTAAAAGAGGTGGGTAAGGAATGAACTCAACCCGACATGAGATAGCTATTGTCAAAGTGTCACAGACTTCGAGGAAAATATAGAATCTAGAATGGATGCACGAAGATCCCGTAAAAGTGGATCTGGAAGATCGAGCAGATTGGAGTGCCAGGAGAGTACTAGGGTGCCTTGGTATGGAATAATATGCACCCGATATCTCAAAAATATCAAAACCTGGTTCTTTCGGAAAGGAAGATTCTCGGTAACCTTCACTTCTCAAGACGTTGGATTTTTGAATTACACCGAATATGTAGAATATATCAAGATGAAGTCAAGACCCGCAAGAGATAAGAGAAGTATGAAAACCCTAAAAATAAAAGAGGCAAATGAATGGGTCGAATGACCTTAATTGCCACAACAATGGGCTTACTAAAATTATCAATGCACTACATTTCAGACCCAAATGTATTTTTTGTGTGAGTGTGCATGTCTTCCCTAGGTTCTCTTGTGTCGGTTGTACTTTGTGAAGTAGTGAGAAATAAATAAATGTAGAAAATTTGATAGTATGTATGCATGGAATAGAATAGAATCCCTCCCCTATTGAGTGTGTCTTAATGAAGATCTCCTAGCCTTGGTGCATGTAATTACGTGGATGCAAGTGATGTAATGGATGAAATTTTATATGGATTGATAGTAGTAAGTGACGTCGGGACCTTCTTTATGGTCTCATAACTTTATATTTATAGGGTTCTCTTGTTCTAATTTCATAATTAATCCCAACAAGGCCGACTAGAAAAATATAAGGATGAAAAAGGCTAGAAAGAAGCTAAAAAGAGGAGGAAAGTAAAACAAGGATGGGCACCCTGTGTTAGAAAATATATCTTAGTGCTCCATTTGTATGTATGGGTGAATAATAATTACATGTGTTATTATTATTATGGTAAATTAGTGAAAGTACAATTACTATGTAAATGTAAATAGTAAATGTAAAATGTGGTTAGTATGCGGTAAGTTAGTAAGTTAGAATAATAAAACAATTAGTATTTTTTTATTATTATATTGGTGAGAGGTTGAAACCATACGGGTGTATGGTTGTATATGAAGACAAATGTTGTTATGAGGATTGTTATTATACATCTCCTATATAATGGAGTGTAATGAAATAGTGAAATTAAATAAAATATAATATAGAGTTGCTGATTTCAATTATTGTCTGTGTAGCTATTTCATGTATTCTGTGTATTAGATCAGAGTAATTTCTACATTTGGTACCAGAGCAGGTTAAATCTGTCTCGAAGAAGATATTGTAACTTTTGTTTCGTGATTTGAGTTTCTCCACAATTTTACATGTACACCTTTCTTCTATATAGATAGCTACAGAGAAAGTTTAGTCAAACCCAATTCATCGTTTGGGAGAAAAGTGCAATTTACTATACAACACATTGACCATTGTTGGTTTTGAAGAAATCAGAGAATCAAAGGTAATTCAAATCTACATTTAATTTTTTTTTGGATATTTAGATTCAGCAAAATGGATACACCATTAGATAAATTTAATGGGCTGAAATTCCATACATGGAGAGTAAAAATCCAGATGCAGTTAATGAATAAAAATCTATGGAGGATAGTAGATGGAAACGAAAAAGCACCTACAGATGTAAGCAAAATTGTAGAATGGGAAACTAGAGATGAACAAATAACAAATGAAATTGACTATAATTATGAAGAATTTCTATACTAAGTGAAGTTCTTGGAAGAAGAAGGCACGGGAGATTGGAGTTCATTCGGTGACCTCTCATCACCACCAACGACAAGTCCGTATACACTATGGTGATTATTTTTTTATACAAAGTGTGTTCCCTGTTGTTTATTTGTGTGTCTGGAAGAGTGTTTGGTTGTAGTGCTCCTATTGTGGTTTGCAAAATAAAGGAAATTTCACATTGAGGGGGGAAAATGATCTCAATGTTCCATTTCTAGTTTTCTATATTTATGGTATTTTCTATATATGAGCAGCAGATTTCAGCAGAATTTCCTATGTTATTCCTTGTAGTGAGATGTGATGAGGGCTAAGAATAACACTTGGAATATCATGATGTGGTTGTAGGTAAACCACCTGGAAAACCTTCATTTTTGGTTTGCGGTACACCACTTGTAAAACCACCATTTTCGGTTGTTGGTAAACCCTATGCAAAACCATCACCCTTTTGGTTTGTGGTACACCACTTGTAAAACCACCATTTTTGGTTGTTGGTAAACCCTATGCAAAACCATCACCCTTTTGGTTTGTGGTAAACCAGTTGCAAAACCATCATTTTCGGTTTATGGTCAACCTTGTGAAAAACCATCTATTAGGTTTATGATCATCCTGTAAAATCATCAGATCATGAAAGTAAGTGCAAGTACAAAGACAAGTTTTCCCCATGTTCACACTAAGGGGGGGAATGTTAGGAAATATATCTTAGTGCTCCATTTGTATGTATGGGTGAATAATAATTACATGTGTAATTATTATTATGGTAAATTAGTGAAAGTACATTTACTATGTAAATGTAAAATGTGGTTAGTATGTGGTAAGTTAGTAAGTTAGAATAATAAAACAATTAGTATTGTTTTATTATTATATTGGTGAGAGGTTGAAACCATACGGGTGTATGGTTGTATATGAAGACAAATGTTGTTGTGAGGATTGTTATTATACATCTCCTATATAATGGAGTGTAATGAAATAGTGAATTAAATAAAATATAATATAGAGTTGTTGATTTCAATTATTATCTCATGTGTAGCCTTTTCATGTATTTTGTGTATTAGATAGAGTAATTTCTACACCACAGGTGGGATCGGGGCACCTTGGGGTAGTTTTTACAGGCACCCCATTTCTTTAGGCTAAAATGATGGAGAAGTGCCGAAATATGCACATGTATATAAAAATGCGCATGAATCATGAAATAAAAGATAAAAGTAGATGGAAAAAGGTGGGATTAATTAGTACTTTCTTCACTTAAGAACCTTCTAAATAGTAGTATGAGACTCGAGCTAAATAATGCCTAAAGTGCGTGATTTTGTGACTACATATGTATATATTTACAAAATGAACTTAAAGTATAAAAATTAAATTTTTATACTTTATTTTTTTAATTTAAATTTATTTTTGTAAATATAATAAATTAGGGTCAATTCGGCACCAAATGGAACTATTCTCACACCTCAAGGAGTCACAATTTAGTAGATATTTTTTTATAAGTTAACTGTCAGTCATACATAAGGATTTTTTAAGATTTCAAAGACATTCACCTAAAGTTTTCGTGGTTTAAATTCTACGATCGATGTCTATTTCTGGAAATAATATAGTCATTATTTAGGTTTTGGGGTCTTTTGGATTGTTTACTTACATTTGTAGGAGTGTTAGATGTTTCAATATTATAATTTACAAACCTCATAACTCGAAAAGGTAGCAACAATTGATGGAATATATCGACTCATGAATTTTTCCCATAAGCATGGGGTTGAATCCCTACTTTCGTCTTAGAATATGGTATAATCATACTATGGATGATTAATTAATTTAAAATCTTCAGACATGCATCTTTAAGAGGACCACTTGAGTTATCCTCACAATAAACAATGCAAGGGAGTGACCTTTGTTCCCATGTTGGCATGTATATAATCCTTTGATCCTTATAATATAGATTAACAATAGTAAGGTGTGGGTAAGAAAATAATATATCTAAGGAATCCATAATATCTTCATTTGTTCAATAGAATAATAAGACATAAATTTAAGAGTTAGAAGATAAAAACAGTGCATCACATCAATATATTTATAATACTAAAAAAATTAGGGTAGGAGTAGGTGAAAATCAGAAAATATTCCACACATTCATTTACTTTCTATGGAGAAATAAACTCAGGACTTTCATCAAGACTTATGCTAAGTAAATTAGTTGCATTTTCACCCTATTGTAGGATTAGGAAGGTTAAATCAAGTGCCACATAATTCATAAGCAATAAAATATACATCAACATTAGGAGAAATGATTTTTATCAATTCTGCTTGGCCGTGTTGTTAAGACACCCTTGAAATAAATTCATATATGGATAAGACAACAATGAAATAATTTCATGCATTGCAAAAATGGAAATTTTTGAAAGAAGTAAGAGTGTGTTGTCATGCAAAATGTATGGCATGAAAAATTGAAAATTTGAGCATGACAATAAATCCTACAGATTGAATCTTTCACTTCTGGTCATTGGTGTGTCCTTTCTTTGGACATCCTACCTCATCCCACTCTCAAACTCATCTCGGAAGAAATTATCAACAAGGTTTTTAAGTTTATTTCAATGTGTAGAAATGATTGAATAATATGATTAATGAATTAAAGTGTGAATTGATGGTGTTGGGAATTCAAGATTTCGCAGAATAGTGCTACGATTCAATAAAAACCCAATCATGCACACAAGATCCAAAAATTCCCCAAAATCTACATCGGTGGAAGTATAAACTAGAATAATCCAAATCAAAACAAAGTACACACATGTAACACAACATGTACTATGGTTCACCTAATGTGGGCTACGCCAACCGAAGATAGACATCCCATACATACATACATACATACATATAATATAACAAGAGTACACATCAACTCTTCAATACAAGAGTACAATTCATCTCTCCAAGAGTATATCCTCTCCTCCATATCTCTAAAACATAACATCTCTCATGGAGTAACAGGGAAATAAAAAAAATCCCCTACACATTCTCAAGGGATCTCCATGAGTGCACTACAACCGTGCCTCCAAACCACCAATATATCTCACATACCAAGAACTACTTCATCTCCCACTGTGCAACCAAGCTCTCATGTGAATATGCAAACAAGACCTCTCACATGGGTCTACCAATGTGCAACCATGACTGTGCACCAAGAAGTAAGTCTGTCTCTCCATCATTGCATCAACCTATGCAAACATAAAGACAACCTCCTCTACAATATCTAGATCTACATGGATCAACAATACAACATGATCTCATGGATCTATGAATACAATATCTCACAACAACCCGTGGATCTAACAATATAAGACAAGATCTACATGGATCTACAATACAAGATCTCACCAACATGTGGATCTCTAAGAAAGAAAATCTATGTGTTTTTCATACTATTTAAGCCATTACAATGAGACAATAAATCTACAAAAGAAATACAATAGAATATGTTACCATGTTCTCACCATTCGGATGTACCTGCTTTATTTCCTTTTCCAAAGCTCCTCTCCATGGAAGTTTTGTCTTCATATAACCTATTATTTCCTTCTCTTCTTCTTCATCCTCTCAATCTAGAAGAATCAAGGATCTAACTCAATCCTTCGCTTAATTCTACTCTTATAACCCTAGATTTCATGCTTATATATGCATATACAAACTTAGGGCACTTAGCCGTGTAATTAGATCAATAGATCTACGTTAATACTAACTTTATATCTAATTCCTATGAGTTAAATAAAACATTCTCACACAGGTAACTAACACCTCTTATCCCTAACCGATGTCGGTTCTACTTTCTTGACCGATGTTGGTCATCAGGTGACCGATGTTGGTCCCTTCATAATCGATGCCGCCATTCTTGTGTAACCCTTGATCACTTTGTAATGCATGCTCCAATGAAGCTATTTATCTCCACAATCTAACAATCTCCCACTTTGAAATAAATTGTTGAACCTCTATAACTATACTTGTACATAACCGTCCTCTACATATCGTGAAAACCATCTATTCTTTACTTCAAAAATTATCTCAAATATAAAAACTAGGAAGATAAAACCATTTTTTCAAACCAAGAAGATAAAACCATGACTTACCAAACCTGCACGAAGCTACAACTGATCCGTGATACCAAGCGTCAAGCTCCCATTGCAAGAACTCCCACCAAAACCAAAGTATTGAGCCTCAATCACATTTTTAGCCATACCTATAAAACCAACCATGTTCTCCATCAATCTATCCATGTATCCACGTAACCACTAATGTAATTATCCAAAGATGAGTCAATACTAGAATATGCAAAAGTAAAACAAGATCCCGGGTAAAAATAACCCTAAATGAGTTCTACATGCAACAATGGGTGATCAATCTATAAACACCTTCATAACTCAAATAAATCCAAACATTGTAATCTACAAATCCAACCCCGCATAAACAACTAGCATCTCCAAGACAATCATCTATAGATAACATCTCCCATGGAGTAACATAGTAATCAAGAGTAAATGCAAACATCCCTACTCATGCTCAAGGCATATAAACCATGCTCATAGGCATACATGTCAAAATCAAATATTCGCACCATCATAGAGTCACAAAATAGAATCTATTCACATGTATAAACTTACCATATGCATCCATCCATATCATCAAAGGCTCTCCAGTAAGATTCAAGTCTCTCACCGACTAACTCCAAAATTGAATATGAATCATGTGCTCATCAATGTCAATAACAAACATCCATGCTAAACCATGCCACTAATACCAAGTGCAAATACAAGAAAACATGTCATCAAAATACTACACAAACCAACCAAGATGAAAAAAAAAGGACACCATCTAAAAATGGTAAATAAACACTGATGTCAAACCTGTGACCAAACCGACCACGGTTTCCTAACCGACCCTTGTCACTACTTGACCGACCATGGTTGACCATAACTGACACAGATCTCTGTAACTATCATATTTTCTCCTTTTTCACCCTTCAAACTCTGAAAAATGATTTATCATCTAAAACCATCTGAATCAACCATCAACTGCCATCCCTAAGGAATATCCAGGCACCACAAAATAAACTAGAAGTGACATCACAAAGCAATAAACTCAAGATACCTACAAATCTGTGACTGCCCTCCAAAACAAACTAGTGCCTCTTCCACTCTAAATAGTAGCAATCTCCTCTCACTCTGCATGTGCATCATGCATCCAATCCTACAATGCCAACAACCATGGCTTGCTCCCACTAAACATGAAACTCCCCCTACACTTCCTCTAATACCAAGCTCAAAAGCTAATATGTCAAGTGAGAAATAAAACCAGAGATGAAAGAAAATATAAAATGATTCCTTTCTTGTCAAATAATACTTCTACATCACAAAATTTTGGAATTCTTATGAAGTAGGATATTCAACTCCTTTTCATCATGTGTACTCAACATCTATCGTTTCTCGTAGCAATTTGTGTCTAATCATAAATTTTCATTTAGGATCTCATCCTTAGACTAGAAACCCTTGTCCTCAAGATTCCACACAACTAGGAAATAAAATTCAAACAACACCAAAAACATGGTGTAAATCTGTGCACACTATCCAAACATAATATCAGTTGCTCCAAATGAAATAAATAAAACATGAATCATATAGAGATACCGACCCAAAGTCTCACTAGACTAACCAAGCCAACTCCATCCTCTTTTTGATCCAAACATTGAAGTGATCTACACTGATTTCTACCTGTACACACTGTAAGAAACATGATCCTCCAAAACAAGACACTAAACCATCCATGCCCTCTTCTAATGTAAGAAACCATGTGTAAACTTGTTGTCATAGAGATCGACCATGGTTCATTGACCAAGATCGGTTACCCTTTATGACCAATGTTAGTTCTCGATCGACATTGGTGCTACTAGATTGAACACAATGCCAAAAATTAGTGGAGGTCACCAAACCAGGTGCCTACTCCAAAAAATTCCAATAGCTATGTTGAGACAATCATTTCAAGAAGCACCCAAATCTTGCACAAAAACATAACAACAATAATACATGCAATAAAAATGTACCAAGATGAAATACATCACCTTACTAGCACCAAGATACTCAACTACGTCTTCAAATTAATAACATTCTTCTCGATGAAAACCCCATCTTCATTCTCGTGCTACTATATATAGCTTCTCTAACGAATCCCATGCATATAACTGCACCAAAAGGATGCATAACCTCTCCGCTATCTCATACTCAAATCTGCAATCACAAACCATGCATGTGCAACCAAAACATACAAGCACTGCAATACCAAGATAAAACCATACCTCTATAACCCAGATCTATAATTTGACCAACATGCTTGTGCCTCCAAGAACTAGGGACACCTCAAAAACAAGACATATTGCATGCATCTTCTTAATTCTTGATATGTGATTTTTTCATTTAATACCGGGTTTCCGAGTAACCGACCATGGTCACCCTACCGACGCTGATTTCCACCTAATGAATGTCGGTCACTGTATTCTCTAGTAACCTTACTCTTCTAGCTTCCACTTGATATTGAATCTCTTCCTGTGATCTTATTAGGAAAAAAAACTCTCATATCATCTACCTGTCAGTAAACCACTAACAATATACTGAAGAAAAACCTTTCTCTGAAATAAGCAAGCTTTGATACTAGTTGTTGGGAATTTTGGACTGCAAAATAGTGTTATGATTTAATAACAAACCCAATCATGCACATAAGATCTAAAAAATTCCCCAAAATCTATAACAGTGGAAGTATAAACTAGAATAATCCAAATCAAAACAAGGTACACACACATAACACAACATATACCATGGTTCACCCAATGTGGGCTATGCCCACCAAAGATAGAGATCTCATATATATAATATAACAAGAGTACAAACCAACTCTTCAATATAAGAGTACAATGCATCTCTCCAAGAGTATCTCCTCTCCTCTAGATCTCTAAATGGATCTCCATGAGTTCACTACAACCATGCCTCCAAACCACCAACATATCTCACATACCAGGAACTACTGCATCTCCCACTATGCAACCAATATCTCTTGTGAATCTGCAACTAAGACCTCTCACGTGGGTCTACTAGTGTGCAACCATGATTGTGCATCAAGAATTTATTTTGTCTCTCCATCATTGCATCAACTTGTGCAAACATAAAGAAAGCCTCATTTACAATATCTAGATCTACATGGATCAACAATACAACATGATCTCATGGATCTATGAATACAAGATCTCACAACAACCTGTGGATCTAACAATATAAGACTAGATCTACATGGATCTACAATACAAGATCTCACCAACATGTGGATCTACAAGAAGAAAATCTATGTGCTTTGCATACTATGCAAGCCATTACAATGAGACAATAAATACTACAAAGGAAATACAATAGAAGATGTTACCCTCTTCTCACCATTCAGATGTACTTGTTATTTCCTTCTGTCCAGCTCCTCTCCATGGAAGCTCTGTCTTCATGTAACATGTTCTTTCTTTCTCTTCTTCTTCATCCTCTCAATCTAGGAGAATCAAGGATCTAACTCAATCCTTCTCTTAATTCTACTCTTCTAACCCTAGCTTTCATGCTTATATAGGCA
Organism: Taxus wallichiana var. yunnanensis; assembly: GCA_018340775.1. Classification (NCBI taxonomy): domain Eukaryota; kingdom Viridiplantae; phylum Streptophyta; class Pinopsida; order Cupressales; family Taxaceae; genus Taxus; species Taxus wallichiana. The sequence continues at coordinate 775,287,049 of CM031240.1, forward strand.
TATACAAACTTAGGGCACTTAGCCATGCAATTACAATCAATAGATCTGCTTTAATACTAAATTTAGATATAATTCCCGTGAGTTAAATAAAACACTCACACACTGAGTAGACACCGATTAGCCTAACTAATGTCATTTCCTACTTTCGACCGATGCCGGTCATAGAAAAAGATTCCGGTCCCTTCATAATTGATTCCGGTTATTGTGTAACCCAATCACTTTGTAATGCATGCTCCAGTGAAGCTATTTAGCTCCACAATCTAACATATAGAAGATAACTTCCTCTGGAGGCCTAAAAAGGCCATTTTGGGCCATTCTAGAGCTAATCAAACACCATATGAGAGAGTTCAAGAAATATATTAAGAATTTGGAGGTGATTTTGGGGAATCTTGTAAGTTTTGGAGGAAATTTAGGAAGATTTAGGAAAATTTTTCTCATTCAAGGACAATCTTCTCAACAATGGGTTTTCTAGGTGCATGGAACAAACACTCTAGTAGTGAAATCTAACTTATTTGGATGATTTCGGGAGCTCTGTAAGGATTTATGAGGAAACAAAATAGTAATTCGAATGATATATGAATCATATACATGTTGGTAACATCCATTTTTCTATAAGACTTGAAGGTTTCATGAAGAATTTAAAAATAGTGTAGTTGCCCCTTTCGGTTCCAGGACAAAAATGGCCATATATTTGCAAGCTTCGAATGGATAGTATAATAAATATACTATTTTTATCGGGGGTGAGGATCTCATGAGGATCTGGCCAAAATTTGTGAGTTGAAAACACCTTCCTAACACCCCTGGTTTTGTTTTTTGAGTGACAACACTTCTAACATGAAAAAGTGGTAAACAATGAGTTGCTTTATGAGTTAAAAGTATGTTTCTAAAACTTAAAGTGATGAAATAAGTGTTTAGAAACATTGTTATGAGATCTACATTGTGATGGGAATAGGATTCTCTCTTCTAATTACAAATAAAGAGTGAGGATCACTCTCTTACTTTTCTAGGCCTCCGAAATTCACCCTAGTGATCACAAATCAACTCCATGATGCTCAAAACATTTTTTGATTATATGTCAGTTACAAAAATAGGTATTCACCCTGTAAATGGAAGGATTTCTCACTAAATGATTATATTTTTATGTGGCCACTTATTGGATTGAAATGAGGTGGTTGCTTATGTCCTTCCTCCTTTGAATCGTGATCACACTACAAGGTTCAAATGAGTGTTTAAGAACACTATCAAATAAATTACATCAAGTGAAAATAAGACGATTTATCATTATTGGATACATGTTTATATATATTAATATTATCCTCTTACCCTTCCTAGATTCATAATTCTCCTCACATAGAATCAACTTTAGGATGCTCATACACTTCTTTGTTCATATGCCTCTCATGGAGGTATATGATGTGTTGATCCTTCACACATGATGGTCCCTGAATACCTCGGTAGATTGACTAGCTCAGCTTGGATTGTTCCTTGAAGAGGTTTTACCATGATTGCAAAGTCAAGCTATGATGATCCTTAACTTACTCCATGAGATTCCCATTTCTTCTTTGAATAGGATGATACCCTTTTTAATTTCACAATTTGCTTCCCGAACAATATGTCACATGAGTGGAAACATGTTTATAGTATATAAACACCTCTTCACTCGATTTATCCTCATGGAAATAGGTTTCATCCTCTATATGGAAGGATTGATCCTCAATGATACCTAAAGAAAAATTTAAGGGTGAGCTCCATCTTCTTGAATCGCAATTGCATTGAAGAAATATGAAATCCACTTCGAATCGCAAGAAGTGAGCATATCACCTAGTATTGATTAATTATTTAGAAAAACTCTCAAGAGATATGCATTGTTTATGGGGAATTTGTCTTTCACTTATTCTTATTGAATTAATTTATCACCTTTTCTTATCTCGCACTAATTTACTTCCAATGTTGACTATGTTTTCTTAATTCTCACTTTTTCTCACCTAAATCTTAATCTTATGAGCATATTAGGCATCCACAGATCCGGGTTATTAAAGAAGAAACTTAAATTTAATCCTCCTAAAGATTATTCAATAAATAAATCAGTCAAGAAAGGTGTGTATGATAATAAATATGAATTTTCTCTCTATCAGGTTATCTAAACTTATATTTTGGGGTTTCAACAAGAAAATCTTAATATCTCAATTGATGAGGAGTCTTAGAGGATAAATCTACCTAGAATTGGGTTATAAAACTTAGGAGTCTTCTTGAGTCACACCATTGTGGAGAACACCCTTTTGATCAATTTTCTCCACATGGAATTAGAACTTGAAGGTGAATCACATGCTCCAAACCTCCATAATGTATTGATCTCATTACCAAGAACTAATTAAGTGCTTAGAAACACTCTTTGGAGGTATGCATTGTTTGAGAGTATGAGATGAGTTCTAGCATCACATCCGGTGGCCTTGGATCAAAGTGGATGCTCCCAAAATGTAAAGGATTATTCAATATTTTTAGTGCCTACTTCTTTTCCTCCTAAATCCTTATGGAGATCCAAAATCAGCTAGATAAGTCAATGTTCATAATTTAACTACTCATTCCTTGCACCTGAAAACCCTTTGTTGAACACATTGTCCTTGAATTATCAAACATTTCCAAAATATTCATAAACTACTTTCATCACCTTTAAGGATCTCCAATACCACCTTTGGATGATGTAGAGATTTTTATAACCCTCCCGAAGGATTACACAAGCTATGAAATCGCCAAAATTAGCCTTTGTAGGCTTGTAGGAGAATAAGTATTTTATTGCACTTCATTGAATGGAATAATGGAGGTCTTCTTATACCTTTTTGAAAACTTACACATGTTCACTAAATGCATTAGGATTGTCTTCAAGGACAAGGTGATCATGATATAGGAGGAAAAACATGCTCCATGGATTAGATCCTCTACTCCACTGACACCTATTGTGACATATTTACATTCTCCCCTTTCTATTTATCCACATGTTTATAAAAATATTCCATCCTTGAGATCACCTCCATTTCTTCTCTCCATTATTTCCTCCACCATACTATGTAATGCAGTCGGGTTTCACATGACTTAAAGATCTTGGACATGATATTTAATATTATAGCACCCATCGACAAAATATGAAGAAAATTGAAGTGACAGCTAGGAGAGATCAAAAAAGAATCCAATCAACCTTATCTACACCAATATATTTCTCTCATTACGGATTTTATCAAATGTAAATGATATTTTTAAGATTATCTATCACAAGCAACAAATCTAATATTAATCTCCTCATGCACAAAAGTGAGGGCCTTGTTGTCATGCAAAATGTATAACATGAAAAATTGAAACTTTGAGCATGAAAACTAAGCAAATGATTGAAAATCATGTTTCCCAAGGATAATTTTAGCACACGCTTGAATATTCGTTAATTCATGAATATTACTGATTTTTGAAATTTGAAATTAAAAATATTTAGGGTACAAGCTAGGACCAGTTCACCAAAATTTTTTAGGTAAAAGTTAATTATAGGGGTCAATTCACCATTCCCACAAAATATAAATTCAAAAAATTCACCCGAATAAAGTCAGTGGTAGCATATTTTTATGCATCTTTTGGTAGCATAAAAAATGCTATCGACTTACAATAGATAGTTATGTTGTTGGGTGGTAGCATAAAAATGCTTTTGGCCGATAGCATTTCTTATGCTACTTGTCTGAAAAAAATAATATATGTTATCGACATTAGCATAAAAATATGCTATTGATTTGGTAGCATATAAAAAAGCTACCATCTAGTAGCATTTAATAGTGATTTCATGATGTCTTGATATTTTCCATTTGTGCGAAAGATAATTTTCCTAGATTCGCCAAATATTTTTAAGGATTTTTTTTAGAGGGACCCTTAAAATTTTCCCCTGATGTTTCCCATGATTGAGGTGAAATTTGCATTATTTTAATGTAGTTTTGAGGTTAATAACATGGAATTAATTCTCATACATTCTACCAAGTTTCATGGGGTCAATCCTTCTATCATGAGGATTAAACCTATCTACATGAGGAGTAATTTAGAAAGAGGGTATCTAGAAATTATAATCATGCTTCCACTCATGTGACATCTTGGTCGGGGAGGTGAATTGTGAGATTAAGAAGAGATAATCATGTTCAAATGTTAAATATGAGGCTCAAAGAGTAAGTGGTGATCATCATATCACGACTCTACGTTTTTGTCCAAATATCTTCAAGGAACAAATCAAAATGAGCTATTCAAACTACCAAGGAATCCATGATCATCATGTGCGAAGGATCAAGAAGCCTCCTATTCACATGAGAGGGATATGAGAAAGAAGTGTATGAGCATCATAAATGTTATTCCATTGAAGGATGATTTTGAATCTAGGAAGGGTAAGAGTATGGCCTTCATATGGAGATGTTTTCATGTGAATTTACTAACCAAAAATGCAAAACTTAAACCATGAAAACCAAGACAAATGTAAAATATTGCTCCCAAATCTTCCCGAATCCTCGTCAGCCCAACCTACTTCCTATTCCATTATGATTTTTTTCCTTTAGTGAACATCTATAATTTTTCAAAAAGGTGTAACAAGCCCCATTATTCCATTCATGAAGTGTAGTAAAAGATTAATTCTCCAATAAGCCTCAAAAAGGCCTTTTTTGCTATTTTAGAGCTTATGTGCATCGTCTAAGAGGGTTTTAAAATTTATTAAGTATCTAGAGGTGGTATTTAAGATACTTTAAGGACTTGGAAGGTGTTTAGGAATATTTAGGAAAGGTTTGATCATGCGCAGGGGTAGTCTACTCAAAAGCGGGTTTTTAGGTGCAATGAATGAGTAGTCAAATTATGAACCTTGACTTCTCGGACTAAATCCGAGAGATCCGTAAGGAGTTAAGAAGAATAAAATTAGGCACCATAAATTTTTAGAATCCTCTAAATTTTTGGAGTATTCATTTTGATCCAAGACCACCAAATATGATGATATAAATCACCTCATACTCTCAAGCAATGCATACCTCCCGAGAGTGTTTCTAAACACTTAATTAGTTCCTAGTAATGAGCTCAAGTACATTATGGAGGATAGAAACATGTGAATAAAATTCAATTTCTAATTAAATGAGGATAAAATTGATAAAAAGGATGTTCATATGTTGTATGCATGTTTCGACTCAAGTAGTATCTTGATCAAGGAGGTGAGTCGTAAAGTGAAACTGGGTGTCCTCATGTTCAAGAGTGAAATGTAAAGCTTGTGCAATAAGATTAAGTTCATCATGTATTAAAACCTCATACAACACCTTATAGTGTGTTCACACCTTAAAGGAGGAAGCATATGTAGTTACATAATTTCATTTCAATAGGTGGTCATAGGACAAGAACTTCATTTAGGAGAAATCCACTATTTGCAAAGTGAGGACCTATTTCAATAAGTGAAATACAAGAATAAAATTTTTAGCTTCATAGAATTGAATATTGGTCATATAAGTGAGTTGTGAAATCCTAAAGATGTAGGAAAGTGATCCTCATATCTTAATTCTTGCCTTGTTATCAAAAGAGATATCATGTTCCCATCACAATGCAGATATCATAACAATGTTTCTAAACACTTATTTGATGCTCTAGAATAATTCATATCTCAAGGAAGAAGGATATTTTGATCATCTTCATCCTCAAAATACCAAAATATTGAGTTTTGACCATTTTGGACTCACCTTGTTCAGATCTAGCCTCATACTCTCCAATGAGCAACTACTCCGATTTGTCATGTTATATATGAAAATTTATTTTGTGAGATGTCTCTTGGTAGGTATTATTAAACCTTCAACATCATCATAGACCTCATTTTTATTTTTGTTTGAAAATTATCCCGAATTATTTTCTTTCATACTCACCAAATCATGTTTGACCCATTGTATGTTATGACTTAGCTAACATAAAATTTCACTCTATTGAATAGAGATTGCACAAAAATTTGTGGGAAAAAAGGAATAATCATCATTATCATCATGGGGTGTAACAATAATCTCCATGATGGAGGTACACATCGGAGACTCAAGCACATTCATTCCATCCTGTTCATTATTGATAGAATCTTCTCCACCAAAAGGGAAAAAGATTCCTACTTATTTAGAAATTCTTCACATTGGGTCTAGAGGAAATGGTTAAATAGTTGGAACTAATGTTTCAAAATATCATTGAATATCACCCTTTTTTCTTCATGAGTGGTATCATTCTCAATAGATTTGAGTACTTTCATACTCATACACTCACCATTGACAACGCATTTTTCCACAAATGGAAAATAGAAATATTCATTTTCATAATTATGTTCATTATTTATTCCTTCAATTTTTTTCCTCTAACCTCCTTTTCAAGCTCCTAAAATCATCCAAAGGCTTTAGTTTTCACCATTCGGATATTCATTCCATGCACCAAGAAGACCCTATATTACACACTTTGTTATCATCGAATCACAAAGCACCCTGGGACGTTGATCGATTTCTAGTTTGATCGGCCTAAGCATCCAGTGTGATTGGATAACATGGGTACCATCTCCAAGTTGTGGGACTTGCTTCTTGAGATAGACCTCCGAGAGAAAGCCGGTTTTTGCTCCTAAACTACACGCCACAATCTACTCCAGTCACAGCAAAGCTAACTGTTTCTAGTCTAAAATTCCAAGGGACCAGGAGAGAAAATGCATAAAATGAAAGCCTACACTAAAGCGGTGATACACCAAAAAGAGGGTGAGAGTAATCTCCAAATGTGTGAAATACTGAGGCAAAGTGCACACTAGAAGAGGTGATGACAGTTCACCATAATCCAAAAAATGCATTCACAAAGAATATTCCAAGCACACACAATGATAATGAATTCCTCGCAAGAACATAATAAATAGACACAATATACTTGTAGAAAGATTAAAGGGGCAAGAAGAATGCAAGGAAACACAAGAAGGGAAAATATATCCACAACCGATATTTTATTGCTTCATGATATGCACATTTCAATCTATTACAAGATAAGGGCCTCGGATCACCATGCAAGGAGTCCACTACAAGGGGCTCTGCAACACACCGGTTTCACAAAGCAATTTTGACAGAGCTTTGTTACCCAAAACTCTTCCTCTACAATGAGCCCAATCTCCAATTTATAGGAAAATGAGAAGGAGAAGAGAAGAGAAAATGGAAATCCCGAAATCTGTCCTTCAACCACCTAAGAGGCATTAAATTGAGTGGAATGGTTATACATTACTTGCAAAAGGCTCCCCATACTGTCCCATGTGTCAGAAAGCAGAGAAAGAATGATGACCATGCCTCTTAATTGCACTCCCAGCCTACCAAATAAAACACTATTGAATCCGGCCACGTTTTCTTAAAATCTCAATCAATTTCTAATCAAATCCAGAATTTCTTGATTGTCGTGCATCAGGCTTGGAACCACGATTCCAACGGTACCAATTTTGTGCGATTTCGTTGACAAATGCAAAAGTTATGGCCTTCTCGAAAGTGCGCGGCATTGTTTTGGGCCTGGCAGGCGTTTTCTGTCATTTGACGGGAATGAGCATTGATTGACTAGAGCCGAATATGTTTATTTTATTTAAATATATCTACCCTCATTAAAAATAAGAAATCTAGTTTTTGTGGCGTAGAGGACGTCGTGCTCGTTCCAGAAAGTCCAATTTTATGAAAATCGGAGCTCGGAGTCAAAAGTTATGGCCGTTTGAAGTTTCCGGACCAAACGTTGACTTTTCTTCCCTGCCTTCGGCCATTTCGGATTTTCGCGTCCCGGATGTCCCTTTGTCCCATTTGGCACAGTGCTGAAATTTCCCATTTCGGCCGATCCGCCAAGTTCACAGATTTTCGCCCAATTGTCCCATTTACCTTGGATCCGTTTGTTCTCATTTCGGCCGATCCGGCTGGTTCGCGTACTTTCAGCCCACGCGTCCCAGACTGTTTTGGGCTGCCTTGACTCATTTCGCCTGGTTCGGCCGGTTCGCGTCTTTTTGTCCCGCTTGTCCCAAAGGCGACCCTCTTAGCAGTTAGCCAATTTTTTCCATTTTTTGGCCAGTTCGGATTTCCGCGTCCCGCGCGTCCTTTTGGCCCGGATGTCCCATTTGCTTTCGGACCGTCTGGCGGCCTTTCGGCCGGTTCGCGTCTTTTGTCCCAACTGTCCCAAATGCTGCGAGGACTAGGACTTAGCCATTTTTCGTGATTTTTCCTGGCCCGAGCTTGTTTTTGCAATTTTTTCACATTTTCTCAGAACTTGCTCTCTTCTACTTGGACAGGGGAGTTAGAAAAATATGAGGGGACCCTAGAAACATGAATTTTTTTCCCTGACTCAATCTATTTGCCTGGGACTAAAGAATTTGATGCATGTTATCAAAATTACCTTGAGGGTGAATTTTGGATAACACACACCTTATCCTTGAATCAAATTTTCTTTCCTAAACTTTCCTAAACCTGGTCGACATCTTCAATACTCTTTGACATCATGCTCATATTCTTTGTTATTTCCTAAATTCTCTTAGAGGATGTAGAATGAAAAAAATGACTTTTTAGGCCTCAGAGGAAGTATTCTTTCATCAATTCACAATGAATTCATCAATCATCTTGGGTGATCATCCCTGCACACTAAAACTAACTTGAAAATATTTTTAAGACTCCCTTTTTAATATGGAGTGAGAGTTAAACTAAGGGAAATCTAGCTAGAGGAAGGATTCACAATGATAGGGAAACATGATTTTCAATCATAGGCTTAGTTGTCATGCTCAAAGTTTCAATTTTGCATGTTATAGATTTTGGATGACAACATGTCAATAACTAATAGAGAAGGCCAAAAAACCTAAATAATGACTATATTATTTCCAAAAATAGATATTGAATATAGAATTTAAACACTAAAATATTTAGGCTAAATTCTGAAATCCCAAGAAAATACATATTTATTGACCATATTAGAATATGAAAAACTATATTCTAAATCATGGCTTATGGAGATGCGAGACTAGTTCCATAAGATGTAGAGTGATCCTAATTTATTATATTTACTAAAATAAATTTAAAGTATAAGAAATAATAAAGTATAAATATTAATAAATGAAAATCTTATATCAAGTTATAACTATTAATTTTTAGATATATAGATCCCAAAAACACATATATAACATTAAGAATAGGAATGTGAGCGTGTTATAATGTGCTCCCATTTTAGGCTTGGTAAATATCAATCTTAGTAATTCAAAACACGATCACATTTTCCCAAAATGCATTAATGTTTTGCTTTAAATAAAAAAATTGGCCAATTTTTTTGTTCCCTATCTCCGTGCACTTTCCCTTCGCAATATTCTCTTTTCCTCCTTTCACGAGTTCTACTTGGATCTCATTCTCCATCATCCCTCTTTTAATATCTTCTATACGCAATACCATAACCTTCACCAATAGTTGTTCATCTAATTTTTCCTTCGATAAATCTCAACTTATTATCATAATTCCTTCCGAATACTACATTGATCATCACTTATGTTTTTATCTCCATGCATTCCTTTAAGATATACATAGATCTATCCTCCTCTTGTGCTATCTTCATTGTATAATACTGCATATTTCTTCTTCGATCGCTCTTCCTCCATCACCTTTGATGAAAATTCTTATATTTCTCATCCCTTTTGTTATATATCTCCATTTCCATGTATTCCTTTATCTATACACTCTTCCTTTCCCCTCTACCGAGATCTCCAGCTTGGTGTAATGTATCTCACCTTTTTTATCAAATGGGATCCGTACGTACCCAATATTGTAGGGTTCGCACGCCGGAACAATGTTACACGTGCCCCAATGATGATACAGGTCTCCTCACAAGGTGTTCGAATTCGGAAAAACTCTCCAAGTATGCGTTAACATCCCGCATTCCCCTTTAGCCACCGTATGCTTTAATTTTTCCTTCCCACTCTTTTCCTTTGCTTTTCGGTCTTCAAGTGATGAAACCACCACCCTACTTGGCGGCGATCTCATGACCGGGCCGCGTGCAGTGGGCGGCGGTCCTCAGAACCGCCACCCCGCTCGTGGTGACAAATCCTACACATGTTTTTCCAGAATGTTTCTTTTATTGCGGATCACGTAAAAATAAACATTCACCAGCTTTCTTTCACCTCCTTTGCTTGTATTTATGATTCTAGTTCCCTCGAATAGTGTTTTTCCATTGTTTATGGTTAAAGAGATCAAATTGGTTTTCACCTTTGGGTAAATGGGATTCTATAAATAGTTGGCTTGTGCTCAAGAAAATGGCCCCTCAAATTTTCCTCTTAATTTCTCATTGCAATAGCTTAGTCTTTCAATTTTTCTTACGATTCATAGTTTTCATTTGTTCGCATGCATAGTTTAGTTGTTTTGTTGTTTAGAAGCCATATATTCTCCTTATGCTAGTGTTGTTACTGTTTCATCCAATCAATTGGAGTAGGATAGTTTTATTTTCAGTAGGAAGCCATTAAAGTTGCAGGTTTTGTTCGTAAAATAAGATAGTTTCAGGGTTACGGACGCTTTATGTTGCATAACTCGTAATAAATCCTGTTAGGAATCGCATAAGCTAACCTCTGTTCTCTTGGGCTATCCCTCTCCTACTCGCATTATATTTAATATGCATCCTAAGATGCCATTATTTTGATACCAACTTCTGTTGATGCTAACATCACATGCTTTTCCGGATTCATGTGAGCATGAAGGAACGAGGAGATCACACTGCGAGGGACAAAGCCATACACAACCAGATTCACCAATGTTCTCGCAAAGTCTAGGTTCAAGATTTCAAAGTTCTGATTAAAACATATCAAATAGAGTAGTCAATCATTTCATTTCGTTAATCTCACTTTTGATATTGCGGGAAGTGTGGGGATTGATAGTTTCTGAGAAACTATGATTCACTCCTCACTTCTGAGGTAGGATCAAGAGTCTTTCAAATAGAGTAGATCAGTTATCTAGTTATTTAGAATAGATCTACAAACTGCGTCAGACAAGTAGCTATACTCGGTTGCTTTGTTTGTTTTAATTGTGTTATTAGTTTAGTTATCAATTTCTAGATATATTAGATAATTGCTCTTTTAAATTTCATTCGTAGTTTATCAATAAAATCAGATTTAGGAATATACATAGATATATCTTGCGTAGTTAATTTATTTTGTCATTAGTTAGCTTTATATCATTTCCTTTTGCATGACAATCACGAGACCTAGAGAGCCCAAAGAATATGTATTTGAGCCAATCATGCCTCAACCCAATCTTGTTACCGCAATAATCGATATAGATCGGAATCTCGTAATTCAGTCTTCCAAACAACAATAGACTTATAACATACCAATTCACGGTTAAGAGGGTTGAACATTGAAGACGACCAAGCACATACGTTTTGGTCAAACCAGCCAAACTACAAAGTTACCCTAGATAAATATCCGCATGACTGTAGAAGGGTTTAAAAGTTAGCAAACGTTCGCTTGTGATCCTTTGGTTCCACATGACCCATGACGCAGAGTCACTCTCACGGACATAGATACTAGTTTAAGAATTCAGGTTGCAAGAACGCCTGTAAGATACTCTGAGAAGATTACACAACTGTTAATTCTGAACATAGAGGCTGAAAAGGCATATGACTACTGGATACTAGGGATTAAAGATTGATTTCACGTATGACCATAACAGTCCACAACAACCAAGAATATACGATTGTGATCCACAAATACCACAACCCAACGAGTCCATAGGTCAATCCAATGTTGATCTTGGATTACGCACATTAGTATTAGATCCACTCCACTTCCACCTACCATTATCACACACGCTTATCCTTGTTAGGACGTAGCATGCCTAACGAAGCTAAGAATTTTGGACTAGACTAGAAAATCGACCATAGAATCCACTATATATCCATCATCCATTTTCATGACCATGTCTGGAGACACACACAAAATAGTCCCGTGTCTTTTCCACGCATCCCACAACCCATAGATCGAATCACGCCAGAGCTTGATATTGATTGGAGCCTTCGATCATTCATCCTCTCCGATCGGTCTATCACACCAGTTCAGGTTAGGAGGGCCTTCTTTGCCTTAGATTCATAGATTCCATTAGTGCGTGTCGAAGACATAAGGCTGCCCAATTAGTTTGTCCATACCCAACGTATTCCATCCCCATTGGCTGTCTCGGCATGACCTCGGGAGGTCGGGTGCGAGGAAGAGTTACTTGTAGATTCTCACGCTTGCTTGTCACTTTTCCATCATACAAAATTGGTGAACCCGACGTGAACTTCTTACTTTCTTTTTCGAGTCATATTTCTACTTGTCCATCGCATTAGTATACTTTGCATCTTTCCTACCTCATTAGCCTTCACATCAGCTTCACCAACAAAATTGGTGAACCCGACGTGAAACAAACAACGTTTTCATATTTTCCACCTCATTAGCCTTTGCATCAGCTTCACCAACAAAATTGGTGAACTTGGAACAATTGCTTCACTCTCGCCTTTTCTCTTTTAGTGTTTCGTCTTCTTTCATCCACCTTCGCTCTTTCCCATTATTCTGCGGGTATTCATATACCCCCCGAATATGTCGGGATTCGATGCATATGGCAGACCTCTCCTAGGTCTTGAGGCATACTACGATCAACTGAATAGACAGCCATCACCCTTGCTCTCAGCATGGGGTGACAATTATTCAGCTAATCGGTTATCAACACGAACTCCACCTCCAAGGACTAGATATAGTTCATCTTTCCAAATAGAGGAGTTGGATCAACTCACTCAAACGCAACAAACAGGCCTTTAGGCTCAAATAACATGATGTTTACGGGATAATTTTGTTCGTCTCCGAGGTGTTGCTTAGACCACAAATCGAGTAGACAAACAAATCCATACTGTTCATAGATGATGAACATTTAGCACATTATGCCAGGAATGAACAACGCTCTCGGAGTATGTACCCACCTATAGGAAGTTTACAAACACAACCCGAGGTCTCGTTTCAAGAAAACACCTCCATGCCGCTACCTATAGGAAATGCCCTCGGTGAAACTTGGCAAGGAAATGATCAGTTCATATCAGGGTACCACATGCCTATACAACCTTAGAATATACAATGAACCCCACTAAGGCAGAGTACTGTGACTTCACCAAATGAAGTCATCTCAACTTTAGTAGAAAAGGTTAGAGGATTAGAACTTGCTCAAGCAAGTCAAAATTCTCAATTCATGCAAGTAGGAATTTCCAATCCTCCACATCATCCTAGCCAAGTAGACCTCCTCATAGGAATAGGCACGTTGGGCATGCCTCCTTAGTATTCACAACAAACACCAACTAGAACCACCGTTTCTAACACCGTTCCAGTGGAAAATATGATACCTCCTGGTCTAGTACAAAATAACCCATTCCTAGGCAATACCCCTCCATACGTAAACATGTATTCCAAATCACCACAAGGAGATATGTTCTCTTCTCCCAGCATGTTCGCTCAACCACAAGGATTTCCTTATGTCCCTACAAACGCATACGCTACGTTATATCAACAATCCCTTTCCACCTCCGCTCCTCGTGAGGAACCATCAATGGTCGAAACCTATGCGATAGGGACTTATTCGAGAATATTTGAAAGATCCCTTGGGCTTCACTATATGAAGCGTCATGCTTCCAAGACCTCTTCCCGATTTTCCTAAATACAAAGGTGAGGGAGACCCGAATGCACATATCAAGGCCTACGCCACACCCATTCGAGAAGCTGCTCCTTGGGATGGGATTGTTGCTAAAATATTCCCCAAAACTTTAGAGGGCATCACCCTTGATTGGTATTACAGAATACCTGAAGCATCAATACATTCATTTAAACAACTCGTTTAAGAGTTCATTAAGGTTTTTGACATGAACAAGCCTGTTAAGAACAAGAATCGGGAATTCTCGCACATTAAACAAGAACACAATGAATATGTTGCTCACTTCATCCAAAGATGGCGTACATTCCTTTATTCTTTGGCCAGTGCTCCAAACATGGACCAAATGGAACTATGTGATTTGTTCCTTCATTCTCTCAGTAGAGAGGTGCAGGAAGAATTCCAAAAGTTCCCACTAAGGACTTACAATGAATTACTTGAGAGTGCCCTCCGAATAGATCAAGCGGCAATAGATAGTGGCTGCAAGATGTATGGAACAAACGGGAGGTTAATCACCCCTAGCCAGAATACTACGACTTATCTTACTACCACAAACGTCAATCAAGGACCTAAAATCCTTAACAAAAATCGTGGCGCAACAACCGATGGAGTAAGTGACCAAGCTAAAAAAGCCAATGTTGTAAATACTCCACCGGTTAACAATCAACGAAACAACAATTTTACCCCAACAATCAATACAGTGGATTTTAATCATCCACAAAACAACAACAACAACGAAAGATCCGCATACGGGGTCCAAACCAAAACTTAAATGGATATCAAAACCAGAATCAAAACCAAAAACAAGTGCAAAACTTTAATCCTAATGGTCAACGGTTTAATCAGCATTTTGGACCACAATATACGCCAAACCAGCAACCTAGGAATTACAATCCTAACTCGTATTGTGGTTTCCACAAAATTCGAGGCCATGACACTAGAATGTGTTGTGATTACAATAAATTCATGCAATGTTTGCCAGAGGAACAAAGACAACTTTTCATAGATATGTTCTTAGCAGATCCTGCATCACTAGCACCAAATACTTTTACAGGGGTAGTTTCCCCTCAAAATGCACCCCTCAAGATCTTTAACAATCCGCTCCCAAATCACAATAACAACAAATTAAATCTGAATGGGACGAACAAGGGTGTAATGGCAGGAAACAATGATCATGAAGCCTCAACTTCGCTAAATCCACCTATTGCACCACAATTAGGAAGTCAGCCACGACCCAAGATAGTCGGCTTAGTGGAGTTAGACACTGAGCTACCCGTAGAAGCCGTAACAAGGACACGAGAGTATTCCTCTCAAAGCCAAGTCCAAGTTACCCGCTAGAGGCAGATAACATCCAACAAATATTAGTAAAACCCGTAGGTGCCTATGATTTAATTAATGACCTAACGAAGACCTTCTCTCACATCTCCTTTTTGGACTTACTAAAGAACTCTCCGCCTTGCATGTGGCTACTCTTTTAGAAGCATTAGGTTTAGGTCATTTAATTAACATCACTCCACCTCCCGAAACATAGGTAAACCATATAGACTTTGATATCCACCCTCCTGGGGCAGCCGGATAGGGATACCAAGTTTATTTTTGAAATAAACAAAATGCCAACAGACGCTGAAATCTCACACAGAGGTGATCCACCTTACATTTGCAAGTGTGGGTTTATAACAATTACGTTAAACACGTAATGGTTGATGATGGGGCAGTAGTTACCATAGTCCCCTTCTCTTTCCTTCAAAAGATAGGGTATGGAGAAAAAAATTGTTCCACGACTCGGAATATACTAAGAGGCTATGATAGCCTTAAAGCCACATCGATTGGAACTATAGTACTACTAGTCACCATAGGACCCAAAACAATCTCGACCGACTTTTATATTATAGATTGGGAAACCAACTATAATATGATCCTCAACCGACCATGGATACACCATATGAAGGCAATCCCTTCTACGTTATTTCAAGAAGTAAGATTCTTGCACTTAGGAAAGATATTCGTAGCCAAAGGTGATCCAAAACCATTCGATATACACCTAGCTGACTTAAAGAAAATACTGGGCGTTCACTCTGAGTTTGAACTCCCAACAAACCAACTTAATAAACCAACCGACTTAAAACCGGAAGGAAAGTTGGTACCTACAATAGAACTAGAAACTATGAGCCCAATCAAGACTATCCCAACCCTCAAGGATGAGGCTAACATTGTCGAAACAGTATCATTAGGAACTACTACAAAAATTGTTGAATTGTTAGAACAGGATCTACCAATTTTCCTACCATTTGATTCTGTAGGTATGGGATATACCCTAGGAGTTGGTTCTCTTCCAAAGAAGAACTCGCATGGTAGAAAGTAACCGAGCGTAAGAAAGCGACGTAGCAAATGTCCCAACGTCCATCTTCCCAACTAAATATTGGACTCTCCATTTCGATGGAGCAAGATGTCGTTATGGGGCTGGGGCAGGTGTGATCTTTACTTCTCCCAAGGAAAGATCCTACCATTTTCCTTTAAACTAAATTTTGAATGTACAAACAATGGCGTGGAGTATGAAGCCCTCCTCCTTGGCCTCATCATATATGAAAGGATCGGTGCTAATAACATCAGAGTATTAGGAGACTCACAATTAGTAGAAAACCAAGTCTCTGAGGTATATGAGACCTAAGTTGAACACTTACAGACTCTACAAAACAGCCGTATTAACTTTGAGCAAAGATTTTGACTTCATATCCATTGAAGCAATCCCACGAGAAAAAAATATTCTTGCAGATTCTATAGCAACCTCAGCATCACGCTTCACTCCAAACAGTGAGTTGGAAGATACCCGTTTCATGGTATCCCTTCGCATACTGAACCATTAGTGAAAAAATGTCAAACCCTCTTTAACGAACATAGCTGAGAACAAATCTACTATCTTAGACCACGTTGATAGTGATAGAGCCACTCTTGATTACTTAAATGCCTATGCAGCGTTACATCTCACCCATCACGTGGTAGATTTGTCCTTAATCCCACATTCGTCTTCTTACTTTGGAAATCCCATGATAGAGCTTCCTCCCAAAAGGAGCTCAAAGCATATACACGGTAGAGAATGGAGATGATTTGGAACTACCTCTAGCTCGCCTCGTTTAAAGAAGGTAATGCTTCTTTAATCGAAGAAACAATTGATATTAACGGTGGAACGGAGGAAGAACGAAAGATCTTGAAACTAGGATCTTCGTTAACGCCAAAATAAATAGAAATACACACTCGAATCTTCAAAGAACTATTATCCAAAATTCACCCCTCAAGGTAATTTTAATAGCATGCATCAAATTATTCGAGGTCGAGCAAGTAGATTGATTCAAGGCCCAAAATCATGTTTTTCGAGGTCTCCTCGGCTTTTTTCTAACTCTCCCATCCAAGAAGAAATCCCAACGAGTTAGAAAAATGGAAAAAAATGCAAAAATATGGTTGCATAGGACTGTTTTGAGGCATTTCGGTCCAAGGGTTCGGTCGATCGAGGTTCGTTGTACCAAGCTTGGGGGCGGGAAAAATGAAGAAAATCGGCTAATTCCTAATCCAGCGGTCAGGGCCGGGGACAGTTGGGACGTCGGGACGCGTGGGACGCCAAGAGCCGAATCGGTCGAAAGAGGAAAAAAATTGCCTAAGTCTTGTTTCGCGTGGTCCGGAACATCTCGGGCCAAAAGTATGCGTGGGACGTGGATCGGCCGGTTTGCGCAAGTCAATCCATTTCAGGTGGCTCGGAGATATTTGTCCCCGGGCAGTGCGGGACATCCGGGGCAAAAGTACGCGGAGGACGTAAACCGCCGATTCGGTCGAAAGCAGGGACTTTAAATGCAGGACGATTAGGCCAAAAGGAAATACGTGTGGGACGCGAAAAGCCGAAAAGAGACAAGGATTCCTCGGACGAATCAAAACGTGCCACGTGTCGGAAGGTTGAAAAGTTCTTTAAGTGTTTGGCGCGAGGTAAAAGCGCGCCCCTCGGGCCCGAGCCAATGAAATAGTGCCACGTGTCCAAGTGGTAAGAAATTAAGGAAGGGCCCGAAATAAATTTTCAAAGGATGACCCGTGGATGAATCAGAGCCTGACATGTGTCATCCAAGTGGCAGAGCGTGGAAAAAATTCAAATATTTTCCCGCCGATCCGTTTTGGCCTTTTTACGCCTAAATCTTCAAATTGCCATATCTTTCGATTGAGCTCGATTTTCACGTTCTTTATATCAATGGAAAGCTGGTGAAATTCCCTACATGATTCCATGGTCAATATTGCATTTTGGTTTAGTTTGGACAGAGAAAATAAAGTAATGTCTTTGGCGCGTGGTAATGGCGAGGCGACATTTCAACAACCGACTTTAGTGTAAAATACAGTTCGCCGCTTTTGCTAGGGTTCTCACCCACCGCCATAATGAGATGAATTAAATGCAACCTAGAAGTGGTTGGGGTAGATTTGGATTTCCTCTCTCTTCCCTCTCTCATTCTTCCTATAAATTGTAAGGAGGGGCTTCTTTCTAAAGAGGTTGTTCATCTTTTCAGCTCTGCCCTCCCTTCTTTTCTTCTCCAGGGTTGAAAATGGAGTTTGAACCTCCTCCCCTTCTCTGTAATGGAATTTTTGCCTTTTACCATTAAAATGATGTTCTGTGCAAACTTCTGAAGCAACAAAAACATGTTTTGTGATGCATCTGTCCATCCTTGCTCGTTCTTTGCTTGTCTTTCTTCTTGCCTCTCTTCATTGAAAGTATTTGTGCATGTTTTAATACTCATTACAGGTTTGGAGCTGTGTTCATGGAGTTTTGGGACATTTTCTATGTGAAATCTATCCTTGGGCCTGTGATGCATCTGTCCATCCTTCCCATTGCTCACCTCTCCTTGTTCCATGGCAGTTTTGATAGATGTTCAACATTTTCCTTCTCTGGTGTATCACCGTTTTAGTGTAGGCTTTGTTTTTCCCTTTTTCTCTCTCTCTGTCTCCTTGGCATGGTTAGATTAGGATTAGATTAGCTTGCCTGCACTGGAATAGCTTGTGGCAGGTAGTTTAGGAATAGGAACCAGCCTTCTCTGGAGATTCCTTTCTCATTTTTGCAAGTCCCACACTTGGAGAAAGGATTCCATGTTGTGCAATCACACTAGATGCTAGTATGATCAAACTAGAAATCGATCAACATCCAAGGGTGGCTGTGAATCTGCACTAATAGTTTTGGCACGCCCGGTGGGACCTTAGAGGTCTTCCACTTCATCTTTTGTAGGTTGGTGTGTTCCTATGAAGATTTCAGCCTTTGGAGGCACTTGCAAACACATCTGGTGACTCCATCGATCATGCAACCCATTTCGAAGTTTGGACCCATTTTCCATCCATTTCCATCCATATTTCTTTCCATCTCTTTCATTATTTTCCATTCCATGAAGTTGTGCAATCATGACTTCATTTCCATCATGGAATTCACATTTTTAACAATAGCAGCTATGTTTCCCACCTCCAACATGTTTTTTAAATCCTCGAAATCAGCATTTTGAACAAATTCAAAATCAGCATGCATACCCATATGAGCAGCAATGCCAAAATCATTTTGGCTATGGAGCTTTCCAAGAGCAAGAGTATGCATATAATGAAGACAATCATATGCAAGATGCTGGTCTGTTGGAAAAAATCCAAAAGATAGAGGTAAAGATGGTGCAGTCCAGAGCAACACTCAAATGAGAGCTTTCAGAATTGGTTGCAGGACTCCTTGTCCATGGGGAGGCCCTTTTCCAAGACACTTCAGCCCTCAGGAGAAGCTGGACTTCATGATGAAGATGCTGCCCCAACTTGCACAATGGACAGTAGAAATAGAGGCCTATACACTTGTTGTTGAACAACCTTGTCAATGGGTAAGTTATACACCATCATCTGGTTTTTCTCTTCCCATTACTCAAGCAGCATCATCTCATTTGGAATTGCAAATTCTAAACTCCCCATCTGCTGTCCCAAATGTTGATCCCATGTCTCCACCTCTCAGTCTTCCACCACACCTCAATTCTTCTTTCCTTTTTCCTTCCAAACAGTCATCCCCTCCACAAGAGCTAAAATAAATACGCTCTCCCCCAAAGAAACAAGAGGTTTCACCTCCTCTACCACCACAAAAAATTGCCAAATCAATTGAGTTACAACACATCCCTCCTCTTGCATTCCCGAATTCCATGTGGGGAAGAAGAAATTGCAAAAATCGGCCATGAAGGGAGAAAGAAGAGGAGCCCAACAGAAAAGAAATGACAGACAACTTGAGGGTTTGGGCTGCCAAATTTGGGATGGAAAAGATCCCCTTGATGGTTAAACCTATAGAAAAGGCTAAGGTTGAACAAATGGTGGTTAAGACTAATTTTGTGGCAGCAGAAGAAGAGCAAAAAGAAGAAGCAGATCAGCAGTCAGTTTGCTCAGAAAGTAGTGTCCATGTTGGCACTCTATTTGAAGGGAATGCTGATTCAATTCAAGTTGCACAATCAGCCATAAAGGAAGAAAGCTCAGAAGAAGATCTTGCAGTCCCAACTTGTCCTCTAGAGCAGCAGATTGAAGAGTTTGACTTGAAAAACTTCGTGCTAGAGGAAGAGTTCTATCAAGAGCAAGATTGTCTTCAAGTAGTAGAGAAAGGAGAAGTTGCTCCAGATCCAAAAGAAGAGGAGCACATTCTAGTTGTGGAGGAGAAAATTACAGATCCAAGGGCTTTGAGCACAAAGCAGGCTATAGGAGAACCTTCAGTTCTTCTTTCTACTTCACCTCTCTCAAGTTCTAGTACTGAAGAGGAGTTTGATCTCTCAAACTCAATGTTGGAGGGTGAAAGAAACCATGGTGGTCGATTCTGATCAAGAAGACACCATGGAGGAAGTGGAGCATTGCGCGCGGGACAGCCATGAGGCAGTTTATCTATCAGATTTGGAGGACTGTTTTGATGGAGAAGAGCTGGTTGAGTTTCCACCATTCTCTCTTTCATCATCCACATTCCAAACACTTGAGTCTGCTATCATGAAGGAGAACATTCATTTGCAGCAGCCTGCATCTTATAGCAGCTCTTTGGAACCAAGATTGGAAGATTTTAATCTTTCATGTCCTTCATTGGAGGAAGAGAAAGGGCACAAAGATTCTACCATTGCTTCCACACCATCCATTCAAGAAGGTCTACAAGAAGACTCCATTTTTGGAGTTGAAAATCAGAGCTATGGGCATATCAAATGGACCATACCTTGCCCAATCAGGTATTTGGCTTTATTGGAGCCAAAGGAGAAGTCACAACTAGTCATGCTTGCTTCTGAGCATGAGGGTGAGCTACAAAGTACCAAGGATCAGTTGTCATACCTCTTCAATCCAAATGTAGAGCAACTAAAAGAGGTATTGAATTTTCCTTCAGCTGATACCTTGATGATTTGGGTGGAAGACCAGCTTCTTGTTGATTTTCCATCCATCCAATCAGCCATGTTCAATGCCAAATCAATTGCATGGCTGCCACTTTTGAGAAAGGGAAGCTATTTCTCACAACCAATTGCAGGGTTTGTTTAGCTTGCCTTTGCTTCCAGTTAGAGTAGAGTAGGTAGGTTTGCTTTTAGTAGAAGAAGTGCTTGTGCACACTCTGCATGTTCCATTTGGAGCATGTATGATTTTCAGTTCTATACATAGTTTTTGTGGTGCTGGTTTTGCTCTTGCAGTCCATTTCAGTGGCATTTTGGTGAGAACGACTCCATTTCAGTGGGTTTATAAGTGGCTCAGAGAGGAGTTTTCAAAGTTCAGATCAGTTTCCAGGTTATAACTCATGAGTCCATGCCCAATGGATGCTTCAGGCAACTGGTAACATCATCTAGCAGGGAGATGACCCCCATTGAGTCGCCAAAATTGTTATCCAAAATTCACCCCTCAAGGTAATTTTGATAACATGCATCAAATTATTCAGTCCTGAGCAAGTAGATTGATTCAAGGCCCAAAATCATGTTTTTCGAGGTCCCCTCGGCTTTTTTCTAACTCTCCCATCCAAGAAGAAATCCCAACGAGTTAGAAAAAATGGAAAAAATGCAAAAATATGGTTGCGAGATTTGTTTTGAGGCATTTCGGTCGAAGGGTTCGGTCGTGCGAGGTTCGTTGTACCAAGCTTGGGGGCGGGAAAAATGAAGAAAATCGGCTAAGTCCTAGTCCAAGTGGTGCGGAATAGTTGGGACGTCGGGACACGTGGACGCGTGAAAAGCCGAATCGGCCGAAAGAGGGAAAAATTTGCCAAAGTCTTGTTTCGCGCGATGCAGGACATCCGGGCCAAAAGTACACGTGGGACATGGATCGACCGGTTTGGCACAATTCGGTCCATTTCGGGCGGTTTGGAGATATTTTTCTCGAGACAGATGCGGGACATCGGGCAAGAGTACGCGGAGGACGTAAACCGGGCCGATTCGGTCGAAAGCAGAGGACTTTCGCCCGGTGACAGTTAGGCCAAAAGTACACGTGGGACACGAAAAGCCGAAAAGAGACAAGGAGGCCCACGAATGAATTAGAACGTGCCATGTGTCGGAAGGTTGAAAAGTTGCTTTAAGTGTTTGGCGTGAGGTAAAAGCACGCCCCTCGGGCCCGAGCCAATAAAATAGTGCCACGTGTCCAAGTGGCAAGAAATTAAGGAAGGGCCCAAAAGAAATTTTCAAAGGATGAGCCCATGGATGAATTAGAGCCCAACATGTGTCATGCAGTAAGTGGCGAGAGGGCGGAAAAAATTCAAATATTTTCCCGCCGATCCGTTTTGGCCTGTTTTTGCCCTAAATCTTCAAATCGCCATATCTTTCGATTTAGAGCTCGGATTTTCACGTTATTTATATCAATGGAAAGCTAGTGAAATTCCCTACATGATTCCGGGTGAATCTTGCATTTTGGTTTTGTTTGGAGAGATAAAATCAAGAAACGTCTCTGGCGCGTGGTAATGGCCAGAACTGACGTTTCAACAACCAGCTTTAATGCAAAATATAGTTCACCGCTTTTGCTAGGGTTCTCACCCACCGCCATAATGAGATGAATTAAATGCAACCTAGAATTGGTTGGGGTAGATTTGGTTTTCCTCTCTCTTCCCTCTCTCATTCTTCCTATAAATTGTAAGGAGGGCTTCTTTCTAAAGGGGTTGTTCATCTTTTAGCTCTACCCTCCCTTCTTTTCTTCTCCAGGGTTGAAAATGGAGTTCGAACCTCCTCCCCTTCTCTCGTAATGGAATTTTTCCTTTCACCATTAAAATGATGTTCTGTGTAATCTTCTGAAGCAACAAAAATTGTGTTTCGTGATGCATCAGTCCATCCTTGCTCGTTCTTTGCTTGTCTTTCTTCTTGCCTCTCTTCATTAAAAGTATTTGTGCATGTTTTAATACTCATTACAGGTTTGGAGTTGTGTTCATGGAGTTTTGGGACATTTTCTATGTGAAATCTATCCTTGGGCCTATGATGCATCTATCCATCCTTCCCATTGCTCACCTCTCCTTGTTCCATGGCAGTTTTGATAGATGTTCAACATTTTCCTTCTCTGGTGTATCACCGTTTTAGTGTAGGCTCTGTTTTTTCCTTTTCTCTCTCTCTCTGTCTCCTTGGCATGGTTAGATTAGGATTAGATTAGCTTATCCTGCACTAGAATAGCTTGTGGCAGGTAGTTTAGGAATAGGAACCAACCTTCTCTGGAGATTCCTTTCTCATTTTTGCAAGTCCCACACTTGGAGAAAGGATTCCATGTTGTGTAATCACACTGGATGCTAGTATGATCAAACTAGAAATCTGATCAACATCCGTGGGTGCTTTGTGAATCTGCACTAACAAGAACATCGAGTTCTTTTGCATTTAATTATAAAGAAATGACAGGGTTGCACCACACATCGCGGTACATAACCTCATCACCAAATCGATGCAAAGTGGATTCAAAAAAATTGAGACCAATGAAACCCAAGGTAGCTCTCATGGTGAAGGAAGAGGTAATGAAACTCCTCTAAGTAGGATTCATCAAACTAGTCAATTACTCTCAGTGGGTATCTAATATCATTCCCGTTCTCAAAAAGAATGGGAAGATACGCATCTGCATAGACTTTCGAGACATTAACAAGGCATGTCCCAAGGATGACTTCCTGTTACCATCCATTGACATCATCGTTGACGCAACAACTGGGTTTGAGATTTTGTCTCTCATGGATGGATTCTCAGGATACAATCAAATCAAAATATCTGAATAAGACCAAGCCAAAACCACATTTATAACTCCTTGGGGAACCTATTGCTACGTTGTTATGCCATTCGGTCTCAAGAACGTTGGCGCTACATACCAGTGGCAATGACATACATATTTCATGATCTTATTCACAAAATCATGGAATCCTATGTAGATGACTTGTTGGCCAAGGCCAGGAAGTGTTGTGATCACCCGAAAGTGCTCGCATCATTCTTTCATGTCTAATAGAATACGGAGTCACACTAAACCCAGAAAAATGCATCTTTGGTGTGACAGGAGGGAAGCTCCTAGGTTACATTATATCATCACGAGGGATCGATGTAGACCTAGCCAAAATCCAGGTTGTTCTTGAAATGATCCCACCGTCGGATGAATCTAGAATCAAGTCATTTCTTGGGAAACTCGGTGCAATCCGAAGATTCATCCCAGATTTAAGCTTTGCCATTCACCCAATCAACAATCTACTCAAGAAATATTATAGTATCGATTGGACCAAAGACTACAATGAGGCTTTTGAAGCCGTTAAGCGTTTCTTGTTAACGCCACCTACGCTAATGCCTCCTAAGCCAGACCACCCTTTAATCTTATATTCACTGGATACCAATATCTCGCTAGCTACATGCTTTGGCTCAAGAAGATGATGACAAGAGAGAACGCGTGATCTATTTTATTAGCCGCACGTTGCTCGAATATGAAACACGCTATACCCAAGAAGAACGAGAGTGCCTTTCTATAGTCTTCGCAACCAAACGCTTAAGACATTACATGCTAAACCAAGAAACAAGGGTCATCCTAAAAGATACCATTTACGAACTTTCCTCACGCAAGGGTCCTTGTCCAAAAATCAGGATGCTTTATAACCTTAATGGGTGAATTCAAATTAATGTTTGTAAATCAAAAGTCTGTTAAGGGACAAATCATTGCGGATTGGTTAGCTGATAACCCATTAGACGGAGGTGATCTAGTATATCTGAAATTTCCCGATGAATGCATATATTACATCGAAACTAGACCTCCTATTTCTGAATGTCCTTGGTATACTGATATTGTTAATTATATCATGGACCATACATATCAAAAAGGTGCTACGCCACAACAAAGAAGGCGGTTACGCATTATCGTAGCTAAATACATTATTATAGAACAAGTGCTCTATTGTAAGGATTTCGACGGAATGCTCCTAAGGTGTGTTGACACAGAAGAATCCAAAAATATCCTCCACAAACCTCACAAAGTGGAATATGTGGAGGCCACTTCGGTGGTCATTCCACCACTCACAAAATACATCGGATGGGCTATTTCTAGCCCACTCTAGAACACGATGCAGTAGATTTTGTACACAGGTGTCATAAATGTCAAGAATTCTCCCACGATATTCACATGCGGAAAAAGCTCTGCAACCAATCGCTACTCCATGGCCCTTTTCTATGTGGGGCCTAGATTTGATAGGGAAATTCCCTCCCTCGTCTACAGATGGCCATAACTTCATAATCATGACCACCGAGTATTTTACCAAATGGGTAGAGGCTATGCCTCTCACCACTATACCAGTTCTCGTGATCACCAAGTTCATTTTGAACCGGATCATTTCTGTACGGTGTCCCACAAATCATTATCTCAGATAATGGGACTTCTTTCAAGAATTAAAAGTTTTGTGAATTATGCAATAAATTTAAAATAAGCCATCATACATGACCTCCATGTATTACCCTCAAGCCAACAGCAGCGGTTGAAGTGACAAATAAAACATTAAAAGCTATTCTCCTTAAAACGGTGAAAGAAAACAAACGAGATTGGTATTTACTGAGTTATACCCGGCCTTGTGGGCCCACCAAACCTTAATAAGAACACCAACAGAGCAACTCCTTTCTCATTGGTATTTGGAGTAGAAGCGGTCCTCCCACTTGAGGTTGAAATACCGATCTCCGCATCTCATTACAAGAGATTCGGATGAAGACGCTTATAGAGAAGCACATCTATTCCAACTAGAAATCCTAGATGAGGCCAAGTTAGATGTTGAACAGTGGCATGGAGTCTATGCTGACCGGATGTGCCGGAAGTATAGCAAAAAGGTCTATGAATGAGATATATATGAAGGAGATTTGGTTCTAAGACTAGACAGCCGGATCGATAAAAATACCGGCGAAGGAAGGAAATTCCGGCCCAAATGGTTGGGCCCATACCAAGTCATGAAATACTATGGAAATGGTGCATATCTCTTATGTACACTGGAAGGTGAGGAATTCAACGAAATAGTCAATTCCTTGCATCTTAAATGATTCTATGCATAAGTGACCAGCACTATCTGTATAATTATATCTACATTGCATCTTCATGTAGTTAGGTTCATTTTGTCCCGCTTGTTTTGTATAATTTTGTGATCAAGGAAATTATTCTCCAAGCAATTCATTATAAACTTTTATGTTATTGGAATTAGCTTTCCAATCATACTTCTTCATTTTATAACGTCATCACCGCTTTAGAATCGTTTCAACCATATAAAGCTAGATATGAAAAAGTCTTAACAAGAACCATACCAAGGTCTCGCATGCTTGTTCTCACTTTTGGTTTCTTCCTGTTATCACCGAATCACAAGCACTCCTTGAGATATACTTGAACTCACAAAGTGTGATTGGATAACATGGGTACTATCTCCAAGTTGTGGGACTTGCTACTTGAGATAGACTCTCTAGAGAAAGTGGTTCTTGCTCCTAAACTACCCGCCACAATCTACTCTAATGCAGGGATAAGTTAAGCTGTTCTAATCTAAATTTCCAAGGGACCAGGGAGAGAGAATACATAAAATGAAATCCTACACTAAAGCGGTGATACACCGTAAAAGGAGGGTGTGAGAGTAATCTCCAAATGTGTGAAATACAGAGGCAAAGTGCACACTAGAAGAGGCGATGACGTTCACCATAATCTAGCAAAATGCATTCACAACAATATTCCAAGCATACACAATGATAATGAATCCTGCAAGAGCATACTAAATAGACACAATATTCTTATAGAAAGATCAAAGGGGCAAGAAGAATGCAAGAGAAAACACAAAGAAAGGAAGATACATCCACAAACTTGTATTTTATTACTTCTGGTATGCACAATTCGATCTATTACAAGGTAAGGGCTGGATCACCATGCAAGGAGTCCACTACAAGGGCCTGCAACACACTTTGGCTTCACAAAGAAATTTTGGCGAGCTTTGCTACCCAAAACTCTCTCTTTACAATGAGCCCAACACTCCAATTTATAGAAAAAAAAGAGAAGGAGAAGAGAAGGGAAAAATGGAAATCCCGAAATCTGTCCTTCAACCAATTGTAAGAGGCATTAAATTGAGTGAAATAGTTATACATTACTTGTAAAAGGCTCCCATACTTGTCCCATGTGCTGCAAAGCAGAGAAAGAATGATGATCATGCCTCTTAATTGCACTCTCGGTTACCAAATAAAACATTTGTTCTGAACCTGGCCATGTTTTCTTAAAATTCTCTATCAATTTCTAATCAAATCTGGAATTTCTTGATTTCTATGCATTGGGCTCGGAACCACGATTCCAACGGTACCAATTTTGTGCGATTTTGTTGAGAAATGCAAAAGTTATGGCCTCCTGAGTGCGGGCAGCTATTTTGGGCCTGACGAGCGTTTTTTCTGTCATCCGACGGGAAAGAGCATTCACCGAGTGGAGCCGAACACGTTTCCTTAATTTAAATATATATACCCTCATTAAAAATAATAAATCCAGATTTTGTGGCGTAGAGGACGTCGTGCTCGTTGCTCCAGAGAAAGTCCAATTTTGTGAAAATCGGAGCTCTGAGTCAAAAGTTATGGTCGTTTGAAGTTCCACGGGTCACATGTTGACTTTTCTCCTCTACCTTCGCCGCTTCGGCTATCCACGCCCCACGCGTCCCTTTGTCCCAAATGTCCCAATGCTTAATTTCCCCATTTCGGCCGGTTCGGCCAGTTCACGTCCTTTTGTCCCAACCGTCCCAAATACTTTCGGAGCTACCTTGACTCATTTCGGCTTTGGTTCGCCGGTTTCGCGTCCTTTCGTCCCCGCGTCCCCAAACTGTCTGTTTCAATAGTTAGTCAAATTTTCAACTTTTTTGGCCAGTTCGGATTTCCGCGTCCCGCACGTCCCTTTGTCCCAAATGTCCAGGGATTGCGCAGACCGCCTGGCGGCCTTTCGGCCGGTTCGCGTCCAGATGTCCCTCATGTCCCGACTATTGCAAGGACTAGGACTTAGCCATTTTTCATGATTTTTTCTGGCCCGAGCTTATTTTTGCAATTTTTTCACATTTTCTCAGAACTTGCTCTCTTCCTTTTGGACAGGGGAGTTAGAAAATATGAGGGGACCCTAGAAACATGACTTTTGCTTGGACTCAATATAATTGCTTGGGACAAAAGAATTTGATGCATGTTATCAAAATTACCTTGAGGGGTGAATTTTGGATAACACTTCCTAGGATAGGTGTCTTGCCTATGGTTTGTTCTAGAAACTTCATAGTGTCACATCTATCCCGTACGTATATCTCTTTGGAAATAAGAACATACTGACATTTTGCTCAAATAAACAAGTCAAATATAGATCAAACAAAAAAATTATTTTTACACATTTCCTTGCCCTACCAACCTTTGGTGATGAGCTTGCGTCTCTTACTAGTGACGTAGGGTTGGGAAAGGATGGGAATGCCCTTACTCGCCTATACCTTGTCCATGGTGATAAGCCCACACTTCTGACTAGTAGCATGGGGCAAGGTATGGGGGGTCCTCTTGACAATAAATGTTGAAGGTCGTAAGAAAACAATTCAAATGAACCTTTGAAATCTTGAGTCAAAAACAAATGAATCAGATGTCCAAAATTCCAAGAGAGTTCAAAACCCCGAAAACCAGATTTTTTCTACCATGTGGCCATCTATGGATCTAAGTCTAGATAAACCGCAAAGCAAGTAGCATTCTAAACTATGGAGTCACTTGGGTAGAGTAGGTTTGTAGCATCCTAATTTGGTTCCACCAAATATTTGTCTATCTCTCATCACTACCATTCAACAAATTTCATAACTTGTGCCCTTTCTAGCTCTTGGTGATGAGCCCTCGCATCTTACTAGTTGCGTGGAGTTAGGAGTGGGGCAAGTTCATCTACTCATCGTATTGGTTCATCATCTCATATCATTGTCAAACAAATATGAATTTCCAAGAATTTCTTATAGGAACTAAAGCTCAAGATCACATTGTGTCTACATTATCATGTATCAAAGATCGCGAAATACAAAAAGAAAGAAATCATTTGTATCATTTGTTCTCCATTGCATACATTTCAAACGCATAAAAAAACAACATCATAGTTTATATGCGAAACAAATTACAAGAGCACGAGATACCAAAGGTCTTATCCAAAAAGAATATATATATATAATCGAGTCTCCTGTACAATGCCATCATGCGCTAAGCATGGTCAAAATGCTCAAAGAGCCCGAGAAATACAAATACATCATACAAACAATCTAAGAGAGCCAAGTGGCCTCTCAACCCCTATGAGATCCCTCCGAAGGTGCACGCCCACATCTAGGACTCGGCATGCTAGCGCTCTTAGTGAATGAAAGGCTCATGATCCCAAAGAGCAGCTACGGTCTCGCCATGAGAGTGACTCCTCATCGTGTGCTCTACTGCTCGTATCCCGCCAACTCGGTACAGAGGGTAGAAACCATCCTAGCCACATTGCAAATAGGGAAAAACGCCGATATGCCTATCAGTTTTGAGGCTCCCGCATCCACGGATAGCTCCATGCGGGTCTTCTCCATGGGGATCATCTGGTATCGGTGCATACCCGGCAAATCGGGTCTCGCCACTCATCGCTTGTCTCTGCAAGCAAAGAAGAAAAATGAATTAGAAATACTCAAAAGATAGAAATAAAAGTAAACAAAGGGAGAGATAGCAACTTTAACGAGAAGGATGATAACTCACTGGATCTCCGTGCCTCCAAGATGGATCCCTATGGTCAAGCACACCGCCACATATGTCACCGCCGACTAGTGCACTCCTCCTGTGCACTGGGCCACATAACGTCCTATTATGGACTCATCCTCTTCGTACAAACCCCGAGAAAGTGTCTCCTCTGAAGCTAGGGTCACCCTCTCCACTCAGCAAAATATCCTGAGTGTCATGCCACTCCGGATCGTTGTCCTCCTCTCCACCGACTCACCGACCTCGGGCCTTGGTGCTCCTCCGTCTCCTCCCCGTGAAGTCCTCGGTCTCAGAGTCTATATCAATGGGGTCGTCACTGCTGTGGGTGGGACCGGTGGAAATCTAAAGTAAGGGTGCCTAAGGAGCACCGGCTCTCCCTCGAGCTCGTACTACCCTCCTAGCTGCAATAGGAATACCAGGAGTAACAACTATCCAACCCCGGCCTCTAGGACCTCCCCTGGCCTCCCGAACTGATCTGTATACTGGCACCACTGGGGGAAGCATACCCACATAAGGAAGGCCAAACTGTTGAGGCACTCGACCAAAAGGATGTATCTCCACCCTCCCCGTCCTATCCACAAGCTGCCCTGTGGTGGAGCAAGAGATCAAAGTAAGAGCCTCCTCGCCCCATAACCCTACCATGGCCTGATAAGGTGTGGCCTCCATGTCATCAGTGGTCAAGGAGGCGACTGGCTGGTGAGGTGCTCTGAGCACCGACATGTCTATCCATCTGGCTGCCCTCACAGCTCCGGGATCTGCCACCTCTGCACCTCTCCCATAATGGATGAAACACTCATAGACCCATCTCATAACCAGGTCGATGGCTCAATGACTACTCCTATAAACAAACCACCCGGTATAAATCATGATAGGTGGTCCCAAGAATGTCAGTTCCCTAGGCATAAATCTAGCCATGTCCCTCAATCTGTGCAATAATGGGGGACCAACAATAAAGTAAGGTGTCTCCTCCCTTGTCCCGATCAATCTTGAGGCAAGGATTCCCATAATGTCTTGATGAATCAAGGGGATAGGCAGGCTAGGAATAGATCGTACCCTCACCCCCTTCTTCGAACTAGTGGAGATAACTGCATCTCCCATATATGAGGCCCACTATGCTATTTGAGCCTATGACCCTGCCATCTCAAGCATGAGTCGTCTCCCGATGATCGAGACCCCCAAGATGCGGTAAACATCGTCTTAAGTGATGTTCCACTCACGCTGACTCTTGGAAATTGGAAAGTGTTCCGATCAGCATCCCAATATGAAAATAAGTCACAAAGTATGTGACTAGAAGGTGCAACATGCGGGACCCATGATATGCATAATATACCGGCCCTCTGAAGAGTGTCCTGCTCATCCTGAGAAATGGCATCCAATACTGCTAGAAGCCAATCACACACTCTCTCTCTCGGCTCCATCTAATATACTCCTCCTTCGCCTACATACACCCAAAAACACACAAAAAGGAGTAAGTTAGTATCCAAATGACATTAGAAAAATCATGAAAGTAGGTAAGAATGCTAAAAATGCAAAAATAAATTCAAATAAGTATTGTTTATGCATTCTGTGAAGGACCACTTCCACTGAGCGGGGTGGCGGTTCCGTAATCACCGCTTAAAGGCGGCATCCTGAATCGCCACCCGTGTAACCGCCGCCCTTCTCGAGTGACGGTCATGTCCCAAAATCCCACACGGGTCATGTACCTAAAAACGCCTAAAAACACAAAATAAAAACCATTTTGACTCAAACAAAGCCTACCTAGTAGGTGCCCCCCTAAAGTGACCCTATTAAAACTGACATTTTCAAAAATAATCCTCCCATGACAAAGATTTCACCATTTTAACATTTTGGGGACAACATCGTAAATCGATAAAAACTAACCGTGATCTCACGGGCCGGTGTTCCGCTCATGGAGGCATGATCATGATCTCGCCCCGAACGTTTTGATGTACTCTTGTCGAAGCTGTCACCGTGGGTCCTGAGCTCAAAATCAATCAAATCAACATGCAAAAATGAATAGGAAAGTGGGCCCACTTTTACATATATAGCATCGACTTATTATTAAATGCCCTTTTCGCAGGTTTGGAGCATCGACGGAGGTAAGTTCTTATCCCGCACAAATGGTACGTCCTCATTTTTGTATTATTTTAGTATTTATTTTTGAATCTATTTTATCTATCTACACTTGAGTTTTCTTTTCATTTTACAGTAGCGTGTAATTTTGGATGGCATCATTTTGACACACGGACATATCAGGTATAACTTCTAACTTCCCATTTCGGGACCGCCATACTCGAACCCACCGTTTTATGCCTCTTCATGGCTAAAACGCTTCTCCGAGGGGGAAATATCTACATACCCAAAAATTTAGGGTACTACACCGCGAACAATGTTACACGTGCCCCAATGATGATACAGGTCTCCTCGCAAGGTGTTTAGGATCTAGAAAAGCTCTCCAAGTATGTGTTAACATCCCACATGCCCTGTTTAGCCCCTGCATGCTTTGATTTTTCCTTCCCCCTCTTTTCCTTTTCTTTTCGGTCTTCAGTGATGAAACCGCCGCCCCGCCTAGGTGGCGGTCTCATGACCACCGCCGCTGCTCAGTGGCGGCGGTCCTATGCGCATTTTTCCAAAACGCTTCTATTATCGCGAATCACTAAAAATCAACGTTCACCAGCTTTCTTTCACCACCTTTTCTTGTATTTATGATTCTGGTTCCCTGGAATAGTGTTTTGGTATTGTTTATGGTTAAAGAGATCAAATTAGTTTTCACCTTTGGGTAAATGGGATTCTATAAATAGCTGGCTTGTGCACAAGCAAATGGCACCTCAAATTTGCATCTCAATTTCTCATTGCAATAGCTTAGTCTTTCAATTTTGCTTAGGATTCATAGTTTTCATTTGTTGCATGCATAGTTAAGTTGTTTTGCTGTTTAGAAGCCACATATTCTCCTTGTGCAAGTGTTGTTCATCCAATCAATTGGAGTAGGATAGTTTGATTTTCAATAGGAAGCCATTAAAGTTGTAGGTTTTGTTTGTCAAATAAGATAGTTTCAGGTTCTGGACATTTTATGTTGCATGACTCGCAATAAATCCCACTAGGAATTGCATAAGCCAAGCTCTGTTCTCTTGCGCTATCCCTCTCCTACTCGCATTGTATTCAGTCTACATCCTAAGCTGCCATTATTCCGATACCAACTTCTATTGATGCTAACATCACATGATTTTTGGATTCACGTGAGCACGAAGGAATGAGGAGATCACACTGAGGGGACAAAGCCATACACAACCGGATTTTCCACTATTATGCAAAGTCCAGGTTCAAGCTTTCAAAGTTCTAGTTAAAACATATCAAATAGAGTAGTCAATCATTTCATTTCAGTTAATCTCACTTTTGATAATGCCAGGGAAGATGTGGGGATTGATAGTTTATGAGAAACTATGATTCACTCCTCACTTCTTAGGTAGGATCGAGAGTCTTTCAAATAGAGTAGATTAGTTATCTTGGTTATTTAGAATAGATCTACAAACTGCACAGACAAGTAGCTATACTCGGTTGCTTTGTTTGTTTTAATTACATTATTAGTTTAGTTGTCAATTTCTAGATATATTAGATAATTTCTCTTCTAAATTATGTTAAGTTGTTTATCAATAAAATCAGATTTAGGAATATACATAGATATATCTTGCGTAGTTAATTTATTCTATCATTAGTTAGTTTTATATCATTTCCTTTTGAATGACAATCACGGGATGTATAGAGCCGAGAGAATACGTATTGGTGCTAATCATGCCTCAACCCAATCTTGTTACGTCAATAACTGATATAGATCAGAATATCGGATTCAGTTTTCCAAACAAATGCAGACCGACAACGAGATCGGTTCACGTTAAGAGGGTTGAACATTGAAGAGCGACCAAGCACATACGTTTTGGTCAAATCAGCTAAACTACAAAGTTACCCTAGAGAAATATCCACATGACTGTAGAAGGGTTTGAAAGAGAACAAATGTTCGGTTGCGAACCTTTGTCTCATGTGCTTGATTGCAGAGACACTCTCATGGACATAGATACTAGTTTAAGAATTCAAAGGTTAAGAACGCTCGTAAGATACTCCGAGAATATTGCACAAATGTTAATTCGAACATAGAGGCCGAAAAGGCATATGACTACTAGATATTAGGGATTAGAGATTGATTCCTCGTATGACCATAATAGGTCCACAACAACCAAGAATCTACGGTTGTGATCCACAAATCCCACAACCCAACGAGTCCACAGGTCAATCCAACGTTGACGCTGGCTTACACACATTAGTATTTAGATCCACTCCACTTCCACCAACCATTATCACACAATTATCCTTGTTAGATGTAGCAGCTAACGAAGCTAAGGATTTCTAGACTAGACTAGAGAATCGACCGTAGAATCCACTATATATCCATCATCCATTTTCATGACCCTGTTTGGAGACATACACGAAACAATCCCAGGTCATTTTCCACACATCCCACAACCCATAGATCGAATCATGCCAGAGCTCGATATTGATTGGAGCCTTCGAGCAGTCATCCTCACCGATCGATCTATCACACCAGTTCAGGTTAGGAGGGCCTTCTTTGCCTTAGATTCGTAGATTCCATTAGTGTATGTCAAAGACATAAGATTGCCCAATTAGTTTTTCCATACCCCACGTATTCCATCCCCACCGGCTATCTCGGCATGACCTCGGGAGGTCGAGTGCGAGGAAGAGTTACTTGTACATTCCCACGCTCGCTTGTCACTTTTGCATCGTACATGTGCTCCATATAATTGAAACAATTCATAATCTATCAACTCTAGTTGTGATCTCAGGTTATCTTCCTATACCTTCAAATATTCTCCTTTATCCCCCTCTTCTTTAGGTGCAACACTCTTACAAACAATCATCTACCTAAAATTGACTCTTCATACTTTTCCTCCTCCTTGTGCTATATTTTCCCACATCACAATACACTTTTTGGTGATTCCATATTCCTCTTTTACCCATCACTCGAATTCTAATATTATCTCCTCATTATTCATCATAAAAATTCTCTATTAATTTTTCATGCATACTTCTCCACTTCCCTTATGCATTTCCAGGTTGTTCATGTGCTCTACACATTCTTCTCCCAATGGTAAAAGATGGATGTCTTACCATCCTTATCCATACTTACTATATTTTCTCTTTGATTATAGAGCATCTTGTGGTCATATTTCCATAGTCTCCTAGTAAGACATAATAGGAATCCATTAGTAGGATATCACACATCATACGATCATTAAATCCCCATTTTCATCTCCACTTCACATTCTCCCATACAATGTCATCCAAACCTTCAACCAACCATGTCACTTTAAATGGGTTGGCATGCATCTTTCACTCTAATCCAAACTTATGTATTGTCTCTTTTGCCACCAAAGTTGTCAATACTTAAAATACCCACCATGACCAAGAAACAAATTCCCTTGGTCTTACACCTTGTGAAAAATATCTATCGCCTCTCCTCTTATGATGGTTCCTTTAAAATCTTCATAACCTTCCCTTAGTCGTGTACTTTTCAGTTCACACTTTATTTTTGTATTATATGCACATTCACTCCTATACACCATGGTCTCTCTTTGTTGTGTCCCCTAACATTTATCTATATGGTGTCCTTTCCTACCACATTTATAGTTTCACCCTCCGAACATGGTGGTCTAGTCTCTCCGCACTAAGAGAATCTTTTTTTACTCCATTTGTTATATATTATTTCGTAATCCCCGACAACCTCTATTTTTGCAACACCAACTCGAGCGGGTTCTTTTCCTCTTCTCCTATGCATCCCACCAATACCTCATCTCTCTTATGTCGACATACCAAAAGAGCACGTAACCTCCACCTTTACTATTTTTTCCTCCTATGAGATGGTTTTTAAATACTACATTTCTTTGGGATATAAATGTTCTCCTTTATCAACTCACCGATTCCTTAGAACCTCAAGACATCTTCTATTTTCTTCCTTCATATATTTGAATATGGTCCTTATACCCTTAAGTTCACCCAATGTTCTAAAGTCTAGTATTTACCATTGTATTCATTATATATTCTAAACCATCTCCTCTTAGTGCCATCATCTCCTCTACACATAATGACACAACTCGATAGTCACTATATCCTCAAGGGTTTTTGGTTTACTTATTTTATGTCAACTACCCACCTTCTCACAATGGATAAAAATCTACTAGATACCTCATGTTCGACACTTGACTAAATCAAACTTAACTTATCTCTCAGAGAGCTATTTCCTTAATCTGATTACAAAATTTACAATAGTTGGATGAATTTTTAATGCACCGAGAAATTTATCGAGTTACAAGTGGATTGATAAAAAGGGATAGATATTTCTATTTATGTGAAAGCATTAAGACATCTAAAATAAAAGTGTGGCTTCAATATAGATCTCATAGAGTCATAGAAAATATATTGTAATCTATATGGAACTATATCTTACTAGTTTTCTTTTCTCACTTCATCTATTTTCTTCTATCTATTCTAACTCTCCTCCTCTAACCTCTTTCTAACTCTCGACTTGGCCTATATATAGCTGATTCTACTTGATTATCTATATGGTGGATTTTCCAATGGAATATTTTCTTTGTCATTCCAATTTGATATTGGATCATTTATTTTATGAGTTATCACACTATCCATTTGTCTTATTATTCGATTATTCCGATATGCAATTATAATTGGATGTCACATAATCAAACTCGTGAAATATTTATTAGACACCTCACCATGCAATCTTTACTCCCTCGAGTGGAGAATATATGTGGGTAATTATTTTCTAACTCATTTATTTGTTAACCAAGTTATCCACACATTTCCTTGACACATACTAGCCCTAAATTATGCATTTATCATTATGTTATCTCCTTCTGAGTGTTACACCTAACCTTCCTAAAAATATTATTCTTGCACTGATACTTTCAATCGTACTCCCATATGGCCTCTTTTATGGATACTATCTACTATAACACAAATCTCATGTATAGTCCCCAAGGATTTTTGTGCCCATTCTTCTTTCTATAGTGGTTGTCCTGTACACCTTATCAAAACTATGATGCAAGATATATGTTAGTATTTTGATGCCCTTGCATCAAAGTTATAATCCAATATGCATGTCATGGGTATTATAAAAGGCCAAAATAAAAATATTTCATTCATCAAATAGATGGATTCTCTCATGGCTCTCGCACCACCATACCCATGACAGAGAAAACAAATGAGACACCAATCTTGCAAGAAATAAGGCATAAACCCACAATATGCCAAACATTACATAAAAACATAGGTCAAAGCTACAAGGACAACATTTGTTGAGCATGGTGGTGAGTGATGAAAAAAGGAAAATCAACAAACTTGTAAACACTGTTACATCGATTGATGAACCTACATTCACCAAAGGCACTATTTTTCAAGGGTGATAACGATTGTTAGAAAGAATATATGAGAAAGGAATTTTTAGGATTGTATTAAAGACCACAAATTTTCCACTATTATGTAACATCATGATTTCCTTGGGAAGGTAATTGACCTCTTCACTATTCACACTTTGGTGAACAACTTTGGTGTCACACTAATCTTGAAACCTCCCACACCCTTTACTATAATCTTTACATCTCCATAGGTTTAAAATGTTGGAATTTTATATTCATATGCCCAGTCATAGGTTCATGACTCTCATCCCTCCTTTTACCCCTGGAATGCACCTTATATTATTGTTATCACTGAATCACAGCACCTCGGATGTTGATCGATTTCTAGTTTGATCACTCTAAGAATCCAGTGTGATTGGATAAAATGGGTACAATCTCCAAGTTTTGGGACTTGCTACTTGAGATAGACCTCCAGAGAAAGCTGGTTCTTGCTCCTAAACTACTCTTACAATCTACTCCGGTGCGGGCAGTGCAAAGCTAATTTCTAATCTAAAATTCCAAGGACCAGGAGAGAAAATGCATAAAATGAAAGCCTACACTAAAGCGGTGATACACCAAAAAGAGGGTGTGAGAGTAATCTCCAAATGTGTGAAATACAGAGGCAAAGTGCACACTAGAAGAGGTGATGACGAGTTCACCATAATCCAAAGAAATGCATTCACGGCAATATTCCAAGCACACACAATGATAATGATTTCTGCAAGAACATAATAAATAGACACAATATACTTGTAGAAATATTAAAGGGGAAAGAAGAATGCAAGGAAACACAAAGACGGGAAAATATATCCACAAACTGATATTTTATTGCTTCATGATATGCACAGTTCAATCTATTACAAGATAAGGTCCTGGATCACCATGCAAGGAGTCCACTATAAGGGCCTGCAACACACTGGCTTCACAAAGCAATTTTGACAGAGATTTGTTACCCAAAAACTCTCCCCCTTACAATGAGCCCAACACTCCAATTTATAGAAAAATGAGAAGGAAAAGAGAAGGGAAAATGGAAATCCCAAAATCTGTCCTTCAACCACCTGTAAGAGGCATTAAATTGAGTGGAATGGTTATACATTACTTGCAAAAGGCTCCCCATACTGTCCCATGTGCTGCAGCAGAGAAAGAATGATGACCATGCCTCTTAATTGCACTCCCAGCTACCAAATAAAACACTGTTCTGAACCCGGCCACGTTTTCTTAAAAAACTCAATCAATTTCTGATCAAATCTAGAATTTCTTGATTTCTGTGCATCAGGCTCGGAACCACGATTCCAACGGTACCAATTTTGTGTGATTTCGTTGAGAAATGCAAAAGTTATGGCCTTCTGAGTGCGGGCAGCTATTTTGGGCCTGGCAGGCGTTTTCTGTCATCTGACGGGAAAGAGCATTCACTGACTGGAGCCGAACACGTTTCCTTAATTTAAATATATCTACCCTCATTAAAATTAAGAAATCCAGTTTTTGTGGCGTAGAGGACGTCGTGCTCGTTCCAGAAAGTCCAATTTTGTCAAAATCGGAGCTCGGAGTCAAAAGTTATGGCCGTTTGAAGTTTCCGGACCAAACGTTGACTTTTCTTCCTGTGACACGTGTCATGATTTGATTGGTCGACGGGTCTGCCGGCTCTTTCGCGCCCTTCGCGTCTTTTTGTCCCGGATGTCCCAAACCGTTTGGGACAAAAACCTCCGATCCGCCCGAAATGGGCTTCCTTGTCCCTCTTTGCGTTGGACACGTGGCAAGATTTGATTGGCTCTCGGCTCCTTCGGGTTTTCGCGTCCCACGCGTCCCTTTGTCCCATTTGGTACAGTGCTCTTTGTGCTGATTTCGGCCGAACCGGCTAGCGGTTCGCGCCTTTTTGTCCCGCTTGTCCCATTTTGTTCCTGCATCGCCTCGATCGATTTGGCCGAACGCTTACCGGGGTCCATTTGCCCAAACGCCCTGCATCGTCCCTCTCAGTGATTAGTCGATTTTTCTCTCGGTCGAACCGGCATTTCGCGCCCACCACGTACTTTTGTCCCATTTGTCCCTGTTGCGTTTGCGCTTTGTTGCTTGTGCTGATTTAGCCGGTTCGGCGGTTCGCGCTTTCACGTCCCACACGTCCCAAAGGCGACCTTGAGCAGACTTAGCCAATTTTCACGAGTTTTCTGGATCGAGCCTGTTTTTTGCAATTTTTTCACCTTTCTTCAAAACTTGCTCTCTCCTTCTTGGACATGGGAGTTAGAAAATTCTGAGGGGACCCAAAAAACATGACTTTTTCCCCTGACTCAATCTATTTGCCTGGGACTTGAGAATTTAATGCATGTTATCAAAATTACCTTGAGGGGTGAATTTTGGATAACAATTATCTTTCCTCACTTGGTAGTGATTTTTCTCTATCGACGCAACATGGAAGGATTTACACATTATTTCTTCGTCCATGTTTCATTATTCAATTTTTTAACTAAATGCTAACCACCTAAGCTATAAACGACATTCAACTATATAGCCATGTATTCTCCCTTCATCCCCACATGAACACTTTTCATGATAGATCAAATATTTTGAGGTTCGTAGGACTTTACACACCTTTTTATTATTTTAAGGAAATTTTTAAAGTATTTGAGTGAATGATTATGCATGAGGCCAAACCAAATTTGTATTGAAAAATGGAAGATTAGACCTCACAAAGGAAACTAAACACTAAGTAACATGCATGTGTAGAAGTTTAGAGGAAAGTAATTCATTCAAGTGACCCAGAGATGTAGTGCGAACATACCTACAAGGTTAATACGAATCCAATAGGTTTTCAAGTCATTCTGAAATAAGAAAAGAATGTGGCATGATCTAATGGTAGGGATCCTGAAATCTATCAAAGGAAACATAAAACTTATTATGATGTGCCATGTAAACAGCTTTAGGCTTTCCCTTTTTAGCACAAGTCATTATATTTTCCTTGGGAAGCCTCTCCACATAGCATAAGTAAGAGATAATATTTGTTCAGTGTCCACTAGATCTCAAAATAAGCATCGCCACTATGGTGTTATTGTTTCTCTTGAAATTTGTAGTGTTGTTGGAGGAATGCTAACTTGAATAGGATTTTTCTATCTATTTTGATGACCTCTGTGAATTTTGAAATATGCAAAGACCATGGCATACTGCAATGGATGGGATTTAGAGCTTTAGTAGAGGAAACATCAAACTTGGTGTGGTGTGGCACATAATTGACTTGAGGCTTTCCCACTTTGACACAAGTTGTTATGTTTATCCTAGGAAGGCACTTGGACTATCCATCATTCACCTTTGGGTAGCCAAGATGCTATAACATTTCCAGATATCAATACACTTGGTTCTCTCTCATCTTATTTGACCACTACCTCTATTGCAAATCCCCAAAACAAAAAAATTCAAAATTCTGGAATACAATTATACACATGATAAATCAATGTTAAGAACCTGAAATGTTGAGGACGTATTATCAAATAGAAATTCACAAGATTTTTTTGTATGGTTGATATCTATTATTATTTGTGCAAGTGTGGAGAATTACATAAGATAATGGTTTGTAAATATGGTGCACAACCACGAACAACACATAACATGGATGGGATATGTTCCCCACAATATGCCTATGTTGATGTCCTTATGTTATAGGTGGTGTATGAATATTTATACGTTTTGATTTCCTATAGGTGACATTACAGTTACCAGAGGATGTGTATCACATACTTTGATTGCCTATTATTGGGGAGAGAGAATAGGTTATGTCATTGGAGGATA
The DNA here is from genome assembly GCA_018340775.1 of Taxus wallichiana var. yunnanensis. NCBI lineage: Eukaryota > Viridiplantae > Streptophyta > Pinopsida > Cupressales > Taxaceae > Taxus > Taxus wallichiana. The sequence goes on from CM031240.1 coordinate 775,328,164, forward strand.
TGGAGAGACAAATGTGAGTGTTAGATCATATTTTCTAGGGAATTTAGTACCTACCAAGGCCCATATCAGTTGATATGCTATCTTGAGGTCAAGGGTTCTGCACTTGTGGAAGTTCATATCCATTGTTATTACTTCATCTATCATAGTAGAGGGAGGAGGTGTGGGCATATTGTATAAGATGCATGACATATGTTCATTGAATAGAGGAGGTTTGTACTAGATATGCATGGGCATGATGTGTGTTTCCCACCTATATAAATATCTATATAGGTTTACACAAGATGAACATGCCGGTGGGATAGGATCCACTACAATATTGCATGTATGGGCGTATGAGCATATAGCCGTGTTGAGGCCAGTTGGAGGGCCACGAGTAGAGTGGGTCAGAGACCAGATATATTTGCAAGGAGGTGGGTTAATGTACATGGGTGTAAGATGAACACTCATACTTACATGGCATTAATAGATAAGATGGGGCCCGAGGTAGTTGTATGGAGGCCATACCATGATTATGGAGGGTGGCCAGAGGATGCTTATAGAGTTGTGGTGTATACATAGGACTATGTGGTTGGAGGATCGATTTCCAGGAGTGGTTGAGATATTCTAGGTGGAGAGAGTATCATGACAGTTTGGCATGGCTCAGGACATGCCCCTAGAGCCATATATATGGTTAAGAGCTATTAGAGCACCTAGGAGGGCCAGAGCTAGACTAGGGCCCATAGGAGAGTAGTTAGTACCTCCCGAGCGAGATGAGACAAACTATAGTGATAGAGATGATAAAACTAAATGATGTAGGGTGTATGAAGGAGTATTGTGCATGGTGGGAAGCACATCGATGGGTATTCTTGTTTCTGTTGTTCGCAGACGTAGTGGGGTTACCACATGAAGGAGAGGGAGAGGGGGAAGTACATGCCCCTGACAATGTGGTGGTAGCTATAATAAAGTGTGAGTATTGGTATAGTTACGTTGTGCATTTTTTTATTTTCCTATGTGTTATTATATTTTTTTGTAGGTGACTCATATTGGTCTTTGATAGTGGACACATCCATCTACACATTGATGTGGAATATTCCCACCGATGTACTAGTGGGTGGATGGATGCTAGAGCGCATCGACGCCATTGCTGGTGAGCATGCCCATTTGTTTGAGCAAGTGGCCATAGTAGCAGCAATGTGCACTGTGTTGCTAGGCGAGAGGGATGAGGCACACGAGGAGACTTGATTATCCAGAGAAGTAGGGGGTGGTGGTCCCTTGGCGTAGAAATTGTTTACATGTTATGTCAAGTTGCAACATCAATTTACAAAGCAATATACTAAGGTTGCACTATTGCAGAGGTAGGTTTAGAGGTATCGAGGTTACGACCAATGATGTAGAGTTAGTGGTGAGCTATAAATTTAGAGGTCTCTCGTAGTAACAAAGAGTAATATTGATGATGAGATTTGATTTATATTGTTGTATATGATGTAGGGGAGTTTCCCCTAGTGAGGATTTTTTTTTGTGATGATGATTGTATTCTATATATATATATATATAAATATGTATATGTATATATATGTATATGTATGTATGTATGTATGTATGTATGTATATATATATAGATATATATGTATATGTATATATATATATATATGTATATGTATGTATATACATACATACATACATACATGTATATATATATATATATATATACATATAGATTGATAGATTTTAATGATATATGATGAGTTTATTTCTTTGTGTATTGATGTCGTAATGTGATTGATGATGTATTATTCAATGATGATTATTGAAATGTATATAATGTGTTGTATATTGCTCATGTTTATTGATGTAGACGTGTACTATGATGTTGGTATTGATAGAAAAAATGTGTAATAATAATGATGATAGATACCATATGTAATCTAATGGATGAGTTGAGTGAGATGCATATTTGTTGAATGGAACTTGTAATGTGTAATTAGTATAATGATGATAGTAGAATGTATGTAAAAATAGATAATGTATGATTGCCAAACTAATGTGTCGTGATGAATTTGATAATGTAATATGATTGTATTATGTTAGTGTGATGAATATGGGGGAGAATATTAGCAATGCCCCCAACTTATGGATGATTAGGTTCATTTAGTTAAGACCCCTCAAAGCTAATCAAGAATGAACCATGTAAAATAAGAGTGTGTCATCGGGAAATGATTCGGTGCGCTAGATGAAACGACAAAGCGCATGATGAAATGTTCTTATATAAAAACCCTCAATAGTCGTATAAGAACTGTAAGAACAAAAGTGTGTCATTGGGGGTAAGGGGATAGTAATCACCTACCAAAGACCAAGGCGGCATGAAGTGGTGGAAGCATGTGGCATGGAAGAAGTGTGAGAATATGAACCAAATTGAATATCATGTGGAGTAGTGATGGGCTATGCAAATGCCAATGTTTGTGGAAGCCAATGTAGATGTAGTGGATGTGATGATGCAGTAACATATGGACGTGGTGGAGAGCACGCATGAGTGAAAAAGTGTGATGGTGGGTGCACCGTGAATCAAGCACTAGATGAAGGAGATGAGTCATCGAAGTAGAAACTCGCTGATAAGGAAAAGGAGAGATGGACCGTTCACGTGAACGAGCCAATGGAAATGATGCCCTTATCCTCTAATTGTTGCAATCTATCATGAAGGAAAAGACATCATTGTCCCTATGGCCATTGATACGATGATAATTATAATAAGGTTAATCCCACCGACATTATAATCAATATTTTGGATGATGTTGATTGGATGGTAAGAAAATTAGACATTTTTCAAGTATGTTACGTAGCACATTGTTGGTCGTTAAATAGGACTTTATGAAGAGCAATAGTCAAGGGACAAGAAGTCCCTCCTCTTTAATGGGAGAGGTTCCTTATTAAGAAACGAACCTATTTACAAATATAAAAACATGATTTTCTCGGTCGAACTTGGATACAACAAAGTGTTTTCTATAAAGATCATCAATTACAAAAGGACTGAGGAATGAGAGTACGAAAATGAGCAGAAATGCAAACACTCGGAATTATAGTTAACAGAGTAATTCTTTATGTATGCAAAGTTACGGTGAATTGAAACAAGATCATTTGCATCATATGAATAAGATGAAATTTAAAGACACAAAGTTCTGTAAATAACATACGCGAGAACACAAAGTTTCTTAACATAACACAGACAAATGATCTTCACAAAATTAAATGAACAAGTATGCTAGGAGATAATGAGAGATTAGATAGACAAAGAATGGAAAGCCCTTACGTATTGATTTCTTTATAACTTATTTACACTTTCGAAGAAAATATGCCAAGTTCTTCCTCCTTTCAAAATGGCTTAGAGAGGCCATTATATAGCTTACAAATCGAGTTACTCTTCGTAACCACTTCTTTTAACTAAATATTAGTTAAGGACTACCAATCGCAATACCTCAACTTTTTACAAAGAATACGGAAAAGAATGGGAAGAAGAGAGAAGAATAAGGAGAAGAAGACAGGTGGTTAGTTACTGGGAGGGACCCACTGACTTCAAAATCTGCCTTGCTGAATCTCTTCAACGCCTCAGCTATGTCTCTGCCACGAGGGACTGACGTGTTGGCTGTAGACTGAGTCCAAAATCCAAGACACTTCTCCATCTCTTTATCAAACTCGACATGAGTATGATAATCTTTATTTGCTTCTTCAATGGCAGATTGAAGAGAGCAGATCTCCTTCATTTTCTCTTTGGAGATGGAGCTTTCCTTGAATAGATTATCTTTGACAAAAGCTCTGAATTGAGCTTTGATTTCTTGCAAGGAAAGGGGAACACCAGAAGTTTCATCCTGAAGATGACAATGTATATCTTTGAAAGCAGAGACAACCAGTGTCTTGAAAGCTTCACCCTTCTGCCAGCTATTCTTCAGTTCTCCCAAAGCCTCCTCCAAGACTTTGATCTTCCACTCCACGCTGTAAACCCAGGATTTTGATAGATTATCCTTTACATCATCAAAAACCTTACTCGCCAATAAAATGTTCTCATCTATCTGTCCCATGAGGCGAAGGTCTACTATGCAACTGCTCCAGAGTTTGAGCTCTTTATCTATGACCCCGATAGTGGAGGAGAGATTTTGTTGCAAATTGTTCACTTTTCCGTGGAGTTTGAAAGCTTCATCGATGAAGTTCAACCCTGCAACAAGCATATCATCCACCATGGCCTCCATAGCTCTGCCATAGATGGAATACTTGTGCATGTCTTTGATACTTTGTACTTCATCTTGGCTCAAAATTACAGGTGGTGGAAGAGTAGTCAATGGGGTAGGGTCCAAAACTTTGTCCTTAGACAAAAGAGATTTGATGAAACCTGTGAGAATCTGGGCCTGTTCCTCCAACTGTTCAATAGTTTGCTGCCCTTTCTCTACCCTCCCAATGACTCTTGTGACTGTTTCCTGGAGGTTATGTATCTCTCCTTCAGGGGTAGACTCTCCCATTGGAATTCTTGAGAGTTCTAGGTCAGATGCCTGCAAATCCTGCTCTGGTTTATGTCTTTGTAGTATTTGCAATCTCTAGGAATTGCTGACCTTGAGCATCAAACACTATCACTGGAAGTAATTCTGGATTTCTTGGCACGAGAAGGAGTAGTGCTATAACAAGGCTGCCACAAAGACATCAAAATTTGGACACGAGCTCCGAGAGGAATATTTCCTCTTCCTACTCATCAACAAGAGGTTGCACCCACGCAAAAGAGGAAGAGGAATCAGCGGGAGGGGCGAGAGGACCAGAGACAGAGAGCTCATGGACGCTCGGGGTTTTCTGATTGTTGATTCAAGCTAAGATGTGAGTGGGCGCTTGAGACAATTCATGCGAGAAGAATCAATAGCACATGGAAGATCGAGTGCTTTGGACTTCTTTATCCTTATCCGTTAGATCTTCAGGAGCATTTGTAGGAGCCGACACCTCACTCTCCTCACTTTCACTAAGAACAATAATGTTCTCTGGTTCCATAGGCAACTCTGTCTGCATTTTCTAGAGATTTTCTTCCATAGGCTCCTTCTTAACTTCTCTCGAGTTTCTTCGATATACGGGTGGATGAAGAAGGAGTAGAAACTGCAGGTCCTTGTGTTGATGAGGTAGGAGGGGTTTGCACTAGTGTATCTGATCTTGGAATCGATGCTTCTCTCCTTGGTGTCGAAACATCCTTAGAGGAGGATTCCCCGAGTTCCTTCTAAGCTCTCGAACTTTCCTATCAAACCGGACCTTAGTCGACTAAAAGCGGAGCTAGGATCTCGGCCAGATCATCTTTCTCTTTCTGTTCCAATCCAAGTCTTCCAAGGAGTGTGCTTAACCACATTGTCATACTCATATGAGTATAGATCATATTTTTCATCCCGGAGTCCTTCGGGAACTTGATCAAGCCGAGTTCTTGGATCGGTGCGAGAGAGAACCTGCCATAGTGCCTCCTTCTAGCTTCAAAATCATCTGCACAGTCAGCCCAGTAGTCTTCTGTATCTGCCCTATGATGATAGATTATCTTGATGTTCTGTTCAATGAACTTCTTCAAGTCGAAGCAAGTTCTTGGCTTGAAGAAATGAACAGTGATAGGAACCAGGGCTCTTTCTATGTTCTGTGCGTCCAGGGCTGTTTTACAAGTGTAGTTTCCCAAAGAGATGGGAAAATGCAAACCAGAAATCTTCTTGTCTCTGCAGGTTCTATGTAATTTGTCTAACTACCTGCATACTTCTATCAAGGCCATCTTATCATTGCAGAACATGGGAAGCCTCAGAGGGATGCCCTCATAAAGCGTGATAAGCTTTGATATAGGAGAATTTTCTGAATTGGATAAAATAGGCACCGTAGTGTGATATCAAGTTCATGGCTTCATCAGAAAACCTTTTAGCAGTGTCACCTTCAAGGAGCCTAACCAAATACATGGTGAAAGCATCATTTACCCTTCTGAAATTGTGATTGCTGGTCTCTAGGGTGAACTATGGGCAGTAGGCATATACATGATCATCCTTGTGGGCATCAATGTAAGAAAAACCAAACCATTGCCTAGATGCCGCGGAGTATACATCAGTGTACGAAGTCATGTACAAATTATTTGTTTGCTTTGTACATTGGACAGCTACTCCGTCAAATTCATTTGATGATTTCCGCCTGAGTTGATATTTTGAGTTCCCTCTCACACCATGCCGATGGCGGGCACATCCGAGAAGTGGAATTCGTTAGTAGAAGGTAAACCCATAACCCGAGCCAAGAGAATTATGAAATCGACAACTCTTCATTGAAATCTACTGAGAAGAGAGTCTTGGATAGACGAGACGATCCCTTCTTAGGGTTCTTAAGCGGGACTTCGCCACCCGCGCCTTGTATTTATCGTTGTCTTGGTTGAACAGAGCACGTGCTTGATTCTCGGGAAACCACTATGGCATTATCCATCTCTGGAATCCTCAAAAGTGCTGCTAATGGCAGCAACATCTAGCTTGGTGATGAGTTCCCGTATACATTAGTTAATTCACTCGAATCGGGGTCGAAGTGAGCTCCGCATGAAAATCTTGTATCGGTGCATTGCATCGAGATTGGGAAACCTCCAAAGCAAAATCCAAACCATTTGTCGTGAATCATCTGCGCCATTGGTGTAGGGTTTGCATCGACATCCTTGCCCAAAATCACGAAGTTAAGATGGACGAGCTTCATTTGTCCCCAATATTGGGGAACGACAGACTCTAGTGGCAAGATTTGCTCCTGTCCTTGAAATTTGATCTTCATATTGATAGTAACTCGGAGGACAGAGCCGCAAACTAAACTCGGGAAGGAATTACAGAGGGAAGGGATACACGCGCAGGAAATTATATTGCAAGGGTTCGAGCAAAGGATAGCATGGAAGCAGTGTGAAAAATGCAAAGGGGGTTCGCTCGTTATATAGCCGATTAGGAGAGAGAAAGACAATGAATGCGCATTTAACACATACCTACCAATTTGAAAAAGCATGATATTCGGGTAGAGCGGGAAAAATAAGCACGAATGGCACTTGAATCATTTGGGACATGTGAGACGTGAATGCGCGAAACACGCGGCTCGGCCGATTCGGGCGAAGTGGGGAAAAGATGCACAAATTCCTTTTGGGACATTTGGGACAAAAGTGCGCGAAACACACGAATCGGTCGGATCGGGCGAAGAGGTGACAATGGGTCCGGAAGAGTTCGGGACATTTGGGATGCAAGTGCATGAAGTACGCAGTTCGGGCGAATCGGCCGAAAAAGGAACAACTTGTCAAATTGGACTCGGGACATTTGGGACATGAAATTCCGACGGGCCCGAAAAAGACAAACTTCGGGGAAACCGGCCGATCGGGGAACAAAACGCACTTTTGAACTTGGGACACGTGGGACAAAAATGTGCGACAGGCCCGAAAAACACACAAAATGACCCAAAAACGCAGATTTTCTCAATTTCTCGACTTTTAACATTTTCAGTACAACAGAAGACACTTAAACTCAAAATTTTGAATTTTCATTTTCTTAAGATTGGGGAATTTTGAGTGGACAACACTGGCTCTTCCGGGGATGACTTGGCATAAATTCAAGGAATGAGTCAAGGTAAGATCTTAGAAAAACTCGAGGAAGTAGACCAGTACCTTATCCATTGGGCCATGGAGTCAAAAAGCAGACCAATACAGAGGACAACACACCAAAACAAAAAGGAAAGAAAAACAAAAACACTGTACAGAATATACAAAGGGACTCCCTAATCACCTATGACTTGAACAACTTCAAATACTGCCCACTATAAGGAAGTGGGAGAGGAGAACCATCCATGTAATCAAGATAAAAGGAATTCTTACTAGTAAAGTGTCTGATCTTGAAAGGTCCGAGCCAAAGGGAATCGAACTTGCCATGGCTGCCACGAGGTTCATGCCTTTTATCCCATAACAACACAGTGTCTCCAACTTGGAAATCTCTGAACCTGGCTTTCTTATCAAACAGGACCTTTACCTTCTGTTGGTGAACAGATATCCTATCAGCAACCTCCAATCTATCCTCATTCAATTTTTGAAGGTACATAATTCTCTTATCCAAAGCATCACTGAAACTAGTATCTTCAATGGCCTTCATTAGATGCAAGGCTGGCAGCTCCACTGTTACTGGCAATTGAGCTTCTACTCCATATACCACTTGAAAAGGAGACATTCCAATAGCTCTCTTTGGTGTAATCCTGTCTACCCAAAGAGCATCATAGAGCTTCTTGTGCCAGTTTCGTTGAGACTCATTGACTAATTTCCTTATAATAGTCACCAAATTTTTATTAGTGGATTCTGCTTGCCCATTTCCCTGAGGATAGTAATATGAGGAGTGAGCCAAAGAAATTCCATACCCATAGCAAAAATCCATTATCTCGATTGAAGATAAATTCGAAGCATTATCTGTTATAATCTTGTTAGGTACACCATACCTTACCAAGATGTTTTCTTTGATGAAGCTGCACACCACTTTAGAAGTAGTGCTCTTTACTGGAATAGCTTCTACCCATTTGGTGAAATAATCCGTAGCAGTTAGTACATGAGTATGACCTGCACTAGAAGCAGGATTAAGTGTTCCAATGAAGTCCAAACCCCACTTTGTTGAAAGGGTTCTTCAATCACAACTAGCTTGAGAGGCAAAGAGGACAATTTAGGTCTTCCACGAAGGTTTGACAAGCCTCACACTTATCAACCCACTTGGATGCATATCTCGAACAAGGAAGGCGATAATATCCTCGCGAAGTATCTTATGAGTAATGACCGTTGATGAATAGTGCCCTCCACATGCCTGATCATGAAAAGCTCGATAGTAACTTTTTTCGTTGTTCCTTGTCCACACATTTCAGAAACCTTCCATCTAACCCACGTTTGAACAAGGCGTTTTCCCATAACACATATTGCACCGACCTCAATTCACATGAGTCCTCATTTCTTTGGCGTTAAATGAGATGGGTATTCTCCATAGGTGATAAAATGAGCAATATCAACATACCATTCATCAACTGAGCTAAGAAAAAGAACGGTAGGAAGGCCAACTTTGTCCTCCAACAACTCATGTTTAGCTCCTTCAGCAATGAGCTCACAAAGGCCTTTTCCATGAACAAGCTTGGTCGGTTTGATGTCAATGTCATATTCTTGGACCTTAGAAACCCAGTTCCCTCTTTTGGATCCAAATTCCTATTGTGTGAGAATTGACTTAACAGTTGTATCTGGAACCAACACCATGGAGTGAGAGTTGAGGATGTAAAACGAAACTCGCTTAATGCTTTGACCCTTTGCAAAAGCATGTTTCTCCATCATGGTGTATTTTAACTCATGATCTTTCGAGAATATAGCTCATGAACGCAATTGGGAGTTCATGCTCATTAGAGTCTTCTTGAGTCAAAAGCGGCTGCCAAGGTATTATCTGTGGCATAGCAATAGATAATAAAATCTTTGCTGAAATCAGGACATGCTAAAATAGGAGTTTTAGCGATAGCTCTTTTGATACCTTCAAAGGATTCCTTTCCTTCAGAAGACCAACCAAACGTTTGTTTCCCTTTCATCATCTAAGAAATATTCAAAGTTAACTCTGCAAAATCAGGGATGAACCTTCTTAAAAAATTGATCTTACCAAAGAAAGAGTGTACGCCCTTTTTGCTGGTTGGGAGAGGAATTTGTTGGATAGCTTGAACTCGTTCAGGATCAATCTTAATACCATCTTTGGAAACGATGTGCCCTAATAATTTTCCCTCGGTGACACAAAAGATATATTTTTTAGGATTCAAAGAAATCCCATGTTCTCTGCATCTTAGCAGAACTGTCTCCAGGTGGTCAAAATGATCCGCCCTTGTTTTAGAAAACACAGTCAAGTTGTCAAGGTATATGACAATACACTTCCCTTTCAAACTTCCAAAATCCAGATCCATAGCTCTCTGAAAAGTGGCACCAGCATTAATAAGCCCAAAAGGCATTCTCTTGTAAGCAAAGGTACCCCAAGGAGTAGTGAAAGTTGTTTTGTGTTGATCTGCAGTATCAACCTCTACCTGATTATATCCCGAGAATCCATCAAGCATAGATAACATTTCAGATCCTGTTACTGCTTGCAAGACCTAATCCATCATAGGCAAAGGATAATTATCTTTCAAGGAAGCTTGATTCAGATTCCTAAAATCAGCACAGATTCGGATCTCACCATTTTTTTCCTAATGAGCACAATATTAGCAATCCACGTTGAATGATGAATGGGAAAAATGATTTTGCCCTTCAACAACTTCTGAATTTCCTGAAAGATGGTGTCAGCTATTTTGGGGTTGTATTGCCTCTGTTTCTGCTTAAAAGGCTTAATTCCGGGCTTGAGAGGAATAAAATGCTGCATATCTTTTGGTTTGAAAGATTTTAAATCTTCATAAGAGTAAGCAAGAACATCCTTATACCTCTTTAAAATTTCAATTGATTTCTTCCTTTCATATGTTGTACAACATTTTCCAATGTTCACGAGCTTAGGATCGTAGAACTCCCAATATCAATCTTGTCATACTCAGCTAATTTTTGAGGTCCAGTAGAAGCTCTAGACTTCACATACCTGTCATGTTTATCAAATAGTTCCTCCAAACTCAACAATACTTTAGGAATCTTGTTTACTTTGAGATTGATGCATCCATCCCGATCCGTTTCTTCTCCTTAGGTGATTGCTTTGTCAAAGGGCACACTTTCATTAGGCGAGTTGTCACTTCCTTCAAAATACAAGGTACATTCGAAATTACCCTTAAGTTCAAGGAAAGAAAGTAAGTGTTGATCATCATTGAAAACTTGCCAATTATTGGTATTATCAGGTACACTAGGTCGATGGACCATCTCAATGGTGAACTTATCCTGAGAGAATTCAGGATGAGGAATCGATAGTGACCACGAGATCGCTAGTGAATCAGCCCTGCTGTTCTTCTCCCTAGGTATTGCTTCGATGGAGAAAGCATCAAGAAATTCAATGGAATCCCAAACCTGATTCTGGTAATGTTTCAACCTTCCATTTTTTACCTGGAAAAGGCTTCTAACTTGCTTTACAATCAATTCTACATCACCACGAGCCAGAAGATTCTTTACACCTTGTTCTTTGGCCACTTGCAGTCCAAGAATGAGAGCCTCATACTCTGCTATATTATTAGTATTTTTGAACTGCAACTTGAATGAAAAAGGATGTAGGCTTCCTTCAGGGGACACCAGTAGGACACCAGCTCCAGAACCAACTGAGGAACAACTTCCATCAAACTCTAAAATCCAAACACCATTAGGATCTTTAGGTGACACTTTGGGGAGTTGAATTTCATCAGGGGACATAATCATATAGTTACCATGACCCATATCCTCATAGAGTATTTGTGCTTTAGGATCATCCGTTTTCTTGCACAATATACTCAGATTGCTTCTCAGGAAGCAATTTCTTCATTTGTCCATTAACAGGTACGAGTGCATGTGACCAATACATTTGAATTTATCCCCCACATCCTTACGTGAAGTTCCTACTTAGCAACATCCCGTATGAAGGAGGAATATCTGCTACTAAGATGGTAGCCAAAACTCTCTTCTCAGGAAAAGCAGCAAAAGCCACTTGTGCATCTTTAATTCTTCCAACCAGGGGCACTTCCTTACTCTCCATGGAGTAACAAGATCCATAAGTGCGTGTGAGGGTCAAGCCTAAGGCATGAGCTACTTTAGCAGGCATCACATTGTCTGAGGCTCCTGAGTCAATGACACAATTACTGAGCCTATGACCAGCTATAAGAAGTGTTACATAAAATGGTTTAATTTTGTCATTAGGTGAGGTGACAAATGGCAGCTACCAGACTAGGCTGTGGTGTGCGAGAAGAAGGAGTAGGTAAAATGCCTTTAGAGGTGGTTTTAGAATGGGAATTAACAAATTGAATCATCTTAGCAAAAGATTTGGGATGGGTTTGATAATACTCAGCCTCCGAGATTAGAACCTTAGTCTTTTCGGATGATCAATAATATCAAAAGACCCAAAAGTGGACAGCCCATCATCATTTGAGATCCTAGGTTTATCAACTTTAGGACAAAAAGAAGTAACTTTAATAGCAGGATTGACATGACTCACCTTTGGTGTAGATGAAGTGGGGAAAGGAGATCCTCTTTTTCAATTACGGGGATAGTTATGGCTGCTCCTTAGATTTCTTGGGGGTGCATCACTTTCTCCCTCCGATTTTTCTGCTCTCGAGTCATGCGACGGTGAATGATTCGCTATTCATGTCTCGCTTTACTACTTCATCATAATCATCTCCATCATCAATTCCCTCGGTGGTGAAGAAATTAACTCGAGATCCTTCAAGTTCATCGCTTCATCATCAACTTCTTCCACAAACTCCTCGCAAGATTCATTATCCTCATAATCATCGGCTCTTCAACTTCACAAGAGTTGCATTGACAGAACATTAACAGGAGGTCCTTCAAGCGCTAATCTTGTTTGAGAAGCAAGAAAATGATTTCTAGGCTGATAATTCCTCCTTGGAATGTCTGCATAGGGAGCATCTTGAGCCAATTGTTTCTTTATAGAAATGAGATCATTCGCAAGTTTTGAACTAATGGATCAAGTATTAGGTCCAGGAGTGGAAGAGGAGGAAGCAGTGAGACTTAGATTTGGAAGTATCTCTCCTCAACTTCCCTGACATGATCAAATCATCCTGACACTAACAGCAAGAGTTTGATCCTCAACCAATGTTGCGAGATTAGCCCTTCTCAGCGCATAACTAACTTCAGGTGATTGGGCATTTAGGAAGAAACATTTTTGATTTGATCAACGGAGTCAATTATTTCTTGGAATTTTAATAATTAACCTATTGAATCGGGCCACAAATTCTCTCATGGGCTCTGGTGAATCTTTCTTTATCTGAGAGATTTGGGCTAGCAAGGCATGCACATCTTCTGCTGGTTTGAAATGGTTTTCAAACCTAGTTCTCATGGTGTCCTGAAACTAGTGATAGTACCGATCGGAAGATGATAGAACCAATCAGCAAAGCATTATCTTGCAAAGTCTCAACAAACAGTCTCACGGAGACGTCTTCATGTTCAACTCCCAGAACTCCACATGCAACTATGAAGGCTGCGATGTGTTCATCAGGATGCACTTTACCATTGCCTTTGAATTTAGGGAAGTTCTTCCGGTTACCTCACGGGTAACTCATGCAAAGGCTGATGAAGAGCGAGGGGCCCAACACGATGACCCAGGCAATGGTACCGCCATTCTTGGAAAAACGGCTTGAGAGAGGAACCGCAACACCAAGCAAGAATCAAAGCTCGAAGATTAGGACTAGGCGGCTCACGAAGGAATACCACCCGTAGGATTTCTATCTTGAATAGGTGGAGTACTTGTCGAACGAGTCTTTCTATTTCTCGTTAAAGGGAAAGGAAAACACTGCTGCTCCAAAAGCTAAAGCGAGAATCTTCAATACTAAGGGCCCTCCTCCTCGAGTAAAATGCGGAGTCGCTTAGATCAAAAGATGATCAAAAATTACAGGCTGGAATTTGATTTTCCCAGTGAGTCGCCAAAAATTGTTGGTCGTCAAATAGGACTTTACGAAGAGCAACAGTCAGGGGACAAGAAGTCCCTCCTCTTTAATGGGAGAGGTTCCCTTATTCAGAAATGAACCTATTTACAAATATACAAAACATGATTTTTTTTGTCGAACTTGGATACGGCGAAAGTGTTTTCTATAAAGATCATCAATTACAAAAGGACCGAGGAATAAGAATACGAGAATGAGCGAGAAAGGCAACATGCGAGAATTATAGCTATGAGTAATTCTTTATGTATGCGAAGTTACGGTGAATTGAAACAAGATCATTTGCATCATATGAATAAGATGAAATTTAAAGACACAAAGTTCAGTAAATAACATCCGCGCGAGAACACAAAGTTTCTTAACATAACACGAGACAAATGATCTTCACGAAATTAAATGAACAAGCTAGGAGATACTTGAGATTAGATAGACAAAGAATGGAAAGCCCTCATGTATTGATTTATTTATAACTTATTTACACTTTTAGAAAATATGCCAAGTTCTTCCTCCTTTCAAAATGGCGTAGAGGCCATTATATAGCTTACAAATCAGTTACTCTTCGTAACCACTTCTTTTAACTAAAGATTAGTTAAGGACTACCAATCGCAATACCTCAACTTATTACAAAGAAAACGGAAAAAGAATGGGAAGAAGAGAAAAGAATAAGGAGAAGAAGACAGGTGGTCAGTTACTGGGAGGGACCCACTGACTTCAAAATCTGCTGCCTGAATCTCTTCAACGCCTCAGCTATGTCTCTGCCACGAGGGACTGACGTGTTGGCTGTAGACTGAGTCCAAAATCCAAGACACTTCTCCATCTCTTTATCAAACTCGAAATGAGTATGATAATCTTTATTTGCTTCTTCAATGGCAGATTGAAAAGAGCGAGATCTCCTTCATTTCTCTTTGGAGATGGAGCTTTCCTTGAATAGATTATCTTTGACAAAAGCTCGAATTGAGCAATGATTTCTTGTAAGGAAAGGGGAACACCAAAAGTTTCATCCTGAAGATGAAAATGTATATCTTTGAAAGCAGAGACAACCAGTGTCTTGAAAGCTTCACCCTTCTACCAGCTATTCTTTAGTTCTCCCAAAGCCTCCTCCAAGACTTTGATCTTCCACTCCACGCTGTAAACCCAGGATTTTGACAGATTATCCTTTGCATCATCAAAAACCTTATTCGCCAATAAAAATTTCTCATCTCTTTGTTCCATGAGATGAAGGTCTACTATCAACTGCTCCGAGTTTGAGCTCTTTATCTATGACCCCGATAGTGGAGGAGAGTTTCTGTTGCAAATTGTCCACTTTTCCGTGGAGTTTGAAAGCTTCATCGATGAAGTTCAACCCTACAACAAGCATATCATCCACCATGGCCTCCATAGCTCTGCCATAGATGGAATACTTGTGCATTTCTTTGATACTACTGTACTTCATCTTGGCTCAAAATTACGGTGGTGGAAGAGTAGTCAATGGGGTAGGGTCCAAAACTTTGTCCTTAGACAAAAGAGATTTGATGAAACTCATGAGAATCCGGGGCTTGTTCCTCCAACTGTTCAATAGTTTTCTTCCCTTTCTCTACCCTCCCAATGACTCTTGTAATCAATTTCACCCGGAGGTTATGTATCTCTCCTTCAGAGTAGACTCTCCCATTGGAATTCTTGAGAGTTCTAAGTCAGATGCCTGCAAATCCTGCTCTGGTTTATCTACTGTAGGCTTTGCAATATCCAGAATTGCTGACCTTGAGCATCGAGACACTATCCTGGAAGTAATTCTGGATTTCTTGGCACGAGAAGGAGTAGTGCCTAACAAGGCTGCCACAGCATAAAAATTTGGTCCTAAGCTCCGAGAGGAAGATTTCCCTCTTCTCTGTCAACAAGAGGTTGTACCCATGCAAAAGAGGAAGAGGAATCGAGTAGGAGGGCGAGAGGACCAAGAGATAGAGAGCTCATGATGCTCGGTGGTTTGCACAGAGTTGATTCAAGATAATATGTGAGTGGGGCACTTGAGACAATTGCGGAAAAAGAATCAATAGCACTTGGAAGTTCAGTGCTCTGGACTTCTTTATCCTTATCCGTTGGATCTTCAGGAGCATTTGTAGGGGCTGGCACCTCACTCTCCTCACTTTCACTGAGAACAATAATGTTCTCTGGTCCCATAGGCAACTCTGTCTACTTTTTCTAGAGATTTTCTTCCACAGGCTCCTTCTTAACTTCTGCTTTTCTTTTGATATAACTAGGTGGATGAAGAAGGAGTAGAAGCTGCAGGTCCTTGTGTTGATGAGGTAGGAGGGGTTTGCACAGGTGTATCTGACCTTGGAATCGATGCTTCTCTCCTTGGTGTTGAAACATCCTTAGAGGAGGATTCCCCTGAGTGCCTTCTAAGCTCTCGAACTTTCCTATCAAACCAGACCTTAGTCCTGACTAAAACTGGAGCTAGGATCTCGGCCAGATCATCTTTCTCTTTCTTGTTCCAATCCAAGTCCTCCAAGGGAGTGTGCTTAACCACATTGTCATACTCATATGAGTATAGATCAGAGTTTTCATCCTGGAGTCCTTCAGGAACTTGATACAAGCCGAGTTCTTGGATCAATTGTAGAGAGAACCTGCCATAGTGCCTCCTTCTAGCTTCAAAATCATCTGCACAGTCAGCCCAATAGTCTTCTGTATCTTCCCTATGATGATAGATTATCTTGATGTTCTGTTCAATGAACTTCTTCAATTCGAAGCAAGTTCTTGGCTTGAAGAAATGAACAGTGATAGGAACCGGGGCTATTTTACAAGTGTAGTTTCCCAAAGAGATGGGAAAATGCAAACCAGAAATCTTCTTGTCTCTGCAGGTTCTATGCAATTTGTCTAACTACCTGCATACTTCTATCAAGGCCATCTTATCACTGCAGAACATGGGAAGCCTCAGAGGAGTGCCCTCATAGCCAGCAAGCCTGATATAGGAGAATTTTCTGAATTGGATAAAATAGGCACCGTAGTGCGATATCAGGTTCATGGCTTCATCAGAAAACCTTCTAGCAGTGTCACCTTCAAGGAGCCTGACCAGATACATGGTGAAAGCATCATTTACCCTCCTGAAATTGTGATTGCTGGTCTCTAGGGTGAACTGTGGGCAGTAGGCATATACAGGATCATCCTTGTGGGCATCAATATAAGAAAAACCAAACCATTGCCTAGATGCCGCGGAGTATACATCAGGTATGAAGTCATGTAGAACTTCTTCGTATTTGCTGTACATTGGACAGCTACTCCGCCAAATTCATGCTGATGATTTCCGGCCAGTTGATATTTTGAGTTCCCTCGCACACCATCTTTGATGAGCGGGCACATCTAGAAGTGGAATTCGTTAGTAGAAGGTAAACCCATAACCCGAGCCAAAAGTAGAATTATGAAATCGACAACTCTTCATTGAAATCTTCTCGAGAAGAGAGTCTTGGATAAACGAGACGCTCCCTTCTTAGGGTTCTTGAGCGAGGACTTCACCACCCGCGCCTTGTATTTATCGTTGTCTTGGTTGAACAGAGCACGTGTGCTTGATTACGGGAAACCACTTTGGCATTATCCATCTCTAGAATCCTCAAAGCGATCTGCTAATGGCAAAGACATCTAGCTTGGCGATGAGTTCCCGTGTACATTGGTTAATTCGCTTGAATCAGGGTGGTCGAAGTGAGCTCCGCATGAAAGTATCTTGTATCGGCGCATTGCACCGAGATTGGGAAACCTCAAAGCAAAATCCAAACCGCTGTCGTGAATCATCTACGCCATTGATGTAGGGTTTGCATTTGCCATCCTTGCCCAAAAATCACCGAAGTCAAGATGACGAGCTTCACTATCCCCAATATTGGGAACGGCAGACTCTAGTGGCGAGATTTGCTCCTGTCCCTGAAATTTGATCTTCATATTGATAGTAACTTGGAGGAAAGAGCCGCAAACTAAACTCGGGAAGGATTACAAAGGGAAGGGATACATGCGCACGAAATTAGATTGCAAGGGTTCAAGCAAAAGCGATAGCATGAAGCTAATGTGAAAAATGCAAAGGGGGTTCACTCGTTATATAGCCGATTAGGATAGAGAAAGACAATGAATGCGCATTTAAAACATACCTACCAATTTGAATAAGCATGATATTCAGGTAGAGCGGGAAAAATACGCATGAAAGGCACTTGATTCGTTTGGGACATGTGAGACGCGAATGCGCGAAACACACGGCTCGGCCGACGGGTTAAGCGGGAAAAGATGCACAAATTCCTTTTGGGACATTTGGGACAAAGCTACTTGTGGAAACACGTGACTCGGCGGATCGGGTGAAAAGGTGACAATGGGTCGGAAGAGTTCGGGACATTTGGGACGCAAGTGCGTGAAGTACGCGGTTCGGGTGATTCGACGAAAAAGGAACAACTTGTCAAATTGGACTCGGGACATTTGGGACATGAAAGTGCGAAGTCACGCGGTTCGTGTGTTTTGGCGAAAATAGAACAACTTTCCCGATTAAACTTTGGGACATTTGGAACATGAAATTCGACGGCCCGAAAAGACAAACTTGAGTGGTAACCGGCCGATCGGGGAACAGAATGCACTTTTGAACTTGGGACACGTGGGACAAAAATGTCCGACAGGCCCGAAAAACACACAAAATGACCCAAAAACGTAGATTTTCTCAATTTCTCGACTTTTAACATTTTCAGTACAACAGAGAAGACACTTAAACTCAAAATTTTGAATTTTCACTTTCTTAAGAGCGGGGAATTTTGAGTGGACAACAGCTGGCTCCTTCTGGGGATGACTTGGCATAAATTCAAGGAATGAGACAAGGTAAGAACTTAGACAAACTCGGGGAAGTAGACCAGTACCTTATCCATTGGGCCACGGAGTCAAAAAGCAGACCAATACAGAGGACAACACACCAAAACAAAAGGAAAGAAAAACAAAAACGCTGTACAGAATATACAAAGGGACTCCCTAATCACCTATGACTTGAACAATTTCAAATACTGCCCACTATAAGGAAGTGGGAGAGGAGAACCATCCATGTAATCAAGATAAAAGGAATTCTTACCAGCAAAGTGTCTGATCTTGAAAGGTCCGAGCCAAAGGGAATCGAACTTGCCATGGCTGCCACGAGGTTCATGCCTTTTATCCCATAACAACACAGTGTCTCCAACTTGGAAATCTCTGAACCTGGCTTTCTTATCAAACAAGACCTTTAATACGCTAGTGAACAGATATCCTATCAAAGCAACCTCAATCTATCCTCATTCGATTCGTGAAGCTACATAATTATCTTATACAAAGCATCACTGAAACTAGTATCTTCAATGGCCTTCATTAGATGCAAGTGGCGGCTCCTTTATTCTTGGCAATTGAGCTTCTACTCCATATACCACTTGAAAATGAGACATTCCAATAGCTCTCTTTGGTGTAATCTGTCGCCCAAAGAGCATCATAAAGCTTCTTGTGCGGTTTTGTTGAGACTCATTGACTAATTTCCTTATAGTAGTCACCAAATTTTTATTAGTGGATTCGCTTGCCCATTTCCCGAGGATAGTAATCGAGAGTGAGCCAAAGAAATGCCATACCCATAGCAAAAATCCATTATCTCGGTTGAAGTGAAATCCGAAAAATTATACATTTACAATCTTGTTAGGTACACCATACCTTACCAAGATGTTTTCTTTGATGAATTGCACACCACTTGAAGTAGTGCTCTTTTTGGAATAGCTTCTACCCATTTGGTGAAATAATCCGTGGCGTTAGTACATGAGTATGACCTGCACTAGAAGCGGGATTAAGTGTTCCAATGAAGTCCAAACCCCACCTTTGTTGAAAGGGTTCTTCAATCAAAGCGGCTTGAGAGGCAAAGAGGCCAATTTAGGTCTTCCCACGAAGGTCGACAAGCCTCACACTTATCAACCCACTTGGATGCATCTCGAACAAGGAAGGCGTAATATCCTCCGCGAAGTATCTTATGAGTAATGACCGTTGATGAATAGTGCCCTCCACTTGCTCGATCATGAAAAAGCCGAGAGTAACTTTTCGTTGTTCCTTGTCACACATTTCAGAAACCTTCCATCTAACCCACGTTTAAACAAGGCGTTTTCCCATAACACATATTGCAGACTTCGACCTCAATTTAAGTCCTCTTTTCTTTGGCAGTTAAATGAGAGGGGCATTCTCCATAGGTGAGAAAATGAGCAATATCAGCATACCATTCATCAACTGAGCTAAGAAAAAGAACGGTAGGAAGGCCAACTTTCTCCTCCAACAACTCATGTTTAGCTCCTTCAGCAATGAGCTCACAAAGACCTTTTCCACGAACAAGCTTGGTCGGTTTGATGTCAATGTCATATTCTTGGACCTTAGCAACCCAGTTCCCTCTCTTGGATCCAAATTCTGTTGTGTGAGAATTGACTTAACAGTTGTATCTGGAACCAACACCATGGAGTGAGAGTTGAGGATGTAAAACGAAACTGCTAAACAACTTTGACCACTGCAAAAGCATGTTTCTCCATCATGGTGTATTTTAACTCATGATCTTTCAGAATATAGCTCATGAACGCAATTGGGAGTTCATGCTCATTAGAGTCTTCTTGAGTCAAAACAGCAGCCAAGGTATTATCTGTGGCATAGCAATAGATAATAAAATCTTTGCTGAAATCAGGACATGCTAAAACAGGAGTTTTAGCGATAGCTCTTTGATACCTTCAAAGGATTCCTTTCCTTCAGAAGACCAACCAAACATTTGTTTCCCTTTCATCATCTTGAGAAATATTCAAAGTTAACTCTGTAAAATCAGGGATGAACCTTCTTAAAAAATTGATCTTACCAAAGAAAGAGTGCACGCCCTTTTTGCTGGTTGGGAGAGGAATTTGCTGGATAGCTTGTACTCGTTCAGGATCAATCTTAATACCATCTTTGGAAACGATGTGCCCTAATAATTTTCCCTCGGTGACACAAAAGACAGATTTTTTAGGATTCAAAGAAATCCCATGTTCTCTGCATCTTAAGTAGAAGCTGTCTCGGAGTGGTCTAAGCGATCCGCCCTTGTTTTAGAAAACACAGTCAAGTCGTCAAGGTATATGACAATACACTTTCCTTTCAAACTTACAAAATCCAGATCCATAGCTCTCTACGAAAAAGTGGCACCAGCATTAATAATCCCAAAAGGCATTCTCTTGTAAGCAAAGGTACCCCAAGGAGTAGTGAAAGTTGTTTTGTGTTGATCTGCAGTATCAACCTCTACCTGATTATATCCCGAGAATCCATCAAGCATAGATAACATTTCAGATCTTGTTACTACTTGCAAGACCTGATCCATCATAGGAAAAGGATAATTATCTTTCAAGGAATCCTGATTCAGATTCCTGAAATCAACACAGATGCGGATCTCACCATTTTTCTTCCTAACAGGCACAATATTAGCAATCCATGTTGAATGGTGAATGGGAAAAATGATTTTGGCCTTCAACAACTTCTGAATTTCCTGAAAGATGGTGTCAGCTATTTTGGGGTTGTATTGCCTCTGTTTCTGCTTAAAAGGCTTAATTCCAGGTGCTTGAGTGGAATAAAATGCTGCATATCTTTTGGTTTGAAAGCTTTCAAATCTTCATAAGAGTAAGCAAGAACATCCTTATACCTCTTTAAAAGATCAATTGATTTCTTCCTTTCATCTTCTGTACAACATTTTCCAATGTTCACGAGCTTAGGATCAGTAGAACTACCAATATCAATCTTGTCATACTCAGCTAATTTTTGAGGTCCAGTAGAAGCTCTAGACTTCACATACCTGTCATGTTTATCAAATAGTTCCTCCAAACTCACCAATCCTTTAGGAATCTTGTTTCCTTTGAGATTGATGCATCCATCCTGATCCGTTTCTTCTCCTTGGGTGACTGCTTTGTCAAAGGGCACACTTTCACGAGGCAAGTTGTCACTTCCTTCAAAATACAGCTATTCGAAATTACCCTTGAGTTCAAGGAAAGAAAGCAAGTGTTGATCATCATTGAAAACTTTCCAGTTATTGGTATTATTAGGTACACTAGGTCGATGGACCATCTCAATGGTGAACTTATCCTGAGAGAAGTCAGGATGAGGAATCAGTAGTGACCCTGAGACTACTAGTGAATCAGCCCTACTGTTCTTCTCCCTAGGTATTGCTTCGATGGAGAAAGCATCAAGAAATTCAATGGAATCCCAAACCTGATTCCGGTAATGTTTTAACCTTCCATTTTTTACCTGAAAAAGGCTTCTAACTTGCTTTACAATCAATTCTGCATCACCACGAGCCAGAAGATTCTTTACACCTTGTTCTTTGGCCACTTGCAGTCCAAGAATGAGAGCCTCATACTCTGCTGTATTATTAGTATTTTCGAACTGTAACTTGAATGAAAAAGGATGTAGGCTTCCTTCAGGGGACACAAAGTAGGACACCAGCTCCAGAACCAGCTGAGGAACAACTTCCATCAAAATCTAAAATCCAAACACCATTAGGATCTTTAGGTGACACTTTGGGGAGTTGAATTTCATCAGGGGACATAATCATATAGTTACCATGACCCATATCCTCATAGAGTATTTGTGCTTTAGGATCATCCGTTTTCGCACAATATACTGATCGGTGCTTCTCAGAAGCAATTTCTTCATTTGTCCATTAACAGGTACGAGTGCATGTGACCAATCCATTTGAATTTCTCCACCCACATCCTTACAGAAGTTCCTACTTAGCAACATCCCGTATGAAGGAGGAATATCTGCTACTAAGATGGTAGCCAAAACTCTCTTCTCAGGCAAAGCAGCAAAAGCCACTTGTGCATCTTTAATTCTTCCAACCAGGGGCACTTCCTTACTCTCCATGGAGTAACAAGATCCATAAGTGCGTGTGAGGGTCAAGCCTAAGGCATGAGCTACTTTCTCAAGCATCACATTTTTCGAGGCTCTGAGTCAATGACACAATTACTGAGCCTATGGCCAACTATAAGAAGTGTTACATAAAATGGTTTAATTTTGTCATTAGGTGAGGTGACAGCAGCTACCAGACTAGGCTGTGGTGTAGAAGAAGGAGTAGGTAAAAGGCCTTTAGAGGTGGTTTTAGAATGGGAATTAACAAATTGAATCATCTTAGCAAAAGCTTTGGGATGGGTTTGATAATACTCAGCCTCTGAGATTTGAACCTTAGTCTTTTTCAGATGATCAATAATATCAAAAGACCCAGAAGTGGACGGGCCATCATCATTTGAGATCCTAGGTTTATCAACTTTAGGAGAAAAAGAAGTAACTTTAATAGCAGGATTGACAGGACTCACCTTTGGTGTAGATGAAGTGGGGATAGGAGATCCTCTTTTTGCAATTACGGGGATAGTTGCCGGCTGCTCCTTAGATTTCTTGGGGGCTGCGTCACTTTCTCCCTCTGATTTTTCTTCTCTCGAGTCATGACAATGAATGATTCACTATTCATGTCTGCTACTACTTCATCATAATCATCTCCATCATCAATGCCCTCAGTGGTGAAGAAATTAACTCGAGATCCTTCAAGTTCATCTGCTTCATCATCAACTTCTTCCACAAACTCCTCGCAAGCTTCATTATCCTCATCATCATCTGGCTCTTCAACTTCACAGGTTGCATTGACAGGAACTTTAACAGGAGGTCCTTCAAGCGCTAATCTTGTTTGAGAAGCGGGAAAACGATTTCTAGGCTGAGAATTCCTCCTTGGAACGTCTGCATAGGGAGCATGCTGAGCCAATTGTTTCTTTATAGAAATGAGATCATTCACAAGTTTTTGAACTAATGGATTTGTATTAGGTCCGGGAGTGGAAGAGGAGGAAGCAAAGACTTATATTTGGAAGTATCTCTCCTCAACTTCCCTGACATGATCAAATCATCCTCGACACTCACAAGAAGAGTTTGATCCTCAACCAATGTTGCGAGATTAGCCCTTCTCAGCCGCATAACTAACTTCAGAGCGATTGGGCATTTAGGAAGAGACATTTTTGATTTGATCAACAGTCGAGTATTTACTTGGAATTTTATTAATTAACTGTTGAATCGGGCCACAAATTCTCTCATGGGCTCTCAGTGAATCTTTCTTTATCTCGAGAGATTTGGACTAGCAAGGCATGGACATCTTCTCGCTGGTTTGAAACGGTTTTCAAACCTAGTTCTCATGGTGTCCCTGACTAGTGATAGTACCCAGTAGGAAGGTGATAGAACTAATCAGCAGCATTATCTTGCAAAGTCTCAACAAACAATCTCACCGAGACATCTTCATGTTCAACTCCCGAGAACTCCACATGAAAATATGAAGGCTGCGATGTGTTCATCGGGATGCACTTTACCATCGCCTTTGAAATTAGGGAAGTTCTTCCGGTTACTCTCTGGGTAACTCATGCAAAGGCGAGGAAGAGCGAGGGGCCCAACCACGATGACCCCAGAGGGCAATGGTACCGCCATTCTTGGAAAAACAGACTTGGAGAGGGCTGCAACACCAGCAAGAATCAAAGCTCGAAGATTAGGACTAGGCGGCTCACGAAGGAATACCACCCGTAGGATTTATATCTTGAATAGGTGGAGCACTTGTCGACGAGTCTTTCTATTTCTCGTTGAAGGGAAAGGAAAACCCTGCTTTGCTCCAAAAGCTGGGCGAGAATCTTCAATACCAAGGGCCCTCCTCCCTCGAGTAAAATGCGGAGTTCTTAGATCAAAAGATGATAAAAATTACAGAACTGGAATTTGATTTTCCCATGAGTCGCCAAAAACTTTTGGTCGTCAAATAGGACTTTACGAAGAGCACAATCAGGGGACAAGAAGTCCCTCCTCTTTAATGGGAGAGGTTCCCTTATTCAGAAATGAACCTATTTACAAATATACAAAACATGATTTTTTTGTCGAACTTGGATACAGCGAAAGTGTTTTCTATAAAGATCATCAATTACAAAAGGACTGAGGAATAAGAATACGAGAATGAGCAGAAAGGCAACATGCAAAATTATAGGTAACAGAGTAATTCTTTATGTATGCGAAGTTACGGTGAATTGAAACAAGATCATTTGCATCATATGAATAAGATGAGATTTAAAGACACAAAGTTCTGTAAATAACATCTGCCAGAACACAAATTTTCTTAACATAACACAGACAAATGATCTTCATGAAATTAAATGAACAGCTAGGAGATAACAGAGATCAGATAGACAAAGAATGGAAAGCCCTTCAAGATTGATTTCTTTATAACTTATTTACACTTTCAGAAAATATGCCAAGTTCTTCCTCCTTTCAAAATGGCGTAGAGTGGCCATTATATAGCTTACAAATCAGTTACTCTTCGTAACCACTTCTTTTAACTAAAGATTAGTTAAGGACTGCCAATCGCAATACCTCAACTTATTACAAAGAATATGGAAAAAGAATGGGAAGAAGAGAGAAGAATAAGGAGAAGAAGACAGGTGGTTAGTTACTGGGAGGGACCCACTGACTTCAAAATCCGCTGCCTGAATCTCTTCAACGCCTCAGCTATGTCTCTGCCACGAGGGACTGACGTGTTGGCTGTAGACTGAGTCCAAAATCCAAGGCACTTCTCCATCTCTTTATCAAACTCGACATGAGTATGATAATATTTATTTGCTTCTTCAATGGCAGATTGAAGAGAGCAGATCTCCTTCATTTTCTCTTTGGAGATGGAGCTTTCCTTGAATAGATTATCTTTGACAAAAGCTCTGAATTGAGCTTTGATTTCTTGCAAGGAAAGGGGAACACCAGAAGTTTCATCCTGAAGATGACAATGTATATCTTTGAAAGTAGAGACAACCCAAAGCGTCTTGAAAGCTTCACCCTTACGCGTGCCTATTCTTGAGTTCTCCCAAAGCCTACTCCAAGACTTTGATCTTCCACTCCATGCTGTAAACCCAGGATTTTGACAAATTATCCTTTGCATCATCAAAAACCTTACTCGCCAATAAAATGTTCACATCTATCATGTCCCATGAGACGAAGGTCTACTATGCAAGCTGCTCCAGTTTGAGCTCTTTATCTATGACCACGATATTGGAGGAGAGTTTACGTTGCAAATTGTTCACTTTTTCGTGGATTTTGAAAGCTTCATCGATGAAGTTCAACCCTGCAACAAGCATATCATCCACCATGGCCTCCATAGCTCTGCCATAGATGGAATACTTGTGCATGTCTTTGATACTCTGTACTTCATCTTGGCTCAAAATTATAGGTGGTGGAAGAGTAGTCAATGGGTAGGGTCAAAAACTTTGTCCTTAGACAAAAGAGATTTGATGAAACTCGTGAGAATCTAGGCCTGTTCCTCCAAGCTGTTCAATAGTTTTCTGCCCTTTCTCTACCCTCCCAATGACTCTTGTGGATTGTTTCTGGAGGTTATGTATCTCTCCTTCAGGGGTAGACTCTCCCATTGGAATTCTTGAGAGTTCTAAGTCAGATGCCTGCAAATCCTGCTCTGGTTTATCTATTGTAGGCTTTGCAATCTCTAGAATTACCGACCTTGAGCATCGAGACACTATCTGGAAGTAATTCTGGCTTTCTTGGCACGAGAAGGAGTAGTGCCTAACAAGGCTCCCACAGCATCAAAATTTGGTCCTGAGCTCCGAGAGGAAGATTTCCTCTTCCTACTGTCAACAAGAGGTTGCACCCACACAAAAGAGGAAGAGGAATCAGCAGGAGGGGCAAGAGGACCAAGAGACAGAGAGCTCATGACGCTCAAGGTTTGCACAGCTGTTGATTCAAGTTGAGATGTGAGTGGGGTGCTTGAGACAATTGCAGCAGAAGAATCAATAGCACTTGGAAGTTCAGTGCTCTGGACTTCTTTGTCCTTATCAGTTGGATCTTCAGGAGCATTTGTAGGAGCTGGCACCTCACTCTCCTCACTTTCACTGAGAACAATAATGTTCTCCGGTCCCATAGCGACTCTGTCTTCTTTTTTGCAGGAGATTTTCTTCCACATGCTCCTTCTTAACTTCTCTGAGTTTCTTCCGATATACAGGTGGATGAAGAAGGAGTAGAAACTGCACGTCCTTGTGTTGATGAGGTAGGAGGGGTTTGCACTGGTGTATCTGATCATGGAATCGATGCTTCTCTCCTTGGTGTTGAAACATCCTCGGAGGAGGATTCCCCAGTGCCTTCTAAGCTCCGAACTTTCCTATCAAACCGGACCTTAGTCGTGACTAAAGCTGGAGCTAGGATCTCGGCCAGATCATCTTTCTCTTTCTGTTCCAATCCAAGTCTTCCAAGGAGTGTGCTTAACCACATTTTCATACTCATATGAGTATAGATCAGAGTTGTCATCCTGGAGTCCTTTAGGAACTTGATACAAGCCGAGTTCTTGGATCAATTGCAGAGAGAACCTGCCATAGTGCCTCCTTCTAGCTTCAAAATCATCTGCACAGTCAGCCCAGTAGTCTTCTATATCTGCCCTATGATGATAGATTATCTTGATGTTCTGTTCAATGAACTTCTTCAAGTCGAAGCAAGTTCTTGGCTTGAAGAAATGAACAGTGATAGGAACCAGGGCTCTTTCTATGTTGTGCAAGTGCGCCCGGGCTGTTTTACAAGTGTAGTTTCCCTAAGAGATGGGAAAATGCAAACCAGAAATCTTCTTGTCTCTGCAGGTTCTATGCAATTTGTCTAACTACTGCATACTTCTATGAAGGCCATCTTATCATTGCAGAACATGGGAAGCCTCATAGGAGTTCTCTCATAGCTTGATAAGCTTTGATATAGGAGAATTTTCTGAAATGGATAAAATAGGCACCGTAGTCCGATATAGGTTCATGGCTTCATGGAAAACCTTCTAGCGAGTGTCACCTTCAAGGAGCCTCGACCGAGATACATGGTGAAAGCATCATTTACCCTTCCGAAATTGCTATTGCTGGTCTCTAGGGTGAAGCGTGGGTAGTAGGCATATACAGGATCATCCTTATCGGCATCAATATAAGAAAAACCAAACCATTGCCTAGATGCCACCGAGTATACATCAGCACGAAGTCATGTAGAACTTATTCATTTGTTTGTACATTGGACACCACTCGTCAAATTCATCATGCTTGATGATTTCCACCCAGTTGATATTTTGAGTTCCCTTGCACACCATCTTGATGAGCGGACACATCGAGAAGTGGAATTCATTAGTAGAAGGTAAACCCATAACCCGAGCCATTAGAATTATGAAATCGACAACTCTTCATTGAAATCTGCTCGGAAGAGAGTCTTGGATAAATGAGACGCTCCTTCTTAGGGTTCTTGAGCTAGGACTTCGCCACCCGCGCCTTGTATTTATCGTTGTCTTGGTTGAACAGGGCCTGTGCTTGATCCCGGGAAACAACTATGGCATTATCCATCTCTGGGATCCTCAAAGCAGTGCTAATGGTGGCAGCATCCAGCTTGGCAATGAGTTCCCCGTGTACATTGGTTAATTCACTCGAATCAGGGTCGAAGTGAGCTCCGCATGAAAGCACTGTATCAGCACATTGCACCGAGATTGGGAAACCTCCAGCAAAAGCCAAACCGCTGTCATGAATCATCTGCGCCATTGGTGTAGGGTTTGCATCTGCCATCCTTGCCCAAAAATTGCCGAAGTCAAGATGACGAGCTTCACTGTCCCCAATATTGGGAACGGCAGACTCTAGTGGCGAGATTTGTTCCTGTCCCTGAAATTTGATCTTCATATTGATAGTAATTCGGAGGACAGAGACGCAAACTAAACTCGGGAAGGAATTACAGAGGGAAGGGATACACACGCAGGAAATTAGATTGCAAGGGTTCGAGCAAAGGATAGCATGGAAGCAATGTGAAAAATGCAAAGGGGTTCACTCGTTATATAGCCGATTAGGAGAGAGAAAGACAATGAATGCGCATTTAATACATACCTACCAATTTGAATAAGCATGATATTCGGGTAGAGTAGGAAAAATAAGCACGAATGGCACTTGGTTCATTTGGGACATGTGAGACGCGAATGCGTGAAACATGCGGCTCGGCCGATTCGGGCGAAGCGGGGAAAAGATGCACAAATTCCTTTTGGGACATTTGGGACAAAAGGGCGGAAAACAAGCGACTTCGGCCGAGATCGGGTGAAAAGGTGACAATGGGTCCGAGAAGAGTTCGGGACATTTGGGACACAAGTGCGTGAAGTACGCGGTTCGGGTAAATCGGACGAAAAAGGAACAACTTGTCAAAGGTGGACTCGTGACATTTGGGACATGAAAGTGCGAAGTCACGCGGTTCGGGTGTTTCAAATGAAAATAGAACAACTTGCCCGATTAAACTTTGGGACATTTGGTACATGAAATTCGACGGGCCCGAAAAAGACAAACTTGGGGAAACCGCCGATCAGGAACAAAACGCACTTTTGAACTTGGGACACGCGGGACAAAATGTCCAGCACTAGCATGATGAGAGAAGTGTAATGGCTCATTCAACATTGATGGAGTGAAGGAAAAGTATCTTGTCACGGAGGAGAAGAATAAGTATGCTTATGTGATGGGGTAGGCTATGCTTACATACTAGGTCGATATGGATACTATGTACGATACTCAACCAATGTCAAGGGGGGAGTACTAGATGATACAATAGATGTTGAGGTAAGTGGAGAATAAATGACATGTGTCGAGAGAATATCTTTTCTAGATACATGAATTTATAACATAGAATAATGAATGAATCATGTTTATCATACTGTAATATTTCTTAAGCACGGGAATCACCAAGATAGAAAATTAATTGCTTCTCTAGATCGATAGGTTTGAATACTAGTTGATTCATATAAGCATTGAACCTTAAGATATAATCCTTGATAGATTCTTATAATCCTTATGTAAATTCGGTAGGAGGTCATAAGTAACTCTAGGGCCATTATTGATGATAAAATGAAGGAGGAAATCATCCTCCATGTCATAGTAAGTGCTAATGGACCCAAATGGAAGATGCGTGTACCATTATAAAGCCTTATCAATAAGACTATGTTGAAAGGCCTTAAGTAATAACTTATCATTAGAATATGGGTCCATAGACATGCGTAATGTTGAAAATGTGCATGAGGGTCACTAGTACCATCAAAACATGTGAATGTAGGCATGATAAAGTCCTTAGGAAATGTAGAATTATGAATCTTCTTGGGAATAGGGTTACCATGTAATGATTTTATTTCAATAGAAGCATAGTAAGCCCTAATTTATAAAGTGAGAGACTAAACCGAGATTGTAGTTGACCTACAACATGCATGAGAGATATGATATCTTGTGAAGGAATAGTATAAGATGGAGATAATGTATTGAGCGGATATAACTTGCCATGGTGAGTGATCATAGGAATATCAAGAGAAGATAAAGGAGATTCCGGTGCTAAAGGAACACTAGGAGTGGGTTCCGAAGAAGATATAGGAGATGAAGGAAATGGAACATATATAGCAATGGTAGGACTAGCATCGGAAACATCCCTATGAGGTGAAGTGTCCGATGGAGATACAATGATAGAAGGAGATGGAGCAACATATGTAGATGAAGTGATAGGAGGAGATGAAATGGTAGGAGAAGAAGAACTAATAGATGGAGACAATATATGCACTATGCTAGAGACAACCTCAGGAGAAAGAGGGGATGGAGATTCACCTATCAGAATGAAAAGTAGGAGAATCATGGATATCAATTGTGTCATCCACATTACCTAAAGACTCAAATATGAGAATTTCATTAAGCGTACTATCGATAGGATCATCAACATAATATGAAGGTGTATGAGAACTAGTATGTGATGAATGATGAGAAGAAATATTAAAAATAGGAGAATCATGAGATGGAACTATAGTAGTGGTTTGACTAAGAGAAGAAGAATCAGTATGCACATGTGAGAGATTGTCAATACTAATCATGTAATCAATAAGAGAATCATCTTGAATTTCCTTAGAAAGATCAAAAGGAGGATGACTAGTATCCGTATATAATTGTTTACAATGAGTAAAGGCTACGGATTCGAGACGATACTAATGCAAATGGGAGAATCTTCAAAACTACTAGACACATATTGTTGACCCTTTAAGAGTTGATGTTGAATATCATCTGACATAGTAGGATTATTATAGAGAGTTGTGAGCTCAATGATGACAGCCTCATCATATATATTATTGAAGCTAAAATGAGACATGATGGGCCGAGAAGAATATGAACTATCCTTATCTATTAGGGTTTGAAGCATATCATAGAGAAAAAAAGTTCAAAAGTATAGGTTCACTAAAATGATTAACTAAAATATGAATTTTAGAAGTTAATCTAAGAAGTACAACAATGCAATAACTGAAATAAACTGGAATATAAATACTAACTAATTTATTTGATATTTTAAATGAAATGAAATAATTGAAATAGGAGGTAAAAGGTAGTAACTTGAATAGAACTTACCTCCCAGTGATCTAGAATTGGGGGGATGATGAATAGGTAGAACAGAGTGTCACAACACACCTCAAAAAATTACTAAAGTGGTAGATCTTACCATAATGCAATACCTGGGAGATTAGAGGGCCTATGAGTGGCTGAGTCTATAGTATGGGTGCTTTGGTCTAAAGAAAAACTCGGGAAACTGAGTCTGCGAGTTTGTTCTTTAGGTCTTGAAATAACTAGCATTTTGTCATATGGATATCGCATTATCTTTATTGATGAGGTTGTAAACCTGCAATGAAGATTCACCTATGAAACCCCATACAAAGCATCAAACCATTAAAAATAGAAAGATGCATATGAATGGGTTGGACTATCCTTAGTAGCCATAATGGTGGTGTTACAACTAAGCATTTCACTACATCTCAGACCTAATGTAGTTCTATGTGATTGTGTGTGCAATGATGTACCTAGGGTTCCTTAATGCTAATGACATAGAGATAACAGGAAATAGCTAAATAGTGTTGGTGCTTAGATTTGTCTTGCCCCATTTGCCATTATTTTCCTTTGATTTGCATGTTGTGAAAAGTTTTATCTCTCGATGTGGATGTTTTGAAGCTTTTACCTCCGTTTGAATTCCTTGAATTGTTTGCACAATCCATTGTCATGTCCCTCTTTGAAAGAAGTCTCTGAGTTTGCCTTGTTTTTGCCCTAATTTCTTTAGAATGTGGGCTTTTCCATTTTTCCTATTTTTCCTCGACCATGGAAGCTCGAGAATGGTTAATTTATATTTTTATTCCTTTGAAAATCCAAATCCATGGTCAAAAATATGCTCGAGAACCATGATTCACTTGTTTTTGTTTCAAAAAATTTCATCCTTAGCGAAAAAATGGGTTTTGGGCATGAATGGTGACTTTCTAAATTTTACGGTCTGACAGGTGTCTTTTTCCTGTGAAAGTTATTCTCAGTGTTCAGTGGTCATGTGATTTCTTTTGTTTGGTCAAGGGACGATGGGAAAATTCTTTAACTTATCACTTTTTTCTTTTTTGGCAAAAAGGTAAATTTGGTCTAGTAGCCCTACTCAAATCTGATTGGTTCTTTTGGTGTTTACATGGCTTCTTTTAATTGGATGGGGCACAATGGGTTTGTTTTTTTCAATTTGTTCTTTTGGATTCTTTGGCAAAAATTTTGAACCCACCCCGCGGCCCCCAAGCTTTGATTAAATCAAATTTTAATTGGCAGGAAAAAAGTCTTACTTTGACCTCGCAGAGGACATGTGGAAAAGCTAATGGTGGAGATGCGGGCCTTTAGAGGTAAGTTGGATGTTTTTCCCTTTTGGAAAAATGGAGTAAAATTCTAAAATGGAAGCGTGCCTCTACCAAATCATTTTGAAACCTTAAGGTTTTTTTAGGTTGCGCCATAATGACACGTGGTGAGCCTGCGCTCATCCAAGGTCTCAACTTTTGGGAACATCTCAAGATGCGCCATTGTGACACGTAGTAGTTTGAAAAGTCAAAGAGGCGGGGAAGCGGACCATTGGAGGAAACTTGGACTTTTCTCCTCCTATCATCAAAAGGATTAAAATCTCAAAATGGCTGCAAGCTTGACAAGAAGGAGGTCAAAGTTGAAGTTGAAAATGTCAAAAGGCGGGAGATAGGCCATCAGGGGCAACTTGGATTTTCTGCCCCTTGATATTCAAATGACTAAAATAATCAAAATGACCCATGAGCCTGATAGAGAAAAGTAAAAACTTGCTCCAGTCAACAACGAGGTGCGGACCTTGGGGGAAAATTGGAAAATTTTCCTTTTGTGGAAAAAGGAGTTAAAAGTTAAAAAGGAAGCGTGGTTTTGATGGGACCCACATTGGGACACGTGTTAGGCCCATTTTTCAAGGGTGGAGCTGTGGGAAAACTTGGAAAAATTTCCTTTTCCAAAAAAGAGGTGAAATAGCATAATTTGGCTGCGGTTCCTTTGGGACCCACCTTAGGACACGTGTCAAGCTCATTTCTCAAGGGCGGAGCTGTGAAGCAAAATGTGAAAAATTTACATTTTCCAAAAAAGTGTAAAAGGAAAAAAGGAACCCACAAGCCCATTTTAAAATAGATCTCCCATGTGTATGGTCCAAATTCAAAATATAAATCAATGGTAGTTATGCATCTATATCTGATTTTTCTACCATTTTCACTCCAAAGCTCCTAGAAGTGTGAGTCTTCATGATTTCTTGATATTTCTTGCACATGCCAAATAGGGAAGGGGAGTTAATTTGATATTTGAGTTTGGTGAGGAAGATTTGGGGATGTCTTTTTCCATTAAGATGAGATCGACCCTGGGCTTGATCCGGTCTTCCGTTTTTCCTTCCCGAGCACACAAAGAACTAGATTTGATAGATTAGGGGCAAAAGTGGTTGGCGAGTAGAGGGAAAAGTGATCTAGAAGAAGGAGTTGAATGCGGGAGATATTCAAAGAGATCCACCCCTTGAGCACTGAAATTTTTATAGATCGATTCTGGGAATCACGATCAAAATCATGGTGAGCATTGGTGCATTCAATGTTTGGATTTTTTGGGGGAAAAGGCCCTGTTGTAAAATGTTATAAATAGGCATGATTTTTCCGTGAAAAGGGTTGGAGGTTGGAATGTTGGAGTGTTAGAGGTCAGAACTGATTTTCTAAAAAGCTTGATAGAGCCCATCTTTTTGAGGGACTATTTGAGAAACTTGTATGTCTCTTTTGTGTTAAAATTGATCGTGTCAAGGTGGTTGTGAGTGTACAACCATTGACAAGCTCTGAGACTATTCTAGAAACTTTCCCCTACTAATAAGTTTAATCAAATTTGAGTTATTCTATGTTAACTCTGAGAAATTAGTGTCTGCTTTGTTTCAGAATGTCTGTAAATAGTTTTATTCGTTCCTATTGTAATCTTATACTGATTTTTTTGTGAAATCACACAGGATCTCGTCCCTGTGACAGTTTAATGGTATTTGTAATTTCATTTCAAGAAGAGCCTTCATCTTGGATGAGATAAACAAATTTAAAATCAATTCACTATCATTTGTTGATAAATATTGTTTGTAAGTCTTTGGGTGTACCTTAGGCATGGTTAATCAGAAACTATAGTGTTTAATTGAGTCTTCTAATTCGAGCCTTTGTATTGGAGTCTTAAAGATTATGTGAAAACATGCTGATTTGGGCCTCCATTGAAGCACACCTTCTAGTTGAAGGAACGTCTTGACTATTCTGAAGCTTTCTATTGTGAAGTTTCTCATTATTGTAAAGTCCCTCCAAAGATCTGGTATAATCAACTTTATCTTGCTTCACCTCCCAAAAAAATTCACTTAAAAAAACCAATCATACCCATACTACCCCTGTTTTTCATGTGTGTATACAAATGCATAATTTTTACTACCAAAACATGAAAAAATAATCAGGTTTTCATTATCTTTAGTGGCTTGAACCTTGCTTAGAAAATATCTCCATTATCTAGAGTGACAACTGTGAGAGTTAGGTTTTGTTGCATTGATCATATTTTCTTCAAGGTCTTCTTAATAATTTCACAAAGAAGGATATCTCCATCTCCTCCACAAACAACAAGCTACAAAAGGGTCCTCTCACCTTGGTTGAAAGGCACAACCATAAAGTAGTGAGGATAGGTCAAATCCTCTTGAGGGTGCCACCCATTTCTCCACATCTGAGTGACAAAGAGCAAGTTGCATTTCATCCCGGCTAGAAAATGACCTACTACATGCTGCTTGTCTCTAAGCTTTCGAAAAATATGTGATGCTGCTTATCTTTCCGAGGGAGAATCAATTTGGGTACCAACACTTTACTAGCGTAAGCGTTGCCAGGGACATTGTGATTGTAGTTCATATTTAGACCTCGGTGCTATGTGTAATTCTTTCAGTTTCCACACCTAGTGTACTAGCTTTCATTGATGAATCAGGTAAAGAAAGACAGATCATCCCATTTCAGTTTCTAGTATTAATAGAATTTGATAGATCATATTTTAGTGCATTTTCATAACTAAGATGGAAATCCTTAGTGGTGACTCCCTATTGATCTAATCCTTGATGAGTACTAGTGTCTTAACCTCATTCAAGTGAGACTTGTTACTAATCTTTGCAAAGCTAGAAGGAAGAAGATCTTTCTTTGCTAGGGATCCTACTAGGACATAATTTCCGAGCTAGGAAAAGAAAATTCAAAGAAAGAAAAGCCTGGAGAGTTATTGGAGATTAGCAGATAAGAAAATGGATCTCCATTGATGAAAGTGGTCGGCCTATCATTAAAGACTGCCATTCAAGTGCTTCTGAATTAGGTATCCTCTTTGCGGAATTGAATTTCCAACTAGAGAGGGGCCTTCATTTGCTTTTGAAAAGTTTTGCTTCTCATTCTTCCCCTGTCTTTTCAGAAGTTGATAGGGATTTCCAAGAAACAAGACCTTTAGGGGATATCCATTTTGAAATTTATACTCCTGTATTTCAACGACCCTCTACCCCTTATCAATTTGTCTCCCCTCCAAGGTCACCTCCTTAAAAACACATGGCCTCTGCCCCCACCCAAACCCCATTTGTTGTAAACACATTTGGTCCTATAAATTTTATAGGGATGGTTGGTTACCCAAATGCAGTTCCTCGGGATGTGAGAAATAGATTACCAAAATTCCAAGGAAATAATGTTATAACTGGTGATCAACATCTAAATATTTTTATCAATATGATGGAAGACTTTGAGATTAAACATGAAGATGTATATATCAAATTGTTTATCCATACTTTGGAAGAGGATGCAAGGGACTAGTATAAATATTTTCTAGATAATTCCATTGATTATTGGACAAAGATGAACAATGCATTTAGATTACAGTATGGTGATAGAACTGACCCTAGGTTTCTTGTCAAAATTTGAAAACATCAAGAAGAATCCTAATGAGTCAGTACATGATTTCAACACAAGTTTTAATAAGACCTTGAGGAGATTTCTGTTAGGATAAGGCCATGTGATGAATCATGTTTGATCAAATATTCAGATGCATTTGATAAAAAGGCTTCTTACTACTTGAGAGACAAAAACCCTACTAATTTGAGGTAGGCATTCACCATGGCCTGCAAATTTGAGAATAACATCAAGGAAATTGGAAAGCCTCCAAAAAGGGAGGGTGTAAAACTAATTAACTGGAAAATCCTCAAACAAGTAAGGCTGCTGATTTGGAAGAAGTTGTGAAAACTTTGGTAGGGGCTGTCAAAGAAATATCATACAAATTAGCCGGGAAAAAAAAGGAATTGGGCAGAGTTCACAAGGTCAGTACAAGCAACAAGGCCAAGACAGGTTTACAAATCATCATAGAAATGATCATAGACTTGATGACATAGGCAAGGGACCTGTTGGATTTGGAAATAAATAGTCCCAAGCAGGGAAAACAAAATGGTACCTGATCCTTTGGCTGCCAGAGTTGTTATTGTGGAGGAGACAGATGTCATTGATTAGTGTGACAGATGTTTCATGCCCCATGCTCCATGTGAGGAAGATCAACAAGAAGAAGAAGATGAAGATGATGATAATGATGATGATGTTTGCATGATGGGTTGCTCCATGAGATCACAACAAGGGGCAACTTTAACTGAGGTAATAAGTGCTAGAACTGTTGCTGATTTTTGGGATTGCATTCACCGAGTACCTATTCTTCCTCCCTCTCATACTTTAGAATTAGATACTGTACAAGCTTTTGAATTGACCAATAATGACTTTGAATATTTAAGATCTTTGATGATAAAGAAGTATGATGGAGGAATCTCATCTGAGGAGGATTGGAATTCATTGATGAATGATGTTATAGCCCAAGAGAAGGAGTATAACACAAGAAGTAGGGTTGTCAAAGGGACAGGGCCTCAGGCCAAGCTAAAACTCCATTGCTTTCAAATATTCCTAAAGAGGCTCCTAAGAAAGATGCATTTGCCAAGGGCCTTGCTGTCCCAAACAAAACTCATACCCCTCCTCATGCCCAAGCTGTCAAAAATCATGTGCCATCTAATGAGTGTGCCAACCTTCCTTCCAATGTTGCCTTGCCAAAGTCTGTCCCTTATGATATTGCCCAAGTCTTGAGTTAGATCAAGATCTCAGTTCCAATTGTTGAGTTGCTTAGGATTCCTAAGCACAAGAAGAGGGCATTAGAGTATTTTGGATTGAAGGAAGAGAAGATTTACCCTAGGTAGAAATGTAAATATTGTGGAGACTCCTCCAATCATTGAAGAACTAGAAGCACCACCAACATCAAAAGAGCTAGATGAACCACCTGAGGTTTATTTGGGGACATCCTTGGTAGATTCCCAACTAAATGTGGATCCATTCTTCACCACTCTGATCATTAAGGATAGATTTCTGCACAACTGTATGTTTGATTCGGGGGCATCATGTAATGTTATGCCTTTGGAAGTCATGAATGAGCTGGATATCAAGGTGACAACATCATATGGGAAGTGTACTGCTATGGACTCTAGAGAGGTGCCAATGGTGGGATGTGTGAAGGGGCTAGTGGTACAACTTGCAGCCTATCCGAGTAGGAGCCTGAAGCTTGATGTAGTTCTTGTTGACTACCCAGCCAAGTGGGGCATGTTGTTGTTTAGAAAATGGGCTGCAAGTGTTGGTGGGAGTGTTCAAATGGATATGTCCTATGCCACCATCCCAATTGAGGGCATCCTTGTCAAGTTGTATGGGAAAAGAAGATGTTGCACCTTATTGAAGATCCCAACAATGCATTTTATGAAGTATTGTACACAAGTGTTGATCTTTGATAACTTTGTAGGATCTCTTTGATGGAAAAGAGAACAAGATTGAAGAATGCAAGTGTCTTGAATAGGTAGGCTCTCCATGGAATTTATTATTTGATGGAGCTTGCTCCAAGTTCAGAAATTGTGTTGTGTTGTTATGATCTCTACAAGCTAGGAAGAGTCTATCTTTTATTTCAAACTCAACTTTGAGTGCACGATAACATTCTTTGAGTATGAGGCACTATTGTTAGGTCTAAGGATTTCTTGGAATTATGGTGTTAAAGACATCATTGTCAAGGGAGATTTGAAATTAATTGTAAAGCAAGTCAGAAAACTTTATGCCACAAAAAATTAGCGAATGAAATAATAAAAGCATGTAGTTTGGGATTTCATTGAGATGTTTGTTTCATTCAAAATTGTACATCATGATAGGAAGTTCAATGATTTGGCAGACAAAATTGCAGTATTAGGATCTGGTTTGATAATTGTGTAGTGTCCCCATATTGTGAATATGATGTTGAGATGTTAACAAGGCCATCTGTACCTAACAATATTAAGAATTGGCAAGTTTTTGATGATGATGCTTAGGTTAGAAGATTTCTAGAATAAAGGAGATTTTGCTGATCAAAATATTGATTGGGAGCCAATGGTGTGCGTAGTAGAGGGTAAAGAAACCTTGTTTGGAAAAGGCATTATCAAACTAAAGACTAATACCATTCCCAGAGGGCTAGTTTCTCTTGAGTCCAATTTTGATAATGTTGATCACATTATTAACAGATGCATAATAGCCTCAAGGGATATTGAGGAGCATGACCTTGGCACAAAGGAAAAACCAAGGAAGATTTGGTTGGGAAGCAATCTCAGTAAGGAGGAGAAGCAAGTCCTACATCCAATTGCTAAAAAGGTATCAAGATTGCATGGCTTGGACTTATTCTAAGTTGAAGGCATACAAAGAGGATCTATTTCAACATGAGATTCCCTTGGAATCCAATGCAAAACCATTCAGGCAGAAACAGAGGCCAATCAATCCACTCTATCTCTTAAGATGCAAGAGGAACTGAAGAAACTGAGGGATGGAGGGATTATTCATCCCACAAGGTATTCTTCTTGGGTTGCAAACCTAGTACCAGTCAGAAAGAAGAATGGTGACATCAGGCATGTGTGTGGATTTTAGAAATTTGAACAGAGCATCAATGAAGGATAATTATCCTTTACCAAACATGGAAAACATGCTGCAGCTAGTGACTGGTTCTGAGCTACTTTCTACCTTGGATGGTTTCTCTGGTTATAACCAAGTTGTGGTGAAGGAATCAGAAAGAATTAAAACAACCTTTACCACCCCTTGGGGAACATATGTATATGTTAGGATGCCCTTTGGTTTGATGAATGCTGGAGCAACCTTTCAAAGAGAAATGGATGTTGCTTTTTTCGGTTACATCAATGATTTTATTGTTGTTTACTAGGATGATGTGATTGTGTTTTCTAGAAAGCGAGGTGATCACTT
The DNA here is from genome assembly GCA_018340775.1 of Taxus wallichiana var. yunnanensis. Lineage (NCBI taxonomy): Eukaryota > Viridiplantae > Streptophyta > Pinopsida > Cupressales > Taxaceae > Taxus > Taxus wallichiana. Next base: position 775,367,375 of record CM031240.1, read on the forward strand.
GCTACACTTGGAAAAGATGCTAATAAGATGTAGAGAATATGGCATTTCACTCAATCCAAAGAAGTGCCATTTTGGAGTGTAGAAGGAAAAATTTCTTGGTCACATTGTGTCATAAGAGGGGATGATGATTGATCCAGAAAGGATAGAGGCCATTAGTAAGGTTCCAATCCCAAGAACCAAGAAAGGAATTCAGTCCTTCTTTGGGTAGATAAACTTCATCAGAAGATTTATATCAAACTTTGCTGAGTTGAAAATTTCAATCACTTCCATGTTAAAGAAGGACCAGGTCATCAAGTGGGAGGAGGACGCCATTCAAGCTTTCAATGGGATTAAAGAGGCACTAAAGCATGTACTTTTTTAGTAGCTCCAGATTATAAGAATCCCTTTCAACTGTTCTCTTTTACTTCAGAGAACAATATTGCATCTGTCCTATTGTAGAAAGATGATGAAGGGGTTGAGAGGCCAATTTCCTTTTCAGTAAGGCATTGCAGGGGGTTGAGCTAAGATACACTATTATGGAGAAACAAGCATTTTCCTTGGTAAATGCAACAAAGGTTTTCAGGCCTTACATTTTGATTTCTAAGATTGTTGCTTATGTTCCCCACACCATGGTGAAAGACATCTTATCAGAGATGGAAGTCTCAAGCAAAAGGTGGAGATGGGTGAACAAGTTGCAAGAATATGACATGGATATCCAAACCACGAAGTTGGTGAGAGGTTTGGGCTTGGCTAAGCTTATGGCTGAGAGAAACTTGAAAATTGTTGAGGTGAATAAGGTAGTAGAAGGAAAGGTAGATGTCTTTAAGAAACTAATGAGTTCTTGAGTGGTACAAGGATGTGATTTTTTATCTTAGACATTTATACTACCCTAAGTATTTGAGTAAGAACCAGAAAAGGGCCCTTAAGTTGGCTTCCCATAAATATGTCATTACTGATTATGGGTTAGCTTGGAAGAACCCTGAAGGAGTTCTCTTAAGGTGCATTACTAAATATGAAGCCCTCAAGATAATTTCTGATCTCCATGGAGGAGTTTGTGGGGGCATTTTGCTGGAAGGGTCACAACACACAAGATCTTGAGGGTTGGTTATTGGTGGCAAACTCTCTTCAAGGATGCAACTACTTTTAGTTAGAAGATGTGAGAGTTGTTAGCACTTCTCTGGAAGACTAAAAGCTTCAGGCTCCCTTACTTTGCATCTTGTATCAATTGAAGCTCCATTCAAGCAATGGGGAATGGATTTCATTGGTGAGATTTTAGACCCTTCAAGTGCTGGCCATTAGTGGATTCTTGTAGCCACTGATTACTTCACCAAATGGTTGGAGGTAATCCCACCAAAAGAGAAACACACCAAATTGTCATGGACTTCATTTTGAACCATATCATCTACGCAAGTTTAGGGTGTCAATCAAGATTTTTTGATGACAATTCCATGAGCTTCAAAGCTAAACCCTTGGTGGCAATGTACAAAGAATATGGGATCAATTTAACATATGATTCTAATTACGATTCCCAAGGAAATGGACAAGCTTGAGATCTAGTAAGAAAAATTTGCTAAAGATTATCAGAAGAACCTTGGAGTTGAACAAGAGAAAATGGGGTGAGCAGTTGAAGTTTGTTTTTGGGAAGACCGAATTAATATTAAAATAGCCACTAGAAAGAGTCCATTTGAGTTGGTGTATGGAACTCAGGCCCTGCTACCCCTGCATATGCAATTATCCTCATATCAATTCATGCAACAACTGGAAGATCAATAAGTAAGTCCATATGATGCCTGCATTAACCAGATTGTTGTACTTGGTGAAGAAAGGAGGGCATCGCACCAAAGGCATGTAAAGTTTAGAGAGAAGTTGAAGAAGTTGTTCGACAAGAAGGTCACCCAACCAGATTTCAATGTTGGAGATCTTGTGTTGTTATGGGATAACAGGCATGAGGATAAGGGAAAGCATGGTAAATTTGATGCACTGTGGATGAGCCCTTACTCCATAGATATTCAGATTAGTGAGCATACCTTCTTATTGAAGGATTTGGATGGAGAATTACTTGAATTTCCTATTAATGGCAGGAATTTGAAGCACTTCTTGGATTGATTCCCCAGAACCTGTTGGTGCTCAAAATAGTCTCGCCCCAATTTCACCTTTGAAAATCTATCGATTTACGACCTCTTTCACTTTCTTTTTCCCCTGTGTTGTGCTGGTTAATCTTTGTTGCCATTTTTAATCTATTCCTGGGTCATAGATCACTTATGGGTCCATGGTTTTCTCCTTGTTTCTTTGTTCCTCTAGAAAAGGTCTATAATTTGGGTCTCCCATTCTCTGTTCATCCAAAAACTTGGGTTCTCCCATATTTTCGGTCTCCATAGTCGGGATTTGTTTTCCTTGTCATTTTTTCCCTAAATACTTGAAGAAAAATGAATGGATGTGTCTCTGAGAAACATATTTGAGCCTTGTAAACATTTCTAAATTCTCTGTCCTTGGAGAAATTTTCATTTTCGGGCTTGAATGGTCATTTTTCTATATTTTACGGTTTGACGGTGTTTCTCTCGGTCAAATTTGCATCCTTGCATCGACAGGAGACGTGGCTTCTTTTGGTTGGTTAGGGGATGGTGGGCAAATGCTTTAACTTATCGCTTTTTGCTTTTTTGGCAAAAAGGCAAATTTGGTCCCGTGGCCCCACTCAAATTTGATTGGTTCTTTTGGTGCTTATATGGCTTCTTCTAATTGGATGGGGCGTAGTGGGTCTATTTTGGGGGAAAAAGGTTTATTTGTAAATGTTCTAAATGGTTTGAACATGCCGAATTTTTCGATGCAAAAATTGGAGGTTGGAGTGCTAAAGGTCTGAAGAAAATTCCCAAGAGGAAAATTTGACAAACCTTGTCTTGTGAGGCCTTCGAGAAGTCATGGATATTTTCTCTTTGGAAAATTAAGTTTGAAATGTCTAAAGGTGGTTGCAAGTGTAAACATTTTAAAAGCTTTAAGATTTTTCTAAGACAGCGCCAAAATGACACGTGGCGATAAATTTAATCAAAATCGAGTCTATTTTGGGGATTATCTCAAGATGGATTTTATGAAAAGTGTGTTTGTTTTACTTCGAATGTATGCAGATAGTTTTTTATTATTCATGTTGCATCAAAATCTTGTATTAAAATCTATTCCAATCACGATGGAGTCTCAATCCTTGTGATAGTCTAGTCAATGGCAGGTGCGGATTTAATTTCTTGGAAGAGCATTCATCCGAGAGTGAAAAAGGTTAAAACGATTTAAAATCACTTTTCTTTCATCTGTTTGATAGAGATTGGGACACGTGTCGTAAGCCCTCAGGGTGTACCTTAGGTGTGGTTTGAAAAGTTTTTTAAAAAGATCTTGATGTTTGTTGGGTCTTTCCAACTGGGAGCCTTCGTGCTCATTTTAGAGTATCATAAATTGTTTCAAAAGTGCTAATCTGGGCCCCTCTATTTTTAAAAAGCACATATTCGGTTAAAGGAACACCCTAACTAATTGTAAACATTGTGTTATTTGAGCCTTCCATTTTTGTAAAAGCTCTCAAAGATTTGGTATAATCAACTTTATCTTACTTCACCACCCACAAAAATCCATTCAAAACTATTAATCATACCCATCTTTACCTTTGGTGTTTTCCTATGTGCTGCACAAATGCATATTTTCCATTACCAAATCATGTAGAAACAATTAGGATTCCAAATGTCTTTAGTAGCCTTAACCACCTAGAGAATATCTCCACTATCTAGAGTGAACAACTCGTGAGAGAGTTAGATTTTGTTGCATTGATCATATTTTCTCCAAGGTCTCCTTAACAAATTCATTAGGAAGGATATCACCATCTCCTCCATAAACAATAGGTTAAATAATGGTTTCTCTTACCTTGGTTGAAAGGAACATCCTAAAATAATGAGGATAGATAAAATCCTCTTGAGGGTGCTATCCATTTCTCCACACGTGTAAAGAGTGACTACGGGCTGTTAGATCCCATCCCCGGCTATAAAACAACTCATCATGATCATCTATCTTAATATTGGATTTTGATAAAATGTGTGATGCTACTTAGAATTTTGAAGGTTTTTCAATGTTCAATTTGGGTATTAAAATCTATTCCAATCAGGTGAACATCCATCTAGTGGCATCTGCATCTGAATGTAATAGCTTGTTGGTTTTATTTTTTCACTTTTCTTTGTTTGTTTTTTATCTTTAGTTTAAAACGTAAGCCCCGGTTGCCTTGTTTTTTTGGTTTCTCTATTCATTTTTGGGGGATGGTCCTGGTTTTGTGCTTTGCAAGCTGACTCCTTTTCCCAATGGATATTTTGGCACTTGGTCTACCTTTTTTCTTGTGGCACTCGCAGAGGAGTGCCCATCCCCGAGTCGGAGCCGATGTTGGTGTTCAAATTTATGTCGCCCCATTTGCCATTATTTTCCTCTGATCTGCGTGTTGTGAAATGTTTTATCTCTCGATGTGGATGTTCTAAAGCTTTTACCTCCATTTGAATGCCTCGAATTGTTTGCATAATCCATTTCATGTCCCTCTTTGAAATAAGTCTTTGAGTTTGCCTTGTTTTTGCCCTAATTTCTTCAAAATCATGGGCTCTGCCATTTTTCCTATTTTTCTCAACCATGGAAGCTTGAGAATGGTTAATTTATATTTGTATGCCTTTGAAAATCCAAATCCATGGTTGAAAAGATGCTCGGAACCATGATTCACTTGTTTTTGTTTCAAAAAAAATTTCATCCTTAGCGAAAAAATAGGTTCTGGGCGTGAATGGTGATTTTCTGTATTTGATGGTTTGACGGGTGTCTTTTTCCTGTCAAATTTATTCCTCAGCATTCAATGGTCACGTGGCTTCTTTTGGTTGGTCAGGGGACGATGGGAAAATGCTTTAACTTATCACTTTTTGCTTTTTTGGAAAAAAGGCAAATTTGGTCCCATAGCCCCTCAAATATGATTGGTTCTTTTGGTGCTTACGTGGCTTCTTCTAATTGGATGGGGTGTGGCGGGTTTGTTTTTTCAACTTGTTCTTTTGGCTACTTTGGAAAAAAAGTTTGAACCCACCCCGCGGCCCCGCCAGGCTTTGATTAAAGAAAATTTTAAGTGGTAGGGAAAAAGTCTTACTTTGACCCCATAGGAGGACACATGGCAAAGCTAATGGCGGAGATGCGAGGCCTTCAGAGGTAAGTTGGATGTTTTTCCCTTTTGGAAAAATGGAGTAAAATTCTAAAATGGAAGCGTGCCCCCACTAAATCATTTTGAAACATTAAGGTTTTTTGAAGTTGTGCCATAATGACACGTGGCGAGCTTGTGCTCATCAAGGTCTCAACTTTTGGGGAACATCTCAAGATGCACCATTGTGACACGTAGCAGTTTGAAAAGTCAAAGGGGGGGAAGTAGACCATCGGAGGCAACTTGGATTTTTGCCTCTTGTCATCAAAAGGATTAAAATCTCAAAATGGCTCGTGATCCCAACAAGAAGGAGGTCAAAGTTAGCATTGAAAATGTCAAAAGGCGGGGAGGCGGGCCATCGGGGAAACTTGGATTTTTTTCCCTTGATATTCAAATGACTAAAATCATCAAAATGACCCATGGGCCCGATAGAGAAAAGTCAAAACTTTCTCCAGTTAACGGGAGAGTGCGGACCTTCGAGGGAAAATTGGAAAATTTTCCTTTTGTGGAAAAAGGAGTTAAAAGTGAAAAAGGAAGTGTGGTTCCGATGGGACCCACATTGGGACACGTGTCAAGCCCATTTTTCAAGGGTAGATATGTGGGAAAACTTGGAAAATTTTCCTTTTCCAAAAAAGAGGTGAAATAGCTAGAATTTGGCCGTGGTTCCTTTGGGACCCACCTTAGGACACGTGTCAAGCTCATTTCTCAAGGGCGGAGCTGCAGAGCAAAATGTGAAAAATTTTTTTTTGAAAAAGTGAAAAAGGAGAAAAGGAACCCACATGCCCATTTTAAAATGGATCTCCCACGTGTATGGTCCAAATTCAAATAGAAATCAACAACAAGTTGTGCATTTATATCTTATTTTTCTACCATTTTCACTCCAAATCTCCAGGAAGTGCAAGTCTTCATGATTTCTCAATATTTCTTACATGCCAAATAGGGAAGGGGAGTTAATTTGATATCTGAGTTTGGTGAGGAAGATCTAGGGATGTCTTTTGCCATTAAGATGAGATCTGACCTCTGGGCTCGATCTGGTCTTACGTTTTTCCTTCCCGAGCATGCAAAGAACCATATTTGATAGATTAGGGCTAGAAGTGGTTAGCAAGTAGAGGAAAAGTGATCTACCAGAAGAAGGAGTTGAATGTGGGAGATATTCAAAGAGATCCACCCCTTGAGCACTTGACAACTTTTTACAGATCTGATTCTAGGAATCACGATCGAGAATCATGGCGAGCACTGGTGCATTCAATGTTTGGATTTTGGGGAAAAGGCCTATTGTAAAATGTTATAAATAGGCATGATTTTTCCGTGAAAAGGGTTGGAGGTTGGAATGTGGAGTGTTAGAGGTCAAAATTGATTTTCTAAAAAGCTTAATAGAGCCTATCTTTTTGAGGGACTATTTGAGAAACATGTATGTCTCTTTTGTGTTAAACTTGATCATGTCAAGGTGGTTGCGAGTGTACAACCATTGACAAGCTCTGAGATTGTTCTAGAAACTTTCCCTACTGATAAGTTTAATCAAATTTGAGTTATTTTGTGTTGACTCTGAGCAATTAGTGTCTGCTTTGTTTCAAAATGTCTATAAATAGTTTTATTTGTTCCTATTGTAATCTTATACTAAATTTTTTTGTGAAATCACATAGGATCTCATCCTTGTGATAGTTTAATGGTATTTGCAATTTCATTTCAAGAAGAGCCTTCATCTTGGATGAGATAAACAAATTTAAAATCAATTCACTATCATTTGTTGATAAAGATTGTCTGTAAGTCTTCGGGTGTACCTTAGGCATGGTTAATCAGAAACTATAGTGTTTAATTAAGTCTTCTAATTTAAGCCTTCGTATTGGAGTCTTAAAGATTATGTGAAAATGTGCTGATTTGGGCCTCCATTGAAGCACACCTTCTAGTTGAAGGAACATCTTGACTATTCTGAAGCTTTCTATTGTGAAGTTTCTCATTATTGTAAAGTCCCTCCAAAGATCTGGTATAATCAACTTTATCCTACTTCACCTCCCACCAAAAATTCACTTAAAAACAACCAATCATACCCATACTACCCCTATTTGTCATGTGTGTATACAAATGCATAATTTTCACTACCAAAACATGTAGAAACAATTAGGTTTTCATTTTCTTTAGTGGCTTGAACCTTGCTTAGAAAATATCTCCATTATCTAGAGTGACAACTCATGAGAGTTAGGTTTTGTTGCATTGATCATATTTTCTTCAAGGTCTTCTTAATAATTTCACAAGGAAGGATATCTCCATCTCCTCCATAAACAATAGGCTACAAAAAGGGTCCTCTCACCCTGGTTGAAAGGCACAACCATAAAGTAGTGAGGATAGGTCAAATCCTCTTGAGGGTTCATCCATTTCTCCACATTTGAGTGACAAAGAGCAAGTTTGCATTTCATCCCAGCTATAAAATGGCATACTACATGCTCGATTATCTCTAAGTTTCTGAAAACTGTGATGTTTCTCAACTTCTGAGGGAGAATCAATTTGGGTACTAATAGATAGAATGCGAAATGGTGGATGGAATAGAATAGACTTCCCTTTCTTATATTGTGTGTGATGAAAATAGTGCCCAAATGTAGTCCCTTTCCTTGTGTACATAGCTAGCCCTTAGTAGAAAAATAGTTCACCCATAAGATAATAAGTATGTTATGCTTATATAGGGATCTCTTGCTCAAATTTTGACACTAATGACCCGACATGCCGATTAGTACCTAGGGGAATGAGGGGAAAATTACAAAGACTGACCTCAAATCTCAAAATGAGAAACAAGTGAAACTGAGACCAAGGTGCCTAAAAATGAGGACTGGGGCACCCATGGGTGCCCCAATACCTTCCTAGGGTCCCTATTCAAAGCCTAGAGGCGACATCTAAGTAAATACTAACAGTTGTGATTCCCTGAGAGATGACCAAAACTATGTAACTAATTGATGACTTTGTAAAAAATCAATGAAAATGACTGACTAAACTGACAATAGGACTAGGGAATGAGCCATTAGTGAATACTTTTCTTACGTGAGATCCATATATAAAACAACATACTTGGCAGTATAATAGTATTTATAAGTGTGTGATTTTGTGACTACATTATAAGACTAATTCATTAATTGTGATTTTGTATTGAGATATCAACATCATATTATGTAAATAGTAAATTTACTTAATCATGTTGTGTAAATCCACATTTGTTAATATATAAATATAAATTTAGTATTATATCATTTAATATGATATTACTCTTCCTAGTTATTAAGATGTGTGATCTAGATGACCATTCAAAACAACATGTTGTAATACATGGCTACCAAATAGATCACAATATATCATTATAAGAATGAAACTAGAAAGGGAAAAAAATTACAAATAGTTAAAATTATAGAGTAGATGATAGTTTGACTTGTTGTAAGGAATGGTACTTAAAATATTGAGTGTACCATATGTTGATAGACATTTTGAAATAGTGCAATATCTTAAATTGTTATTTGAAAGGGCGTGATGTGACATATAGTACCTATGTGACTAATAAATTATGCTCAAATTTTGACTATTTTGCATTAAGCTTCATGTTAATGCACGATCACACACAAGTTCATAGGGTCTCCATAGATTTTGTAATTCATTTCAATGGTGTGTAGGGTACACAACACATGTGAGTGTGTGATATTATGAGACATTATTTATGTTTCCTTAGTGTTCATTTTCAATTCGAGGTATGTCCATCAAGCTAAGTGATATCTTAGGAATCACCAATATGTTAGGATCGAGGATAAAGTTTTGGTGAGAATATCAACCTAAGGAAGTCTTTGATATTACACAATAACTTTGTTTGTGCTAATTGACGAGAGTATTGAGTGAGGATAACCAATTTTGATGACACAATTTTTTGTAATGTTATACATACTATATAGAGTGTCAAAATATTGAACTATGTTGAATCATTAGTTGAATTCATAAGTGGCATGCACCAAATGGTTCCAATATTAATGATCACAATTTTCCTCATGGGCTATTTCTCCATACTTATATTGTGGCTTCACATCATTAGGAGTGATGGAAAATTACAATTGTCTCTTGATTTCAGGAATGTTTTTGGATGGTGCAAGTGTGCTTTAGAATATTCTATATATGTATAAAATTTGACAAGAGTTATAAAATGGAAAGTTAGTAACTCCTCTAATAGTCTCATCAATAATATATTGTTATTATTTTTGTATTCTCTTAATTTCAGGAATGTTTTTGGATAGTGCAAGTGTGCTTTAGAATATTCTATATATGTATAAAATTTGACAAGAGTTCTAAAATGGAAAGTTGGTATTCTTAAGTAACTCCTCAATAGTATCATCAATAATATATTGTTAGTATTTTTGTATATCTTATAATCATTGCATAAGTTTTACAACCCATTGAGATTACATTAGTGTCAAATCACTAAATGTTAATTGTATCATGATATCTTTAAATATTTGCATTAGGTTCTCAAATAATTAATTTACCTTCTCTATGTTTTCACATTTGGAATTGAGATTTCATTAAGGTCTACTAATCACTCATTTCATTAGGGTGAAATCACTCATTACATTTCTATATCTTCAAATATTACAATAGTTTGTCAAACAATTCATGTTCCTTCTCTATGTTGCAACATTTTGTAATCAAGATTATATTAGGGTTAACTCAATCATTAAATTAGGGTAAAAAACTAGTACATCATTTTCAACTAGAATATTAGGATAAACTAACCTATTATATTAGGGTTAGCTCAAAAATTGATTCAAAATAAATTTTAATCATTGCATTATTTTTAAAATAATTCATTGGTTGCTACATAATGATATGTTAACCATGTGATGGTTTGATTAAATGAATGTGCTACATGAATTGCAATGATTTCAACGCAAAGAAAATTTTGAGAGAATACACAATGAACATAAATAATATGACAAAGTGTGTCAATGAAATGTGATGAAAAACCTCTCTCCACAATTGAAAATATATTAATGTTTAATTATATAGTATGCATAGATAATAATAAGTGAAGTGAATATATATATATATATATATATATATATATATATATAATATGTACTATATTATATTATTATTAGTTTATAGATTGTAGTTGTTATTATTTACATACATTATAGAACCA